>CM067372.1:22429461-22796961 GCA_034401795.1 Chaetoderma sp. LZ-2023a | reverse complement strand
TTATGGGCGTTGCCCATTGTGCACATTAGAGCATTCACAGACTTACAACGTCGTCAGTACATTTACCAACAAATGTCATGTAAGCAACTCGATCTTGTTTGGATATTTCTGACCGCTAACCAAGACATGCTAATGTTTGGAAATCATTTGCTCGCTGAATGATTAGACAGAAGGCTGTTCCTTTGCCATGACCCTACAAGCTTTTAACAGTATCGCAACGCTTGAGACAATTTATAGGCACCATCACGGCGTGTTGGTTAGGTTGGAGTAAGCCATACAATATACCTTTCAGACTTAGCTATGCCCCTCCCACCTCTAGCTAAGCTCCACCAACACTTTGCCTGCTTGGATTGATCGATTCCCGAATGCCCTGGCTATCAATTTCCTGAAAACTGTACAGGTAAGTTGTTGAACATTTTGTAACTAAGTTGACTGGGTGTTGTTGCTGCTTATGGCAGCAACAGCGCCTAGTCAAATTAGTTTCAAAATATTCAACAGGATATTTATTAAATAGTAGACATACAATTCCTACAACAACGCATAGTCCGTCTTCAATTATGCGTTTGTGACATACTTATCTACGCCATTCATAACGTTATAATGACGTCATTGATTGTGATGTCATTCTATAAGTCATATAGTTGATTATGACGTCATATGATGGATGGATACAGTGGAAAGGTGCATTGATAGACAGGGATGATGCGGTTCGGGGGCGCATGCTTGTCATCGTACAACGAGCATCAGGACATCTGTGCCCAGACTTCGGATGACGATGGTTTCCGCATCAAGATTTGCTGTGTGGGTAACGTGATCATCATCCTGGTTTTCGTCTCTTCGTGGTATGAATTACAGGCTGTGAACTCCACCAGATTAGTGTGTCTGTTTGCAGAATTTTGTGTGATGAACTGATTCGTTTCACCTTGTTCTCCGCTCAAATAGATATGCTGGTCTTATCCCACTAGGGACTCTGTGTAGCACTTTGCAAGTCCAGCTTTAGTTTCTTCATGACTGCAAGAAAATTCCCAATCCTTTGGGATGTCCAGGTCAGGGTGTACATGATGAACATTATCCTTGACTCACCTAGATCGCTTCTATCCAGGATGTCTTTTTGTACTATGCTTTAGATAGCGATCAGACACTACCTCCATCTGAGCTAGAGTCTGTCCACGCGCAACTCTGCTTCTGGTAATGAGATACTGAAGGAAAGCTTTATCCATGTTCTGGTAATACATTGCATCAACTCCAATAGCAATATTGCCATTGCATTACATATTATGGCATCAGCTCAAGAAATGGCAGTGACAGGATTCTCTGGATGTAGACACTCTAGCTTGTCCACTCTCAGATACATAACTTCCCAGCTGCATACGCACGCACGCACGCACGCACGCACGCGCGCGCGCACACACAGGATGCCGCGATTACGTGATTAAATCGAAAATCGCGATTTTGGAGTAAACCGTGAATTTGTGATTAAAAATTAAATAATCGAATAATCGTGAATATTTTCTATTGCATAAAATATTTCAAAACCTACCCTTTAATTACTTTTTAATTCGATCGAAGATGAAAATTTACATTTTGCTCAATGAATGCATGCCCGTGTGTAGGGAAAGAGAAAACTATTTTTTTGAAAATGTATCACTGGAATGACTGGCTTGAGAATTGAGCTAGGGATTCCAGTGACACATTTCCAAAAATAGTCTTCTCTTGGCCTGCAAATAAACGTTTTTAAACACCATTTCTGCTTTCGTCATTGATATTCTTTTGTTGTTATGGGTAATTTTTACCCAAGTTGATTAATCGAGTAATCGCCATTAGTTTTAAATAATCGATCGTGATCACTTAAATCAATAATCGCAAGCGCGCGCGCACAACACGCACGCGCACGCGCACTCGCACACGTACACACATATATGTATTTTAAACTATCTTTACCACTCCTATTCATATCAGATATTGCGTTGACACCATATCATGATATGGTAGCATAGAAGCTTATTATGTACCTTTGTACTCAATACACACTAATCTGTCACTCACAAATATATTAGTTAAAGAAACGCCGTTATTCAGAGCATGTACTAGACTCTCCTGGCAGGTACCTTGCTTATGTTGTCAGATTTGGTTCAATAGAGGAGGCGGTAATTCCGATTTAGCTGGTTGATGCACGTGCCAGTCACCATTTCTGGTTACAGTCGGGACAATTTTCAGTGTTGGTGAAACTGTGCATAGTTAATCAACCAATACTGTTACGGTGGCTGAGGCATCCCCCCTTCTTCTCTGAATTTGAATATCAATGACATTATATGTTTCTCAATCATCGGGTAGAGTGCATCCTTTGCCACATCCTCGTTTTTGTCACATTGTTAAAAGATTTTCGCGATTTTTTTTCTTTTTCTGGGTTTTTCGGAATTTTTCTGATCACGCCTAACTTTGTGCAATCCTAGTGTATTGTCACACCATTTCTTGAGTTAAATTTGAGCAACATTTGACAAGCTGTTTCGGAGATATCCATGGATCTAGACTTTAATCCGATCCGGATCCGGTTTCTTCTATGAGGATCACAGCTAGTCTGGAAATCCTGTTGCACGGCAAGTTTCTTGTGTTAACATTTGAGCCAAATTAGATTAGCTCAACATTTTTAGATACTGGTGCGAACAGACACGCACGCACGCGTACACACACGCGCGCACGCACGCGCGAACCCGATCGCGATACCCACTCACCCCCCCCCCCCGCCCCACCCCTACGTGGCGAGGGTAATAAATCATGTGCACGTGCGAGCATCGACAGCTTCTTGCGTACATTATTGACACATTCTGCTACACAGGACCACGTGACATAGCTGTGCATATATGACGCCGATATGGAGCCAGTGCACGAGCGTTACTGCCTCATACTTGGTATTACAGTCATTAGCTCTGCAATCATATGAACAAGCCACTCACATGATGATAAGTGTTCGTATGTATTCAGTTTACCGGAGCAAATACTCCCAACATTAATGGTCCAAGGCTTAATAACGATCACCTAATTTAATAAAGTAATGCGCGATGGACCTTTCCAGTTCATCCATCCATTGTATAACGTTATAATCAACTGCGTGGCGTGTATGCTGACTTACGTAGAACGCATAATTTGTCTATGGCAGAAACAGTACCCAGTAAAATTAGTTTCAAAATATTCAACAGCATGTTTATTAAATAGTAAAGACATACAATTCGTACAACAACGCTTAGCTCGTCACCGATTATGACGTCATACAATGGATGGATAAACTGGAAAGGTTCAATGAACATTCCTTTATTAAATTAGGTGCCATAGGCAGAAACAGCACCCAGTCAAATTAGTTTCAAAATATTCAACAGCTTACCTATATAGCTTTTTGGATAATCGATACCTACACGAGCGAGGTGTGGGTGTAGTTTAGCTAAAAATGGGCGGGGCATAGCTAACACTGGAAGGTCCGTTGAGTCAGCAGAATTCAAAAGGTTTATTGACAAGACAATAGATGGATTGATTTCTAGCTATGCTTCGCCGACGTAATTGTTTATGACGTCATATACTTGAGCGGCAAATCGGATCTATCCATTACGTGCGATTTTCAATCATTCCGTCTTGACACTTTATCTGGCTGGATCCCTTATGCCGGATGTCACGTTGTAATTGGCCAGGCAGCACATGAAGCGCGGACAATGCTCTCCTTGTTAAGAGAATAACTCTAATCCAGACGTCTGTCTCATTTTCTCGACAAGATTTGGACAAACACTTCGACTGCTTCGACAAACATAGAAAGTGCTTTGGTTTATAAATAAATGTTAGTTTCATCAGGAGAGTCTGAGACGTGGTCATGCATTATGATGATCAGCTTATAAGACTAGTATCTCGGATACCCACACTCACCAAGCCAGGCACGCAGCAGCTTACCTACGACATTACTCTATAGAATAGGGCTTTCACGCATCCGCGCGAGACTATCTACCCATTGCTAAAGAGTTTGGCGCGCTGGAAAGATCGGAATTATTATTTATAATCTATGTAGTTAAACTGAAAACCAAAATGAGAATATTATATCTAGATCCGCGTGACATTGTCTTTTGAAATGCTAATTCCGCTTTATTTAGGCAAACATTTGCCCACGTTTAATTGTGCTATGATTAATAATAATAATAATAATAATAATAATATAAAAAAAAAATCTTTATTTAAAGAGTGTGTATCTTCAGTGGCCTGATGTTCTCAAGACCCTCACACACACATATATATATATATATATATATATATATATATATATATATATATATATATATATATATATATATATATATATATATATATATATATATATATATATATATATATATATATATATATATATATATATATATATATATACTATGTACACAAATTTGTAGTCATATGCACTCAATATATATATATATATATATACGCGCGTACACACTCACGCACGTATGCATACACTAACGCACGCACCAGGCACTTGCGCACGCACTAAAACGAACGCACGCACGCACACACGTACGAAGACAGACAGACAGACAAATAGGCAGACGGACAGACGGACAGGCGGGCAGGCGGGAAGGCGGGAAAGAGGTCACAACCTTATGCCACAAATCACCCACAAGAGCTAATTAGAATTGTAAATGGATAAACTAAACAGAAGAAGTACTTGTAATGTCTAGATGCCCGTCACCACCCACCCCTCACCTACCATATGCAATGTAAGTCACTAGCTCCGTACTCTCAGGCCACATACTATAGTTCATGCCCATATTGGGTTAGGATCCTAGCATCAATATGCTACATATAGCACGCATGTGAATCATCAAGCGTCCCTTGCCTTCCTATAGTGACTAGCCAGCACAGAGACAAGGAGTCCGCTCAATAGACTTGTACAAGTATCGTACATAGCCTGTAGAACGTAGCATACATTAACACCTGTCCGTAATGATGATTGACAAGAGATACCGCATTGTTTAAGGATGATTGACAGGGTACATGTCTGGACTCATCTTTTCCAGGTTCTGGGAACTCATTCAAGCCCGAAGCTCCGCCTCCTCATTAAATCACATGACTCCTCGCATTGTATAACACAATGACGCTTGACAAGGGTTAATGCGGGTAATTAAGCGCTGATCCCTTTGAACCAGGACACACGCGCAAGGGTTAATGTATTGCATAATGATTATTGACCGGTATTGACCTGGACTCGTCTTTTCTGGGCTCTGGGAACTAATTCAATCATGGGAGATTAATTCTAAAAGGTCAATCTATCCTGTAAGCCCCGCCTTCTCATTAAGTCATGTGTCTTCAGGAATTAGGTCATGAATGATGTGAGATAGTCCGCTATAATCGCTTAAGAGGCCGTCAAGTTGTACGAATTGCATGTCTTTACTATTTAATACACATTATGTTGAATATTTTGAAATTAACTTGACTCGGCATTGTTGCCGCCATAAGCAGTAAGATCATCCAAATTAGTTTCAAAATATTCAACCACTTACCTGTATAGTTTTCTGGAAATTGCTAGTCAGAGAGTTCAGAGATCAATCGGTCCTAACACGCTCGAGGTGTGGGTGGAGCTTAGCTAGAGATGGGCGGGGCATAGCTAAAACTGGAAAGGTCCATTAGCACGCTGCGGGCAATGGGATATTGGACTTTGGGCGTAATTTGATTTAAAGACAATTACTGCCTTAGGCAAAATCCAAAATATTCAACTGTACAATTTATTTTATTTTGCAAACATTTTAAGTTAATGTTGCGCTGAGAGCTGTACTCCAAATTGATTCCTAAGAAGGACAAAACACGCATTTTTCTATTTGCTAACGCACCCCTGCCCCACCCAAGCATTATTATGAATACCAATCATACAGCCCATGCAGACTGGGGTGTCGTGTTGTATTCAGCGTTATCAATTTTTCTTACAGAGCGTTAATTTTGGTGGGGCCATTAGCCAGGTGGGTTGTGTGTACAGCTTGAGGCTACACCAATTCAATTCAAGTTTATTTCGATAACTTCTTTGAAGTACACGAATATATAAATTAATGTATACATTATAAAATTACTCAGTTACAGATACACATATTAGTATAATAGTTCTTCAGATTTTGCAGGTGATGCGGTTTAATCTCCAGGTATACTATTGCAAAATCAGAGTGGCGGAAGCAACCAGAACTATACCCCTCCCTGACGGCTGACGAGGGCGATACCATCCATGGCTGGCGACTCCAGCAGATAGATACCATCAGACAGAATCTCGTCCATGAGGCAGAAAAGTACAGCAGAATGCACATGCGATATAAGACAGCCTACAACGTCCTCGCGCATACAACCACTGCTGCGGGTGTGATTGTAGCAAGTGCTGGGGTGGCAGCTGTGGCTACTCTCGCTACACGGGTGGGGGCCATCGTCGCCATCCCGCTGGGTGGCGTGACACTAGCCGCCACTGGCTTGGCCATGGGCTTGGGGTGGGCAGTGGCAGATCACAAGGAGGCTGGAGAAGCATGCTAAGTTCGTGGCACTGGCACAGAGTATGCTACGGACTATCGACGAGTATCTCAGCACAGCTCTCGAGGATGGCCAGGTCACCGATAAAGAGTACCACCATTTATTGAAGGTCCACGCCCTGTACCACACGGAGAAACCTAAAGTGGAACAGCAATACCTCAAAGGCTCCAGCGGGCGGGTTGATATGGAGGAGTTAAAAAACGAGATGTTACGGCGAGGTCACCTCGCTGGTCTCTGGAGTGGAGACGACTACAAATAATGTGCTGCCTGTACGGTAGCTTTAAGAACACCAGTATAGATGGCCTCCCACTGAACCACACGACAGTCCTCCGCAGTCAACCGCCCCTCCTGTGTACACGCTTGACTGGCCTGAGAAGTCTACTGGATGATATACCAGAGCTAACACCGTTCTCCATCACAGTGGATGGACGGTCCCAAACCACCTTCTCGTCAACCCACCACCACTGACCAACGGCCCCATCACCATCTAGGATGTGAAGCAAGCTCATACTTGGATGGCTGCTCCAAGCCTCTCATACTGGAATCAGCAGCTGAACTTTGCCGTGTGGTGTGCCACGGCAGGATGTGGAGTAAGTTCCACCCTGCTTCGCTCCTATTCTGGTACGCCTGAAGCTGTGCTCATCGCCAGCTGTCTCAGATTCCAGGTGTACTTCATGGTGCGACGAATCCTCCATGAGCTGGGTGCAAGCCTCCCTGATACAAACGCCTTTGACCCACAGCTCAACAGTCATAGCGTCTCAGTGGCCAGCAGACTACAGAGAGAGTTCAGCGATCATCCAGACTATCGGTGGCATAGTGGTGACAAGAGCGGTCTAGGGGTTATGTATGGTGACTCGAGATGTGACTACTCAGGATTGCCCTATCGAACACCCCGACGAGTAAGCCGTCGGACGACAGCGACATTCTCGTTCGATTCAGACTCCGACCCTGGAGCGCTGGTGCAAAATATGCACATCACTGGCTTGTGGCAGGACTATCCAGATGTGTGGAAGTACTTTGTCCTACACACTACGTCAGGCCTCACACCAGCAGGGATCATTGGGATCAAGCAGTCCCTGGAAGCACTGTGCTACTGCCTCCTTACAGCACTGACCCAGCTGCGGCATTCCATAGATGGTGTCAGCAGAACAGAGGTCCAGGCCGTGTTCATCAGTCTCGTTGAGGATATGAGCATCGTGGCAGACCCCAGTAGTCTTATTGCTAAGTTCCAGCAGGGGTTGCAGAAGGCCCGTCGCCAACTTGACTTTGCTATTTCGTCACACCCATGGTTGATTCCGAGCATCATGATCATGAACATCGAAGACCTCCAAGTCAGGGGCTATAACAACATGATAGTCGAGGGAGTTCCCACGGTGTCCACTTCGGCTTCAACACTGACATCAACGCACCTATGCATATTACGGGCTATACAGTCATTCTGACCCTGACACTGCAGCCAGTCGACACGGCAGCTCCAGGTGCCCCGAGACTGCAGCCAGTCGACACGACACTGCTTCCCGTGGTAGCGCTATGTGTGGTGTCAGGCCTAGCTATCATGGCGCTCGGGATCAGCCTACTCCGCCGCTAGCAAATCAGCTATAAGACTATCCTGAATCTCTACTGTAATAGTGGGGACCACGGTGAGACACTGAACCAGCCTAGCATGCCCTACAGACCCTATACCCGCTTCCAACATGCACATCCATGGGCAGGAGGGTTCGACAGCGCATCCTTTTCCCAGCTTGTAGTATCACAGAGCCTTGTTCAGCTCTGAGTCCGGCGAGGCCATGGCGGTCTGCAACTACTGGAACACATCTGACAGATACTCCCGATTCTTGTAGAAACCTTTAGCTCGCAGGAGCTGCTCGACGATACTCCCGCCCATGATAACGTATTGGAGGAAGCAGATCTGTCCGTTGCCAAATCCTTGATAGAGCTTCACAGCTGTCAGCTCCTCTGTCAGCTCAGCACTGGAGAGCTGAGCGAGCTCATCTGGTGTCTTCTTCTCGTAGTCCTTCAACTCCCTCCGGAAGTCATCATAGGACTTCTCGCATGGCCCGGACATGTTTAAGCTGTCTCAATAGAGAGATGAATATTCCTGAGTACCAACCTGGCCACCTGGCAGATGCAGACTGGGAAGATCTTATTAGCTCTCTTGACAGGGGACGCAGACGTTTAACAGCATTGTATACTCAATGCTTAAACAGTCATGTCAACGGTACAGATAGTGAAGCAACTGCCCGAGAGCCAGGCGAGTCTTCAGAAGGTGGAGAACCTGCTGCGAACCAAGACACAGAAGTTACTGACCAAAGCAAAACCTCTGGCAGTAACGTGGCGGCGAATGTGGCCATGGTGAAGATGACAGGGGAAAATGAGATTCTTCCTGCCGCCACTGCAGCTGTCCTCGCTACAGTGGTGAGTGGGGTGACCGGGGACTGTCTCGGAAAAACTCACCCCATCCCTAAGATAGAGCTCATGGTGCCTCCTACACTGTTGCCGCCAAGATCATGGGTGAACGTGTTACACTAATGGAGGCCACGGTTCTAGGGCTAGCAACGAGTGCAATGGCTGAGATCATCGTCGACTACGTTTAGTACTTCTGAATAGTGAGAGATGGGCCAGGAGACCCCTGCAGCATATGAGGCATGGCGTGCCATAGGGCTGTGTGTAGCCCATAGTCGAGCAAGTGGACTGAGGATTGCCAATGACCGGGAATGGTGGACTGCCCACAAGGCATGCCCCTGCAGAGAGGGCCAGTACCCTGAGCACTGCTACCTATTCCATTGGCCGACTGCGTGGTCCTCCTATGCCCAACTATTTCACTGGCGGTATGACTAGTAGGTTTAAACCGTCTGTATATAGCCCTACGACGCTGTCACTCACAGACCTAGAAAGCAAAGAGCTCGGCGATCTTGCTCACTTGGTTGAGGCACGCCTCAGTTCAGAGGACACTGTTACCCCTATCTCCTTCCTAGACTTCGATGAGAAGGGAGACCCACGGGAGATCCGAGGTACCATCCCAGCCCGAGATCTCATCAGGAACACTGATACTGTAGGAAAATCGGCCATTAACAAGGCCAAGACTGTATACAAGGGGGTGGGCATCAAGGAGAGGGCGACGAAGTGAGGTACGCTCGCAGTCGATGATGCTGGAGCCATCAAGGGTAGGGCTGAGTCCTTTGCACAGGACCTGGTTAAGGATCTTCTGAAACCACGGAGCTCATTCCAACAGGATGGAGAGAATCTCAAGATAGGCACCCTCTGCCTGAGCCATACCACTGTCGATGGCAGAACAGGTGCTACCACCAGCCTCCAGCTACCAGAGGTGATGAAGTCAGGGTTCTTTTGTTTGCCGTTTAAACCACAGGATAATTTTGGCTTCCCGTGCATGCATCATACAGTTACTGGATTTAGTAGACACTGTGGCAAAAGAGCTGGTGCTGCCATTTAGTCTCCCAAATATAGACGAGTCTACCACCGACCAAGTAGTAATCATCCTCCGCACGCATGTCTGTAAGATTCGACATTAGGTCGGCCGATGCTGGCCAGGTGGTGCTGATCATTGCCCCATCAGGACACGGGCTGTCCTGGCCGAACATCTACTCTCTCAATACTTCCTTCTGGTATCTAACTCCGCCACTGAGGCGGTTGACAGTAATGATCAATGGTACAATGGCCCAATCACCAAGACGCAGAACCTGCAAGCACTGATGGAGAAGCTGCTGGCAGCCCGACTGAGAGAACCACTTGTTCTAGTTATCGATAACCCTGCAATGGACCAGAAGACAGTCACCTCCATCAGTAACATCACCAGGTGCATCCGGCACACAAAGATAACTGTCTTCATCCTCTTTCAGATGTACACCCACGAGATCTCACCAGACATCCGCCACAATGCCCGGTTGCTATGCTTCAACTCCAAGTGTGGACGTGCCCGGCTTGAGACCATATACGATAGCCAAACCCTCAAGCAGACCAAAGGGGACTTTATCGCACGTATACAGAGGGCAGCTGAGATGTACTGCTTCATCTTCAGCAACAAGGAGACAGGTGAGCTGTCACACTTCAAGCCGTCTCTGGAAAAGGTGCAGACCTTCACCTACAAGCTGAATCCAGCCAGGAAACTAGCCTGCTCTATGCGTCACTGCTGACAGACTGAGCGGAGACCGCGGCAGGCCCTGCTGCAACTTTTTTTCATTCATCAGAAGGCTCCGCGGTCTCCGCTACTTCATCCGTGGTCCCTGCTGCTTGAGGACCTTCGTCCGTGGGCTCAGCTGCTACTTCGGCAGTTTCGTCAAGTCCTTACTGTCGCCGAAACTCTATCCACTGGGGGTCCGTGTCTTGTACTCTCTTCTTCTGCAACCTCTCATGAAAAATCCACTTTGTCCATGCCCGAGGAGCATCTGATTTGCGAGCGAATTTGATGAGGTAGTCCTGGTAGTTATCTGGCAATTTCAGAAATACTGGCAGATTACTGGACAGTCACCTGCGAACTCTTTCGTTGAAGATGTGCTCAACAGCCTACTTGCGGCCATCAGTGAACCCCTCCTGAGTACCTTCTGCATGGCGGGTGTCGTGGCTCCCTGCTACAGTGGCACTGACCTCCTCCCTGAAGTAGTTATTTGCTCCAAACTGGAGGCTATCCAGCATATCTCGCCCTTCCTGGCTATGGAAGCTAAATATGGCTGGCCATTTTCCGACCGTTAGTAGATCTTTGGGTTCGACCCTCGCCCTTTGGAGAGCTAGAATAACAGGAATGTTGGTTGGGGCCACAGGTAAGTAGGGTAGTACGTTGCCCTGGGTGCTGTCAAACTTCCGGTAAAGTATCGGAGTCATGAGTTCTTTTGTACTACGAGCTGGCGCTCCTTCCTATATGGCGGCCAGTATCTCTGCATCAGACGGAGGTGTGACCTTGGCTCGCTCGTGGATAATGTTGATGTCACGAAGCAGTCCTCGGACACTGTCACAGTGGGACAGTTCACGTCGTGGCTGTCGTGCTGACTGTCGTGCCGACTTGTCCTGCTGCCTATAGACAATCTGCTGTAGAACTTTACCAAACATGGCAGCCGTTTAAAACCTCTATATACCCAGACCCTAAACATGCTGCAGTATGTGCCACATCCAGATGGGGCCATTGACCCCGCGACATCGCACCGCACTGATCCTTGAAAGGACTGCCTGATGGTCATTCGACCAAGTATTTATGATGAGAACCAATTGTCCGCTGCTGGGAAGTACATTGACTTTACAATCTCGTCACAGATCCATGAGATCAAGAGCATGACACTCGAGTTCAAGCTTCAGAGCACAATAGAACAGACGGTAGAGCTCCCGCAGGTTTGGAACAGGTGGGAGATCATGCAGAGCAACAGCACCATGAACACCACCTATGTGAATGATGAGTACCGAGTCCTAGGTCCGCTGGCGCGTGGCCCAGCCTTCTATGCGAAGAGAAAGGGGGTACTACACTGTGGGGTGAAATGAGGGTTTCACGGAATTCGAACTACGTGCAGGTGTCAAGATGCCCATGGCAGTTCCACTCTGAGCCCTCCTCAAGAACACACACGTGAATCTGGCTGCCATGCAGGATAGGTAGTTCCTCTGGGTGTACACTGAGCGGCTCGCAGATGCGACGATGAATGCTCCAACACTTCATGTCTGAAGCTGAAGCAAACGGGTTCCAAACAGCAGATCGTGCAGGTGGAGCGAGAACACCAGCTGGTCCAGGCCACAGCTAACCAACGGGTAGAGCTGACATTGCATCGTGATGCATCGGACTGTGTCGCTGTTGCGGTCCTGGTTCAGAACGGAGGAGCCATCCAGCAGGTGGATAAGCTAGATGACTTCAAGCTTGTGGTTGCTGGGACCAATGTTCTTGGTGAGGTATGCGAGCTGGCTGATTGCCAACTCTACAGACAGAAAACTAAGTCATATGCACTTCTGCGCCTAACAAGTGGAAGCGACGACCTCGAGTCGGCACTCGAGGGCCGTCACCACCTCGGGGGCAGGGACATCCCACCTAATCAGGGCAACCGGCTTAGCTTCAACATCAGAAACCGCATAGCTGGGACTCGCTCATTAGGTGTCATGGTACTTTGCTTTGCCTATGCTGAGGTATGCGTGTTGAACACATCAGGTATTCAGCTTGAGCGTGCATAGAGCACGACTCCTGCCATGGGCCAGCTGCAGCTGCCACCACTACTATAAGCTCTGCTGTCTTCTGACCTGTAGAATCGTCATAGTCGAGCGTTGGCTCAGATACAGCCTCGTAGTACTCATCGAGACTCTCATCTGCCTCTTTGAGGCTCTGGTTTGCCGGAGCTCGGAGTTGGCGTCGGCGTGCCTCCCTCTGGCGCATATGCTCGAGGGCTTTGCTGTACTCAAACTTCTCCTTAGACAGCTTCTCCATCACCTGGTTATGACGCTCACGCTCGACCTCTGCCGCCTTCTTGTTGGCGAAGATGAGTCCCCAGTTCGCTAAGGCAAACACGCCCGCATTCAAGGTTGTGGATGCCATGCTATAGACTACAGTTTAAAGCTACTATATAGCTGCAGTGGGGACCACGGCGACGCGATGTATGAACCAGAGGCTGATCCAGTCGAGGATATAGATGACGAGAACTATGACGAGGATGATGATGAGGGGGATGCAGACAACCACAATGTAGCGGAGACCGCAGGTGAGTATGATGCGGAGACCACGCCTGAATTCCGCAAGCTAGTACACAGAGCGAAACGAATCTATCGCACTTACGTAAAAGGTTCTATCGGGGCGCTGGCAGCAGTTGGGCCTCTGATCGCTCTGTTCACAATGAAGGCTGGCGAGAAGGTCCGCAAGATCGCTAACAATGCTCTCCATGTGGTGGATAAGATTTCTGAAGCCATACCAGCCATCGCCTCAGGAGTAGGTACGCTCTTCGGAGTCACAGGCCCTTGGCTACGGTATGTTGCCATAGCACTCGTGGCCATCTTGGCCGCCGAACATTTAAGCCTTACTATATAAGGATGGCATCTCTGTACGACCTGATCAAGTCCCTTAACTGGCAAGCCTTGGTCGATAAGCTACCCTTCAGTGATGGCACCTGCGCTGCAGAGATTAGACAGCAGTGTTCACAGGTATTCAATGAGGTGGTCACTGATGGCCGGATGAATGATGGTCATCTGTTCGCCTGTCTGCAGTTTGCCCAGGCATACGTAATAGAACAGGCGTCGACGTCAGTGATGAAATCCGGGAGTACCGCCTCTCTTGAGGAACTCTACTACCAGCCTGGTGGATATTATCATGCGCCTCACCAGTTACTCGAGTTCGCCCATCGCAAGGGCCACAAGTTCACATTGGAGGTGGTTAGCTAGTGGCTCAGCCGCCAGGCGATGTGGCAGATATACAGACCCCGTCCACAGCACATCAGGTGTGCACAATTTGATGAACCTGTTCCGAACAGAGTTCACCAGGCAGATGTTATATTCCTCCCACATGACAGAGTCTGCCGTTCGGGAACATGTAATACCTACAAGTATGCCCTCACCATCGTCGATGTCGCCAGTAGGTACAAGGCTGCTGTACCACTTACAGATAAGTCCACAGGGCAGGTGGCCCAATCATTCAGCAGTGTCTATGATGATCCGGAAAAGCCCCTACAGTGCCCATAATTGTTACAGGTGGATGAGGGTAAGGAGTTCAGGGGCGAGACAGCAGCCCTCATGTGGAAATACAGTGTGGTGATAAGACGAGCTGAAGTTGGTCACCACCGTACCCAGGCAATCATCGAGCGCTGGAACTGGACTCTGGCCGAAAGACTGTTCCCACATCAGTATGCTCAGGAGATGGCATGTCCTGGTGATCGCTCCAGGGTGTGGGTGAAAGGTTTGCCCACGGTGGTAGAAAGATCCAATACTGAGATTACTTGGTTAACTGGTAAGAAGCCAGTAGAGGCTATCCAACGATCCACTGTTGCCCCACCCTCCGCAGGAGCAAACAAGGGAGAGGAGTGCCTACTACCTGATGCTCTGGTTCGGTACCTGTATGAGCCTGGTGAGCTGGAAGGGGGTCGATGGCATGCAAAAGACCCTAACTGGTAGATAGATGTTCACAGGCTTGATAGGTATGTGGAGGCGGATGGGCAGCCTACATTTTACTACCTGGCTAGTGGTCCCAGGCGACCGTTTGTGCGAGAGGAGCTTCATCTAGTCCCTACAGATACCCAGCTGCCACCAGCCGAAGTGCTCAAGCCCGCTGCTGTCTATTCATGAGGGATATGTCGCTCGATGGGCTCGGTATGGACACCATCTGGCAGCACATTGCACTTATCATAGTAAGCGGAGAGTCCAAGTTTTTCCTGCGCATATGCCATGTCACCATACCCTGGTTGCGCATGCGTAGGCCTCGGTTTTTAACTCTGTCCACAACGCCATGTAGGGCGCTGTAGAACCTCTGCCAAGAGACCGCATTCTGCTGCTTTGACATTCCCTTAGCCAAGCACTTACTTGCAGCTGTGCTCTCCACGTAGTAGCATTTGGAGCAGAGAGTGATACCACGAGAGCCTTCGACCTCGAGCTTGAACAATTCCGGAGTCCGTTCAGCCCATTTGTCCCAAGCTAGCCTGTCCCGCTTATGAGCCTTGGACTCTGCTCGCATCTCAGGGCGAATGACATCGTCGAGGTTGGAGCCTGCTATAGTGATATACGCAGAGTGAGTGTCCATCTGCAGGTACTCAAATCTGTCACGCGCTGTGTAGTGATCGAGGAAGGGGTAGTAGAACTCCAGCATTCGCAGCTTCACGAGCTCATAAACGGCCTGGAAGGGCCTTCGAATAGGGATTCTCGGCTTGCAACTCTGGAGCTTGTATGACTCACCGATCTCCTTGAGATCGTCGAACCATGCACTACGCAGGGCCACGTGCCATATCTTTGTTCGACATCCTCACCTCACTGGTGTTGTGGACAGCCATGCCAGTGGCAGCCATGGAACTGGTAAAAGGTGTTGGTGGTCGGATCATAACGATCTACGGGAGCGCCCTCGATCCAACGCTCGCCACCATGCCCACACTCTACATGGTGTATGTGTACGCCTCTGTGTCTCGACTCATACTCGATCCACCGAGTAGCCGCTGAACTGGATGGTTGGGGTGGATATAAGGCTTTCTCATACGCAGACTGTGGCGCCTCAACCTTCTCGCCAGGACACATGATTGTTGTTTTGCCGCTCATTCATTGCTCGGGAGAGTTGCTTCCGCCACTCCTCAGCATGGATCTGGTCGATCATCTGGAGCAGGTCGGCTTTCTTGGCCTTAGAGTAGCCTCTAAGGCCGAATTGCTTTACAATAGCGCGAATTGGTGCAGCAGTACTCATGGTGTATATCCCTGTGGATGCCTGTCTCTAAATGGGCTTTCAGACCATATTATGTGTGGCGATCAGTACCTGTGGATGCCTGTCTGGGCGTTCAGACCTATTATGTGTGGTGCTGGCGATCAGTACCTGTGGGTGGTGTATATCCCTGTGGATGCCTGTCTCTAAATTGGCATTCAGACCCTATTATGTTTGGAGATCAGTACCTGTGGATGATGTATATCCCTGTGGATGCATGTCAGGGCGTTCATACCTATTATATGTGGTGCTGGTGGTGTATATCCCTGTGGATGCCTGTCTTGGCACATTGTGGCCCCCGCACCCTATGCAGCGGAGAACGCAGCGGAGAACGCCGTGGTCTCCGCTGATTGAGAGGGCGGTGGGGGCAACGGATCCGGTGGCCAGGGAGGTGATACCCCACCATCTCCGCTGCTTGAGAGGGAAGTGGGGATCAGGGCTCCGGCAGGCTGTGCGGCTGGGTGGTGGTATCATTTTGCCTAGTAGTAGTGTGGGTAGTAAAATGATACAACCTCCCTCAACTGGCAGCCATTCGGCGATCCGTGGCCCCCACTGCCCTCTCAATCTCTGGGGGCCTCCATCTAGCGGCCTACCCCAACCCCCTGCAACCCCGGGGTCATCCCTCTAGAGGCATACACCAACCATATGCTACCCTATGCCCAGGGATTGAGAGGGTGGTGGGGGTCACAGATCGCTGAACGGTTGCCAGTTGAGGGAGGTGGTATCATTTTACTACCGACACTACTAATGTACAGCTAAGAAAGATTTTACAGTACAGCTGAGAAAGATGTTATGGTACAGCTAAGAAAGATGTTACAGTACAGCTAAGAAAGCTGTTACAGTACAGCTAAGAAAGATGTTACAGTACAGCTAAGAAAGATACTTTGTATCATCAGACAACCTATCAGCACACACGGCGGCTATCGATCATGATCTGCAAAGCATTACACAGTGGGCACTTACTTGGCTTCTCGACTTTAACGCCCCCAAAACCACATCCCTTTTCATATCTCTACGCAATAATCCCACAGTTTTTCCGATTAAATTCGAAAATCATGAAATTCCTGCTTCAAATCATCACAAGCATCCCGGTATTACCTTTAACAACAAAGGGAACTGGTCTAACCACGTAGGAAATCTATTAGCTAACGCCCAACACAAACTTTCCCTGCTTAAAGGCCTTAAATATATTTTAGACCGCAAATGCTTGGAAATCATGTACACAAGTTTTATCAGACCCTCCCTGGAATACGCTGACATCATATGGGACAATATACCTGAATACCTAGTATACAGATTAGGAAATATACAAACAGATGTACTCGGAACGATAAGTGGCATGACTCGTAGTGCGAGCACTCATGACTTGTATGCAAAAAAACGGATTTTAACCACTTTCACGCAGACGGGAATCCCATAGGCTATTAATGCTGTACAAGATCGTCAATGGAATGACTTCTGCGACTCTGTCAGATCATCTTCCGCAGCTCTCTCAAAGTAGAAACCCTTACAACATACGGCATGGCAACACATTAACACCTCTCTGTTGTTGTACTGATGTAGCTCGTGCGCTATCATCGGGTCATTCCATTACGAAGTACCCACCCGTCGCACCACACATGCATGACGATTGAGGGGGCTAGTTAGCTCCGAGTCTTGGGGTTCTGGATCTCGTGGGACGTCGCTCCGTGAAATACATAGACCAGCTCCTAAGGCTGGTGCAACTCAATCGTTCCAGTCGGGCCATGGGACCATTACCGCCAAGATTAATCTGCACGGTATCATCCCAACTATTTGTGTCACCGGTATGTCTTTCCATGTTAATTTAAACTATGGAGAATGATATATATATATATCCGCACAACGAGGGCACTGATTAATTTAATATAAGCTATTATACCTCCATGATACAAATGCAAAAGACTCCTGATGTTATGAGAGGAATATGCCTCACGCATGCTAATTCTTGTTGCGAGAGGTAATAGCCTCACACGGGCCTCCCTCACAGGATATCTCACTTATGCGAGCGGTAAGTGCCTCACGCAAGCCTCTATCACAGGAAAATGCATTCAACACCAAAGCAGAGGAAAAGAGCTGGCAAAACGGGCCACTCTTTTGTTCAACAAAAATGCAAGGGAAAAAGACCATCCTAGTGAAAATATAATTAATGTGATGCATACTGGTTTGTGTGAAGATGGGGCAAGCAACTCCCGGAGGATTCACAAGTCCCCGCCTTATGTCATTCCAAGATACTGTATTTGTATGTGCCGCTTTTATTTATGTGGACCTTCTGCCATTCCTAACCTACCATTTGGGTTTTGGAAACGAGAACTAGTTTAGGCCACAAGTGACAGAGATTCCTACTAGACATGGCTATCCAATGGGCGCAGACGCCCCGCTTCCCATAGGTTGCCTTGGAAAGCATCTACCTCCATGGACAGCGGCGTACATGTTACTTCACAACACATCTGAACTGGGTGAGACTCCAGATTCACTGCTTCATAACCACATAAAACATCACTGGATGATGGCTACATTTTACACAAGCAAATTTAATGACTGACATATCATTACTATGGGGGTAGAGAGACGAATATCCACCGCGAGTGTTCTTCTCGTATGGGCGTTGCAGATTCCAAGATCTTGCCCAGACACTTCAACGAGTGGGGTGGAGATGCGCGTCTCGTCCGTCACCAATCCTATGGACTTAACTATTGACCTGACGTTAGGTTTATGTTCCAATATGCCCAATATGCACTGCAGGCCGGGAATAATATATCCTCCTAAAATAATAATAATAACTACATGCTTTCACAGTGCTTTCCTTCCTTGGAAAAGTATCTAACTACTAAGTATCTGAAGATACATTGGGAGATGTATGTAAACCCGCACTTTGGCCATCACGGCTCGAAAACCTCCGATAGTTTCCCAGAATCAGATCAGTACACCATGCCGGTGGGATATCCAAACAATTAAGAAGCCTTGCAGCTGAGTGGATCGTGGAACGAGATAATTACTTAATAAATGTGAGGCCCTATAGGTATTTGGCCAATTTTACACATCCTTGCTGGTGTGTGGGGCTATATTACCATACAGCCGGAAAAGAGGCGTATACTATATATCTCCTAACGAAGAAATTGTCCATGACCACTTTAACCTATCCTATCGAGCTGAATAGTCAAGGTTAGTCGATAGCATGCCAGTCTCAAATATGTAAAGCACGATCAGTGACCTCGGTGTACAATTGTTGGTGGCGGGAACAAATGATGTGTATATTGTTGCTGTATAGTATGTCCTAGCGTGCTGCGGTGCAAAGTTTTACATAAATAAACAAAACATATGAACGGGATTGCTACCTGCCATATACATAACTAACCATTGCAATTGAAACAATATCACAGTTTTTACAGTTTGATTAGATGAGGTAGAAGGTACATATAGGTCAATAACCTAATACGGTGTGGTTAGTTAAGCACCGCAGTAAACAAGGACAATATAGACAGTTTAATAAAGAAATAATAAATTGCTGCCTTAAGACCCGTGCAGTACCTGTTGGTCATCAGTACCCTATACGGACGTAAATTTATGACGATATGACATGATATGTATAGTTACTCAGGTACCTAGCAGTTACTTGGACGGTACAGGCTACTATGTTACTGAAAATGAGGCGCTACATACACGTGGCGCGAGTCGACACGTTCGCTGAGGATGGAAGATTTCCGCATGCAGATCCCCACAGCTGGCTTTCATAGATGTATCTCCGCGTGCTGATTCCATGGCAAAACTGTACAAACTCAGGGTGGTAACACAAAGCAATGACGTAATGGCTACTAGATCATATCTATAACTAAATCAAGAATTAAACGGTGTGACGAAAGTTCTCCGTCCGGCGACGGAAGCATGAACGTTAAACATAACCCATTAACAGATAGGGTTACTATATATAATATTTCTATGCATGTACATTTAGAAGCATACGGTGCGGGTTACGTCACATAGCACTTGCAGCACACCAGGCAAAGTCTACTTGGCTGTGGTCAAAAGTTACAAAGGTGGCCGCACGATATACAGTGCGGTGGTTTGATCTCCACTTCCACGTGGTCGGTAGATCCGGCGAGTCATCCACCAAGAAACATTGCTGCTCTACATTATGTAGAAGTCTACATAACAGGTCCGAAGACCCTACCGCTGAAAGTTCCGCTTATTGGTCTTCGTAAATGGGAACCATGATTTTAGTTTATTATTGCTCCCGGATGGCCATCTGGGAGCATCCAAAATTGATTAGTGCGGGTTAGCCGAGAACTGCTTTCCGGAGTGAGCTGAACTGAAAGCCGTGCGGAACTGAGATGATGTACTGTATCTATACGTTGGTATTCCAGTCCACTTGTCAAGCTCCCACTCTTAGGGCCAGTGGTCGACTCTCGACCTCCAGGCCGACGATGCTCCTGATCTTCGAATTTCACCCCCTTTTATACTCGCTGGAACGTCAGAGCTGGCTGCCTGAACCAACCAGAGATCGCAGTACCAACCAATCAGCACGCTAGAATACTGTGACGTATACACAATTATCTATATATTACTATATGTATAGATGTGTAGAGTGACGTAGTAAGTCACGTGTACACAAATCACTATCTATCTAGCTGGATATATATACGCGATTACGACGTTATAGAAATATTTTTAGCATAATTTAACGGGGAGAATCGAGGATAACTCAGCCATTTGTAAACCGATTTTAAAATGGTTTGAAGTTTTCAAAAGCTCGTAAAATTCTGGTCCTGACCGGTACCAAGAATGACGAGAATAGATAGAATACAGATATTTAGAAGTACCAACTCGGTACACTAGAGGTACACACTCGCCTCCATTACTGACACGCGCGTCGTCGATGAAGCGTTCAAGCGTTACTCTGTTTTCTATATAATTTATGAATGATTAAAGTTCTTTCTGTTTTCATAGTTTCATTTACAGAATTTTCTCTACCGCATGCAGATTAACCATCAAATAGTATCATTTCCAGATAGACTGATTTTCTGGTTCTGGTAAGGAAGTTTAAACAGCTCTTGTCTTTTGAAAGAGAGACTGGACCAGTTTAACCTTAATTGCTGGAATTGTAATCGATGCATATGGGGGTTAATCGGCCGTCAAATTTCCCATTACGACTCAACGTCATTAGATAGATCAACGATATTATTGTGGTCGGTTAATGAGGAGCTTTGGTGGTGACTGAGCAACGCGCAACTGTGACCAAGTCAGACATATCTGAATTTTGATCATAACTTGACCACTGGTATATTGATACTATTGATCAAGTTTGGTTTGAACAGAATTTATTAATTTGTCTAAGTGAAGTGGGAGCACGATAAGATATACATGTCTTATAACTGCGTCGGCCATACATGTGATGATACAATGCAATACAAAACTCAAGGTGGCGGATTTAAAAAAGTGATAAATAGCATTTTGTCTAACCCTTCAACACTGAAGCCGACCAAAATAGCCTCTGCAATGGTCTGGAAAAACATTACGTCGCGGACCATAGCAGCATCATTCCTGAGGATTTGCCACCGGAATGACCGGCTTGATAGCTGAGCCATTCATTCCAGTCGCACCCTACACTCCCCCCCCCCAGATAATGGTGTGCTCCGGACCCGCTAATAGACTGAAAGTAATGATGTTGTCTTAAACTAATTGGGTGTTAAAGGGTTAGAGATGTGTGAAATAACAAATTGTGTGATGATACATCTCATTATTGCAGCAAATAAACTACGAATGACAATTTAACGAAATTCTAATTAAACCTGTGACGCTTCCTTTGTCCTCTGGGGGAGATTGAGGTAGGGAGGGAGGGAAAGAGGGAGGAGGGATGGAAGGGGGGGGGGGAGAAAGAGAGAGAGAGAGAGAGAGAGAGAGGGGGGGAGGAGAGGAGAGATGGGTGGGGCTTATTGAGCTCGCAATTGTGTCACTCCTACTTGAACTCTTTAGAGTGTGAATTTAATTTAAGAGGTTCAATTGCTGGTAGAGTGTGAACTGTGTCGTGTATTTATTGTTGATCGAAGCGTTTCGTGTCTCGTATGTATTGGCACATAAGGGTTGCGATTAAAACGTTATGTTGCAGATCCAGATTTGCATCGCCATATAGGAGTAGTCCACTTGTTAGGGACATGGGAGAGATGCCAGTAAGGGATAGGCCGTTAAGGAGTTGGGCTCTTTGGGTGAGATAAAGAGGACAGTAGAGGAGAAAATGTTCAGCTGATTCAGCAAGATCATCCCATGAGCACTTGGATGTGTCAGAGATGTGGTTGTTGAACAAGTCCCTCTGTTCAGACAGCTACAACCGTTACGGATTCTACACATGTTTATGTTGGCTGGTCTGGTACCAGCATAGAACCACAAAGGCGGTTGATGTGTATGAGACATAGCTTTAAGCATACACCAATGACCGTCGTGCCTCTTGCGCATACCCGCAGTAGAGATGCGATGAGATAAACGGCTGTTCTGATTTGATGAGAGCTTGATGACGTCATCTATTTGCATATTAGGCCACCCCCATTTTATCCCGCCAAGCAAATATTCGATTTTGATTGGTTGAGAGGCTTTGAGAAAGGTGGGAGTTTTCACGACGAATTGCCTCTCGTATAGGCTTATACACGCTTATTGTCCTACCCAGGGGAGTGTGCTTATGGGAACGACCCCCAGGATGGGCAAGGATGGCCAGTTCCCGCACGGTCGATCAGCGTCACACTGAACTCCATCGAAACTCCTTTTCCGCTGCAACTATGCATGCGTGGAATACTCTCCCAACACCTATGACTTCATTGGCCTCTCTCAACGAATTCAAGAGCAGGCCTCTCTGTATCTCGCCACATGTGGGAGATCTATTGTCTCCCTCGACTCATATACGGCACTGAATTTATCAAGATGGCATTGACTCATCAATTCACGCTTGAACAATTTTACATAACACCAATGAAACATGTGCACATCACTATATTATCATATGATCGATGACATAATATTGTGAATATGTCGTGGAACTTGCGGGATTGAATGTGTGTTGTCTTAGTTGATTTATAGGGTCAAATGTTGTGTGTGTAGGACCGTCTCGGGTTTCGCTGATAGTGACTCTCATGTCCTCACTGTGATCGTGTATTACTTGTAAATCGTTTAGTTCTGTTCAGCTTATTTCCATGTCTCAGCTAACCTCTAGGATTATATCAGCCATTTTGTTCTAGTATATAGTGACTAGTTCAGCTTAGTTAAAGTTATCCTAAAACTACATAGTTTAAGTCTTACGAAGCTAGTGTAGATTTCAACTAGTGCATATAAAGCTGAAATACACTTGCTCTGTAGGTGGGGCTTAGAATACACCTTCCGTATCCTCTGCGGGTCGTAAGAGGCGACTAAAGGAGGTAAGGGTGAGGCAACCCTGACAGAAACCTCGAGTGCTGAAGACGGAGGTTCCAGGCCGCACGGCGCACTCTAATAAACCATGGATCCACGCAGATAACGTTTATGATTATGTCGATAGTCACTTACAGGACTGGCGGTATGATCAGCGAACAAAAAGAAGAAGAAGAAGCTGAAATACACAACAAGATTCCTATTCGAGTCACTATTGAGCTATAGGGGCCTATCACCACTCGCTGGATGTTTTTAGCAACATGATTATACACCATTTTCGATCTATTTCTGAACCACTCTTCATAGTAACTGCTGGGTGACAACTCACAATTAGCATCCGACAGTCATCCACAGATTACACTCATTAAGCATTAAGTAATATGGCTGCCAGATCGACAGATAAGTGTGATTTTAAAATGCGCTACTGCGTGCCACAGATTGTATCTACTTTGGCTCATGCATGCCCCAGAGGGAATTCAAATTGTTACACCGTCCATTTGATTACTCATTTACCTATATGTAACTAAGTGATAGTGATGGTCGCTAAAAGCGTATTTACCGCGTTCGCGATTTTCTCTATCAGCTATGCACGAGCTACAGCAAAAATCACAAAGGACTTCTAATGTAATGTCTGCAGCACTGAAGACAGTTGAATGCGCTTCTTTGATATTCTGAACAAGTACCAAGCTCTGATCATTCAGGGTATGGGTGGATCTTCACTACACACGTGAGCTAATTATTAATGCATCTGTACTAAACCTGGCAGGTAGATGACAATGGCATTTTTGAAGCGCAATAGTCAGAGTTACGGTTCGTTATTCGTGCTCCACAACACGTTTTCTACAGTTTTACTATTACAAATATATCCAAAACACACTTTCTCTATTAACATGACAATCTATTAAACACAGACACGTGGAATAGGATGTGGACAAGTGGTGAGGAGGTGATCAGGTACCTCTTGAGTGGGTAGTGATTTGCTTCCAATGAACATGTTATTAAGACTGCCGTTATTATTTACAACAGAAAGGGAAGCCTCATGCACCCACCAGGATCTCAGTTGTATAGATTGGATATGTTGAGATATGCTGGAACAGGACACACACACTATACTGATAGCATATATGATGCATGAAGTCTCTCATTACTATTTGGGAGGTACTTTGCTGAGGAATGTATAGAACCGAGTGTTGGTTCATAGACAGCTAGTCAGCATCATCTTAAATCAGCGTGATTATCAAAATAATGACCTATTCTCGTGTACACGAGTCAACATATTAAACTGATATATATAAGTTGACAATTTAGCATTAAATGGAATATATGATTTTGGTAGACGTGGCGATGCAGCACACCACAGCGACTCGTTTTCCCATAATTTGAACACTAAAAACTACGTAAATGATGTTAAGAAACGGGCGAAATCTCCCATTACGCACCAGAAATGGCAGACTCTTTATGATGTAAGGGATATTCTGCTGAATATAGTGAAACCAATTTTACTGGGAGTCGTTGCTACCTATGACAACAACAGCTTCCAGTCGTATGGGTTTAAAATTATGCAACAGCTTTCCAATTTAGCTCAAATCCAGGCACTGAGATCTCATGGGCTAAAAGATTATGATGCAAAAGATACAGAAGTGAAGCCATATTCCGCATCAAATGGTCTACACCAACTGTAAATGTATGTATGAATGCCAGTATATGTTTTCAAACATTTCCTCGCGCAATACTCTTATGACCTACTCCGCATCACACCTGCTTGCTTCTCTATTTAGTAATATGCCAATTCTCGGATGCGTTTCTGTATCCTGGGAATCATATCAGTATCAACCTAGCTCTGGGTCATCGACCATCGACATGACATCGCATATCCAATATATACGACAGACAAACACGGTATCATCCGTCCCCAGCATACCTAACTCGTGCTGTCCTGACCAGGGTCATTTATCACTATAATCAAGCGGTTCATCTCCCCGAGGTACGCGCCAACTTAATGACTGGCCCAGATCCAATTCCACATCAGTATACGCGGACAATCGCAGAAACGTTTAAAGTTCAACGAATTAGAAGCCAGCAAGCCAATTCACATTTCCAGAGTATTCATTTGTCATCCATTTAACTCTTAGTAATCCGACACGTCGTACGAATTGTATGCCTCTATTATTTAATAAACATGTGCAACAGCGGCCAATCAAATTAGTTCCAAAATATTCAATAGCGTACCTGTATGGTTTTCTGGAAATTGATAGTCGGAGAGATCAGTGATCGATCGATCCCAAAACGAGCGAGGTGTGGGTGGAGCTTAGCTAGTGATAGGCGGGGCATATCTAAAACTGGAAAGGTCCATTGCCATCTCACATCGACACTTAGTAACCGCGCTTAGTAGCATATGATTTGATGTAAGATTCGGCTTAGGGATTTCAAAATCCAGTCTTCTAATTGAAATTAAAAATGTAAACCAGTTGCTATTTATGTAAATGCTCAGAGCGCATGCGTTTGTCAAGCACCATGGCGGGCTCCGGGAGGAGAATGCTACGTTATATGGGTATATGAGCTTTAGTTTGCGCATGATCTGAGGTAGCCTGAGGCCGCGCATATACAAAGTGGCAGGGATGATCAAAACCCTTACAATGTCACGAACAATCGTGGTCATGATAACGAACGGCATGTAACTGAAACTCACAAATATATCATTGATTTGTCAGCAACTTAGCGGCGGATCTAAACGTATGCTCGCACCATGACCACTGTATTTGTGATCGCGATCCTATACATACGTATTAAAATGTTATTCGGGTATGTTAATTTCATTAAGATTAATGATAATGGGATTTACAGTGATAGGTTTAAGTCTAATATTAATGATCTTTGATAAGTATGTGTTCATCAGCCATGTATAATGATGATGGAGCAGTTATATACATTAAACATTGTAACAGTCAATAAAGCGTGGATTTCAACACCAATTCTATCTATTTATGTTACGTGTAGTAAACTTATTAGCCTTCCAAGCTGCAGGCTGGAAGCCTATTGTAATTGTTCCGATTATTATTATTATTATTATTATTATTATTATTATTTTTTTTTTTTTTTTTTTTTTTTATTCCGCGCAAAAACTTAAATGTATTCTCCCATACCGGTAAGTGGACTGGACTGAAAATTTGTAGGATGTGACTATGCCGTAGCTTCTTTAAAGTTTAAGGCCAGAAAGTTGCTAGGTCACATGGTTTGGCGGCCATCTTTGAATTTATGTAAAGATTTGTGCATATTTAACAATCTTCTTCTATAAAACCGCTGCCTGTATCGGATAGAAACCTAGAATATCGGGATAACCCTAGGGCCTGCTTAAAAGTTGAGAATTACATGTTGCCACGTCACATGGTTCGGCGGCCATATTGATAATGTCATAATTTCAAGAAATGTTCATTTCTCGAAAGATTCTGAATATAACGCATTGACATTTTGTGAACTTGGTCAGTTACTCAATGCCCATAAGCTTTACCAATTTAAAAGGAATCGGTCAATGATCAGCTGAGCTATTACATCTTGAATAATTTGAAAATGAAATTGTTATTATTTATGTAGTAATACTTTTCGCGTTGGCAGTTTATCGATATTGACTAAATTCAAATGGTTTTACTGGCGAAGTGCAAGGCTCAATTAAACCTATTAGCGCTGAATCGCAAGGCACGATTAACCCTTTTATTTCTGAATTAAAAGTTTCAATTATCCCCAATGGTGCTGAATTGCAAGTTCAATTGACTTTTTACTGCTGAAGTGCAAGGCAAAATTAACCATTTTACTGCTGAATTGCGCAATTAATCCTTTTACTGCTGAATTGCAAGGTGCAATTCACCCATTTACTGCTAAATTACAAGTCTCAATTAGCAATTTTACTGCTCAATAGCAAGTGCCACTTAACCCTGTTACTGCTGAGTGACAAGTGTCAATTAACTCTTTTACTGCTGAATTGCAAACGGTCATTTGAGTGCAATAATGTCATTTGATTGTAAAAAGGTCACATGAGACCAAAACGGTCAAATGAGGGTAAAAAGGTTATTTGAGTGCAATAATGTCATTTGAGTGCAAAAAGGTCAAATGAGTGCAAAAATGTCAAATGAATGGAAAAAAGTCAAAAGAGTGCAAAAGGGTCAAATAAAAAAAATCATCATTTAGTGCAAAAAGGTCAAATGAGATTAGCCACACTTATTCATTTTCCTCATTTTTTTGTATTTTGGCCCATTTTGTTCATTTGTGACTGTATTTCTTAATCATTTTATGCCTTTTGGGACTAGATTTTGCTCACCTTTGTCTGTTTTTAAACATTTCTGAAAGCATTTGAGCATGTTCTGTGTTTTCTGTTCAATTAATCTATTTGTAAATATTTTAATGTTTTTTTTTGCTGTTTTCAAACTAGTTTGCAACAGATTTTGGTAATTCTTTTAACCATTTTTGGTCCTTTTCACCAGTTTAAACCTCATACTGCTGAATTATTTTACTTAGCCATTGTATCTTTAGCCCTAATTGCTGCCTTTCCATCATTCCCTGATAGGCCCCATGCATGCGGTTATGGTAATTTTAGTGGTCTAGTTGCAGCTTTGTGAAACTGGCATGGAAGCCGTCCACAGTAACTGCTTGCAGTTACAGGTCTAGTTATCATTATTATTATTATTACCATTATTCTCTGCGTCATCATCGCTACAGTCGCCATTGTCGCCGCCGCTGCCGCCGCCGCCGTCGTCGTCGTCACAGCCGCTGCGTTTGTGTCGTCGTCATCGTTGTTTTCACCGCCGCCGTCGTCGCAACTATTATAACTCGGTTTGTCAGTTGGTCAATCTGTCTTTGTCAGTCTGTCAAACCCTTGATAACACTGCCTAAATCTGGTTGTCGTTTTGGCGTTACCATTATTTTATGCTAATAATACGAAAACACGCACTATCGGACTAAAGCACGTTTACTAGCATTCACACACGCTCACACGCACATATCCATCCACGCACATGGGTACACAAATAAACACACACACGCATTTTACTTACCGTGATTGCAATACGAAATTTAAAGAATTGCTATCGTGTCTCTCGTTGCTTATATATTCACAGTTAACCATTTCAGTACTATGCCTTCACATTTCTACATATTGACAACAGGAGGCCTATCAAAGACAGTGCCTATGGAGCGATGGGGACTTCCACTCCACAACACATTACATTTGCTTAAATGTATACAATACACTACATACATTTACTTAAATGTATACAATACACTACATACATTTACCTAAATGTATACAATACACTACATACATCTGGACCTAGTTCCATTTCATAGCACTTTTATCAACCGAATCGAAAATTATCACATGGCGCGAGCCTTAGCACCCACGCAACATAGTTTGGTCGTGTAATATTAATTTGTCCTGGACGTATGTGATTTGGGAAGTTATACTTCCTCACATCTATTTCCCGAGGGGATGTTCTTCGTTCAGTTCAACCAACGATGTCTACATTTTATGTTGATATGACAGCTGCGTATAATCCATGTTAAGGTTATATTGTTCACAGTTTAATAGTTATATGTGACATCGACAACAAATAACAATTAACAAATGTCTGCCCTATGTATAAAATAGCTATAGAACACATTCCTGACGGCGCATGGAATAAGTAGTACATAGCCTGCCGAAGTTTCAGGACTTCATCTGGAAACTCCGAATAGTAGGCAGCGCGAAAATGTTCTCGCTTCCAATCGCTATTGTGCCCCGACAAGCTCAATAGTCCAAAAACTGGCATAACCCAGGACAAATTGCAATGGAAATCATTCATGTTTTGTTCACTAGACGCAGCTACGTGCTATATCAAGTATATAATTGCATATATTTGGTGGAACAGGGTGTTTTCATGGTCGGAATATAGGGATCTATGTTTTTGTGGAGTCTAGCATTCTGATTCAAATAGATCATATATTTGGTAAGAATTGAGCCAAAACCGGACATTTTATCTCTATACCCATGCACATTCTTTGTGCCGTCCTTCACAGAAACCTGTTATTAGATAGTTAGCATTTATGCTTAGCGCCCCCTCCGTGGATACCGTTAGCCAAATCTCTTTCTTACCACCCTGCCTATAGTCTATGAGTCATGAACGCATCCACTACCACTATATATAATAGCTATACATTTCAATGCAGTAGCACATTAGTTAAACATGTAAAGCCTAATCCGGTTAAAGTATGGCATGGTGTATGCCTAACAGCCGAATAATCGGCAGGGACTTGAAAACATTGCACGGATTTTTCTAAAACGAACGTTCCGGGGTAAAATTAAAAACGGTCCTATTAACTGCCTAGCGATTATTTTATTCGGCTGTGCATATAACGAGAATGTTTATATCGTCTGATAGTCAAGACTTGCACGCGTTGTTGCAGCGTCCTGCATATATTCACTTCATATCTATTATTTATGTTATGCCCATGGTTCTGTTAAATAAATATGTCTTTTTCACAAATAATAAGTCAGCTGATGAAAAATGAAATTCCATCCCTCATACACAACCACCCAACTCTTTCTCCCTCCCTCTCTCCCTCCATTCATCCCCCCCCCCACCCACCCCCACCCCCACCCCCACCCCCATCTCTCTATCTCGTATTCTGTGACTACCATCCTGAAAATGGAACATCAACTGTTAGGCCTACTTTGGGACAGAAGGGATATGATATTATCCTTGAAGCCAATCTAGGAGGGGGAGGGAGTGAGTGAGTGCGTGAGGGAGGGAGGGAGGGAGGGAGGGAGGGAGGGAGGGAGGAATGAAAGTGTGTTCCATTGAACAAACAAATTATGCAAGCTGCAATATCGAGGACACTCCTTTTACCACTTCAGTTTGTTAAAATGCAACCTCATTTTGCATCGAGGTTTCTGATCGATACCATGGACACACTTGGGTTTAGCTGCTCTTGTACAGAAGCCAAAAATATGAGAGAAGTGCTGCCCTTGCACAGTGAACTGGTATTCCTGGCTTCAACCAGGCCAGTTTATGCAAGATGTCATCGATCATAGCATCTGGACCATTGATGGACATGATACTTTCCATGGTATGGGATTACTAGAGAGCATTACAACAAATATTGAGAGCCTATGCTATGCTTCGTGTAACCGTGTCAGCAAAGAACATAGACAAAGTTGGTCGAATCAACACTGAGCACTATCTCCGAAACACTGAATGCGTTTAAGCATTGCAGTATACAGTACTTAAGGGAAAATCAGAGGAAGCGCGGATATCAAATGCAAGCATACTTGGAAAGTCTCACAGTGTCTCTGTAACTGTCCAAGACTGGAATAGTCCGAGGTGATGACAATGATTAACAAAGGCGATCATTCTGGTCGACCTTAAGTGATTTTGTTACCCATGATTTAACTGGACCGGTGATTTGACATGCTTATGCAATTTGTTTCCAACATGCCAAGCGCTATGATGTAACCTGTGTTTTGACATCCGGCCAACATTTGTGGTGGAAAGCGATGGTCATCATTGAAAATGAGTCAAACGACAGTCAATTGAAATCGATATTTCATATTTTGATGAGCTTCCTATGATCCATTGACCATTGAATATTTGGGTCAGGATTGGAGGAGTTCCTAGAACTCGTCCTGGAACTCGTTTTTGCAACGATTACCATACCGAAAGTGCTAAATACGAATGCAGTTGCACGAGCTATTCGCGGACATTTTCTCGCCGATGGTTCCCTGAACACCCTACTAAGGTAAAAGAGTGCTGCGTTAACATTCTTCTTGTCTTACTTTGCTATTAGGCAACGGGTGGTAAAGCATACTTTGTGACAGAAACAAAAATGTTTTCTTTCACGCGTCACACGTATTTGAACGTGAACAAAGCAGGAGAACCCCTGGGAGAAAATGTTTACAATAGCATCCTCCTTGTATATGCAATACTAGGTTGTGGCATAACTTCACCGTTGTTTTGGATAGGAAAGGCTGTATCACTCCGTTTGATTCAGGAAACTGCCAAATGATATCAGTCGACGCAAGATGAAATTGTTGTGGCATGAGAAACGGCAATGGTCTGTGTATACAAGGGGGTGGTAGGTGAGACTGGCGTTGGTGGTGGATGGAGTTGACTGCTTGAATGGAATGAGGTTGCACGATTTCAGGTCCAATTGACACAGAGTAAAACTTCAATACATCCATGAAGTCTTCCACCGACATCAGCCAAATCGAAGTTCCATAGATTTCCAGTGTACCAGGTTGAGGAATGGATAGGCACTTCCTTAAATACAAAAGAGTGGGGATGAGTAATCTGCAAACCCATGCTGATTCCTATTCATACGGACCAAGATCCTGGACCAAGACCACTACTAGATCTTGTTAGGGGTAAATCAAGTTGCAGTAACATGCGGTGTACAGATGTCAAGGGCTTCATCAGTTCATCGGCATGTTTCAAATGGCAGATGGGGTTTGCGCACATGTGACTGCAACATGTTGCAGCGAGGATCGCCTTTGAGGCCGGGTCGAGATGCTCCAAACTCACCCTCTATCACGGTCCCATGGGACAGCGTACGCAGCCTTATGGGATTTGAAATGTGTAAATGACCCAACTATGTGTGTAACAGGTGTGGCATTGCATCTTGACTTATTTATTATCAGTTTTATTATATATATATTTATATATATGTACACTTATTATGGCATGGGATGCTACTGCACCGTCTATGTTTTAACTCGCCAGAGGTACCTAACCTATCCTTATATTTAGGTATCCGAGTGAGGGATAAACCCTTGCGCGGCCTAACATGTAAGAGTACACTAGTTTAATATAAACTAAATGCCTCACTTAGGCCAATAAATTGGTTTTGTGAGAGGAAAGTGCCTCGCGTGGTCCTCCGTCACAGGAAATTGCCTACTACGCCGAAGTGGATGAGGAGAGTCGGTTCAATACGGTTCTCCCATTTAGAGACAATACATGCTTAATTACAAATGTGTTGTAATCTGGTGTATTATGATGCACACTATTTTGCATAGAGACAGTGCACAGGTTTCAACATAAATCGGTGCAGTCGATTCCCTAGCTGTTTCCCTGGATTAGTAGGTGCTGCGTTATTTTAGTGGGCCATCTTATGGAACCAAACTAACATTTAGTTATTGAGTCCTGACACAGAAGGTGTTATGCCTCAAACGGCCTATTCCCACTTAGGTTTGACAAAGTGTGTCTCCTTCCGTAGCTCGCTCAGGGACCCAGATCTGGACTTACCTATTGAGCAGACCCATCAAGCCGACAGCACATAGATGTTGAAATGGCGACGAGTACTGAAGCCGAAGAGCGACTTCCAACTACGTGTCTGACGCAACCGCAAATAACAAGACAAAGACAGGACAGCATAAAAGTGTTGAATAAGCACAGTAGCTATTTCTATCACTCGGCTCGTGGTGCCAAGCTAGGTGGGTGGTTGCTTCTATTGTGTGAGCGCCTTGCTTGGTTGATCTAATCGAGGTGATAGCTTTTGATTGGCCACCATAAAGTATAAAAGGCTACGATTCCTCAGTTCTCTGTTCGGCCAACTGACTCATCGCTGGAAACACAGGCAATCTCCTTCACTCCTCGTTGCCTCTCTCCTCCCAGGAGTATAAATGGGTACTGGTGTAAAAACTGGGGAATTTACCAATAATAGACTGAAATAAAATCAGCCTAGAATTGCCTGAATGGGACATGGAATCAGGGACTCGATGTGCCAATCAAACCAATAACCTCTTACGACTCCTCAGTCGGGATGGGGAGGTAGTCCGATGTGGTTTCCGTTGCCACTAAGCTACTTCCAGCACCGCGTCTGCTAGAACGTGACTCAAAGTACGCCAAAATTTACCCGAGACCATAATCGGATGCCGTAACCATTGATATGGCACCGAGTTAATTGTCTTGTCCCTTTGTGGACTAATAAACCAAAAGTATGATAAGGTTACAAGCCGCCTCAAACTACTAGTGACGCTGTAATGTAACACCTTCACACATTTGGAAGGCGCCAATTTTGGACTGTACCATCCTACATTTACTGTGCATCGAAGTGCTGATCTCATATCTCGCCAGACCCGTTCCCGAGCCATGGCGAATTGTGGTTAGAATAACATAAGTATCTAGTGTCAGTGCTTAAGCCATCTTAACGTAGGCCATTCCTCACTGTTGGGCATTGCTTTCATCGCCTCACACGTTAACCAATAACTTTCCCAACATGCCAAGATTGTAGTAAAGCGTGTCTTCTTTCCTGCACCTCTTTCGACACCTACACCGTTCCAGAGTTTCTTCGGTGTAAGGGCCACTCATCAACTACAGCTAATTCTGAACTGTGATATTTGACTGTTCTATCGAACTTATTAGTAATCATCTACTAGCGGGCCTCGACGGAACTGGCGCCAACTACTGTGTAATTGATAATTCCAGTGTGCGTGCGTGCGTGCGTGCGTGCGTGCGTGCGTGCGTGCGTGCGTGCGTGCGTGCGTGCGTGCGTGCGTGCGTGCGTGCGTGAGTGCGTGCGCGCATGCATGCATGCATGCGTGCCTGCGTGCGTGTGTATGCTGCTCATGTCAACGTCCTCTTAAAGGTGCGTATCCACACCAAAACTCTCCAAGACAAGACTAAAGGAATTTAGCGCTTATAGCGGCCTAAGTCGTGCGCCCAGGTGCAACGAAACGAAACAGATCACAAATTATGACGCGTTCATAAAGCATATATCTATATAATTTAGTCCCCAATTCAATTTCACAACAAAAACAAAAAAACCCAGCAACACATTATTTCATTTGAAACGAAAGCATCAGATGCCAAAACCCATCCCGCCCCACCACACCTAGACACACAATCCATGCCTCCAAAAGTTTACCACCCCAACAATTCCAAGAATCTCGGCGCGAACATACACCTCGAAGTTTTCCTAGCTTTGATCAAATCTTTTGGTACTGCGAATATATTCATGGACATTTTGAAATATAAATATAATTTGGTTATTTTCGAGGTCAGCATCTCCGTTTAGCAATAGATTCACTGACAGGTCGTGTGGAGAAAGAGGTCTTGGAGCATTTAAGAGCTTGCGTCTTGGATTATTGCAATGATTACATATAATGAGGTAATAATGGTTGTTATCTTCTATATGGTCGCAGCGTGGACAGTTTTGGTTTGCTACTATGTTAAAGCGAAATAAGTGGCCATTTAATTGACTGCATCTGTTTCTAAGTTTAGTGTGAATTACATTTCGATGTTGTTCTCCGTAAAAAAAATAGTATGCTGGAACTAGGGATTTGGGATTAAAGTTGTTTTTTTTGTTTAAACAGTGACAGTGTTGATGAATTCTGCGTACTGGCATCCAATTGGTTCCATAAATGAATCGTGCTTGGGAAGAATGAAATTGTTTCTATTACGTAAATTATAATTAGTGACATCACCAACATGGCGAGGGTACTAATTCTTTAAGGTAGTTCGGGCACTCTTCATTTATTATCTTGTATAGTTGTATTAGCTTTTAGTTTTTCCTTCGTATTTTTAATTCCTCTAAGCCTGCCTCATCGTACAGTGCTGAAAATGGGGTAAATCGAGGAAGTCCAGTTATAACACGGAATGCTTCCTTTTGGAAGTCCTCCAGCTGGTCAGAATCTCGTTCTGTACACCCGTCCCAGATCTCATAACCATATTCTAAGAGTGGACGTAGATAACACGTATCAATATGTAAGAGCGTTTTGCGTGAAATAATATATTTTATTTTCTTCATAGATCCTAGAATTTTGTTTCCCTTTGATATTAGCCCTTGAATGTGGTCTGTCCATTTTAGATTTTGGGAAAATATTATTCCCAAATATTTGTGTGTTTCGACAGAGGTAATTTGAGTGGTATTAATAGTTAGGTTAGTGCATTTTGATTTGGTTGGTTTTGTCAAATTATATTCACCGTCTTTGTTGGGTTAAAGTCGACGAGCCATTCTTTTTACCAAGTGTCTATTTTTAGTAAGTCTCTATTTAGAGAGGTTTCAACTTCTATTGAAGTATTCCCACGTGATGTTAGCAGTGTGTCATCAGCGAATAGCCTTAGAAGGTTGTCTATATTTTCAGCAATATCATTTATGTATAAAAGGAACATGAGCGGCCCAAGTACAGAACCTTGTGGTACTCATGCGTTTATATTTTCTTGGGAGGAATATGTCTGATTGATTCTAACCATTTGTTTTCTATTAAGTAAGTAATATGTGAGCCATTGGTGAACCTTGGCATGTATACCATATTGTTCTATTTTATGTGGTAAACCCTTGTGCCAGACCCTGTCGAATGCCTTTGAGACTTCAAAGAAGACGGTACAGGTATATTTTCTTTCATTTAGAGCCTTCGACAAGATATGACACATTTCGATTAGCTGGTGTGTGGTTGAATACTCTGGTCGAAATCCTGATTGAAATTGGTATAATAGGTTATTAGAATTCAAATGATTGTAGATGTGCTTAAATAGTATCCTTTCCATAATTTTTCCTAAAACGCGTAGAAGTGAAATTGGACAGTAGTTTTCTGCTTCTTGCCGATTCCCTTTTATAAAGAAAGAATTTATGCAAGCGATTTTCCAGGAATCGGTGATCTCTTGTGATTGGATAACTATGTCAGTAAGACGGGCATAAGTTTTGTGTATGAGTTGTGGTAGATTGTGACGTGAATCATCTATATTGGAAATGCTGGCAAAGAATGTATTCAGACAGTTTGCTTTGTCTAAATCATTGTATGCATAGTCATTATTATTCAAGCATTTAGGTGGTGGAATATTAGAAATGTCGTTACCCTTGATTAGGTGTTTTCCAGTAAGATCTTGGGTTTCGAATGGAAAGGTCAGTGAGACGACCGTCAATTGTATCGCAAAACTGATGTTGTGCTCGTCTTATTAGGTTAGTTACCTTATTTCTTTGTTTTTTGTATGTTGCCATATCAACTGCTTTGTTGGAACGTAATGCTTCTGTTCTGAGGCGATCACGTTTCCTAGATTCATGTCGTATAGCAGAGTTATACCATGGATTGCCATTTCTCCGAATTGTTACCATTTTGTTTGGTATGCATTTGTTAGCCATGTCAATAAAAAGACGAGTAAAAATTTCACACGCTTCATCCATATCTTCAGAAATGTTCAGAAGAGCGTCCCACGGGGTGTTTCGAATTATCTCATTTAACCTAAACTTATCTGCGTGTGCGTAGTTGTCTTTTATTAGTGACGTTAGGTTATTGTTGTTTATAATCTGTTTTAACGTTGATAATTGAGGATCTAGTAAATCTTCGTTAAAATCACCCAATATTATAATTGGCAGACCTGTGTCAATAACACGTTCAAGTGAAATTTCGATTGTTTCCCACATATCTCGTGGGCTGGTTGGGGGGGGGGGCGATAGAGAACAAAGATTAAAAATTTAAACTTGCCAAATGTTACTTCAATTACCATATTTTCTATGGTTATTATTTCGAGATCAAGTCGTCTGTTGCAGTTTAGAAGCTCGGTTATATATATGCCTACCCCCTCCCATGTATTGATTGCGATCTTTTCTAAAAGGAGGATGGTATTTATGTAGGTGCAGTTTATCATTAGTAACCGGTGCATCTAGGTGTGTTTCTGTGAAACAGACAATGTCGAATTCATTAACATCGTCACATATTTGATCGAGTTTGTTGCGTAAGCTGCATATATTTAGGTGAGAGACAGAAAGAGTCTCGTGCTCAAATGAACGTGTAGGTCCTGGATTTGGGTGGACGTCGCCACTGAGTGTTAGCAACATATCTGTAGAAAAAAGAGCCAGTTGCATTAAAAGCTCTTGCATCAGTACGAGAATGTTGATTACAATAAATAAAAGTATACAGAAATTTGAGGACGGCAAATGATTTCCCAAAACTGCTTGTGTTTTGATTTTGCTGTAAGACAATTTACTATAAATGGCAGTATGAAAGAGTACTATCGACAATCTGTACTCTTCAATGGTATTACCAATACCTCTTTTTGACTGAAAAACACACATACTAGGTCACCTCGATAGGATAGGACATGCTGCGCGTTGTCTAAATGGTAACTACATTTAAAATTTAGCCAATATTTGTTTCGCACTGAGTACCATTTCTGATTCAATAGAATGATGTAAGTAGAGTCTGCCGTGAACACACATTGAAGACGTATTTTAACAAATAATATAAACAGTTTTAATGCACGTACAAAAATGGTATGAGAAATCATGAGATTATATACAATTTTGATAGAGTAGAATGATAGGTAAAAAACAAGAATAATAGTGAAGACATATGTACACAATATTAAACGAAAAATCAGAATGTTGTTTGTTTGCAGTTGGTTGGTCAGTGAAAAGATTATACATTATTATTATTAGCATTGTATGCGTGAATTCTATGTTCGGATAAAGGAGATCCCATTAACGTTTAAAGCAGATCCAGCCGTGAGCCGCCTATGCGCAGGCAACAGCGGCTCACACCCAGATCAGCTCTACAACAAACCTTTGTGCGAATGCTTGAGTTTTATACCATTACAATAATAAGGCATGGTGTTTTTCCTTCCCACTCAACCCACCCTACAATACACCCACGGCCCCGCTCCCAAGTTGACCAGTGTCGGTAGGGCGCGATCGCATCTCCTAGTTTCCAGGGGAAACAAACAAAGAGAGAGAGAGAGAGAGATTTAGATATTTTGAAACTAATTTGACTGGCCGCTGATGCTGCCGTAAGCAGCAACAGCACCCAGTCAAATTCGTTTCAAAATATTTAACAGCTTACCTGTATAGTTTTTTGGAAATTGATAGTCAGGTATTTCAGGGATCGATCGATCCCAACACGAGCGAGGTATGGGTGGAGCTTAGCTAGATATGGGCGGGGACTAGCTGACACTGGAAAGGTCCATTACGCGTCCGTGAACGTACTTGTCTAAGTCATTCAATGTCATTGATTATGATGTCATTCTACACGTCATGTAGTTGATTATGGCGTCACGTGACGGATTGATAATGTGGAAAGCTCCATTCTAGACACAACCGAGTGAATGCGTAGCGCTGGGAGGCCACGGAAAGAGATGATAGGCCTACACGCGCATCCGTCGTTGTCGTCATGATTTATATACATACTTTGAACCATGACTTCCCAGAATCCCCTTTTCATGGTAACTATGGAGGTGAGCTGTTGAATATTTTGGAATTAATTTGACTGGGTGCTGCTGCTTATTAAATAGTAAATTCAATTCGTACAGCTGAAGGACTTTTCAATGTTCGTATGTTGACTGTGACATCTCCCTACTGGGGAGGGTGGTGGTGGCGGGGGTGGGTGGGTGGGATGGGGGTGGATGGGACGGGGAACTAATTGATTATAACGGCAAGGTTCTAGAATATCTGACCGCGCTTGCTAAAATATGTGCTCACTTATTACAAGCGATTCGACTGCTTAGGCTACGTTATACAGCTCATAAAGTAGTTAATGTATTTACAAAATACAAACAGAAATTCTGTCTTGTTTTGCAAACATGTTAATTTATTCTTTAGATGTTCTATACCATCGAGTGGCGGTTTTACAGTACAGCTCATACATGTAAATAAGCCACTATATTTGCAAAGAAAAATTCTACCTTGTTTTGAAAACGTTTTAATTTATTTTTTAGGTCGTCTATACCAAACGGTGTCAGGTTTCACGGAAACTGGGAGATAAAAAAACTCGCTTTAACCATTATCTTTCTACTTTCAAAGGCTAGGCCTAGTTGTTTTACGGTCAGTACAAGAAAGATTTGTGTAGATTATGTAAACCATAATGCTGAACGTTGTCTAAATGTGGGCAGCAACGGTTTACGGCAGCAGTTTCCCAAATCAATGGAAGTTATCACAGAGTTATCATGTGTACATAAATGTTTGGAATTTCAGCGATGTATGCGTTAGGTTTTAATTAACGCGTTTCTGTAATTCTTAGCGCCTCTCAGTATTACCGTATTTGTTCCCCTATTTATGTATACCGTAGATTTGTAGTTCTGTATCTTGCATGCTATTTAAGCAGAATTTCTATTCCAATTAACAAAAAAAAAGAATTTACTGACTTTTGGAGGCTATATACATATCTGATCGTCTGCGTCAGATGTCGGTCAGTCAGTGAAGAGCCAGCGGTCGAGACATCTATCCCATTCTCCCCATAGGGAGCGTATGCGTATGAGCGATCTAGCCAATATATATCCTAAATCTATGGTTCCAGCTAAAAATATAGGCGCTCTCTTCTCTCTAGTTAGCTGTTGGAGACCACAATCTTTTGCGCAAAATGGTCGCGCCTATAGGCAATTCTAGACACAACCCGAATATAAGCGTAGCCGTGAGCGGCCAACCACAGAGGAGACTGGCGACACAGTATTAGTCCGCTACATTGTATATTTTGTTAGTATTAAAACGATGTGATTTGTGATACTGTATATTATTATATTTACCAACACGGACCATTAATCCTATCGTTACGGAAAACCAATGACAATGAATCGTTCACAGTGTAAGAAGTATTATTATGTTAGTCACTTTGAAACCAATTCCACTGGAAGCTGCTGCTGCCTATAGCAGCAGCAGATTCGTATCGAATCCATCTCAAAATACAGTTTACCTGTAAAGTCGCCCTCAGTTTAAGAGACTAGGCCTCTAGTCTCTAGGGTTCTGCGAGCTAATGATATCTAAGACAGCGTTCTTCTCACGAGACAGCTAATAGGGAACACCGCCATACTGAAGTATGGCGCTACTCCCGATCAACTCTCTAGTGAGAACACGCCCCAGGGACCTCTTCCTAGATTGGACTACAAGAATGTGAGGAGATTTCTTTAATCAACCTGTGCTTCTTCAACGAATATCCACACATCCTACGAAATTTTCATTCAGTAGTTATAAAACAAATATATTTTAACCCATTGACATCCTCAGATTACACACATGCATTCCTTGTATTGTAAAATACTTTACTGATAATATAACTATGTTTCTCGATGAAGCAATTGCTCCACCCTTGCACATATTTTAGTGTATTACGAACAGATGTGATGAAACATCATTGATTACACCCCCTCCCCACCTGGTGGCAACTTAACCGTTTAATGATCAAGCCAGCAAAAATGCACCTGCATTGGTTATAATGAATGTCCGATGGACCTTTCCAGTTTTTGTTAAGCCCCGCCCACCCCCAGCTAAGATCCACACTCACCTCGCTCGTGTGGGGATCGATCGATCCATGAACTCCCTTCCCATCAATCTCCAGAAAACTATACATGTAAGCTGTTAAACATTTCGAAACCAACTCGACCGGGCGCCGCTGCTGCCTGTGGCAGCAACAGCGCCCAGTCAAAACAGCTAAAAAATATTCAACAGCATGTTTATTAAATAGCAAATACATACACACCGTACAATGTGTCAGACTATTAGGAGATAATGACGGGCCATATAGCATCATGTATTATTATGACGCCATCCCACACGCCGCTTAGCTGATTATGACGTCATATGACGTTAGATGATAGATGGATAAGGGGTGGTGTCTACTCTGGGAAAATATTCAACAGCATGTTTATTAAATAGCAATTACATACAATAAGTACACTCTGTCGGACTGTTAAGAGTTAAAGACGGGCCGTATAGAATCATGTATGGCGTACTGATTATGACGTCATCCCATACTGCGCTTAGCTGATTATGATGTCATACGACGTCAGATGATAGATGGATACTCTGGAGAAATATTCAACGGCATATTTATTAAGTAGCAAATACATACAATCCGTACAATGTGTCGAACTATTAGAAGTTAAAGACGGGCCATATAGAAGCATGTATGACGTAATGATTATGACGTCGTCACGCACGTCGCCTAGCTGATTATGACGTCATATGACGTCAGATGATAGGCGGATACACTGGAAAGATGAATTGCAGTCCACGAGAACACTGCGTTTTAAATTTTACCGAGTCAGTCACTCAGGTGGCAAAATTTTAAAAGCGTTCTCTACCGGCCTGTAACTGGACACGGATTACGTAAAGATTTGAACTTTCATGACCATTAGTCATGTAATGGTCATATGCGATTTCAGTTTGCATGACAACAGATGGTTATTTTCAAATTCCGCTGTTAAATTTACAAAAGGTAATCTTGTGTTGGTCTCCAGATGGACATTGACAGAGTAATAACTTTAATTTTCTTTTAGAGTCTTGACGATTGAAGGGTTAATTAATTTGAGCAATTTGGGGCTCTGCTGACAAAAAATGGGTAACGGGTGAATTAATTAATTATTTGGCTGTCGGGTCCTTTATTTATTTACTTTGGGCTTTCTATGTCTGAAATTGATTGAATATATATTTTGTCGGCACCTGTAGTTTTTTGGACAAATATCCTCCCGTCTTGTGTCCAGCACTGGATAATAACCCGTTCCCGTTTGCACTGTCTCAGTTGATACATTAGATTATTACGGAATCTGGCCAAGTCTTCTGTCAGAAAAATGCCTTCTCGATTGTTGTTTAGTTCCTTTCTTGCTCAGCTGGGATAGATATTGCCTGAAGGAACATTTCTGCCACACTTGCTTTATGGCCATCAACAGATGACGAAACGTACCACACACATAATTTCAACATAGACAATCTAACAAGGGACATAACTCAGTTTTTGAAGGTGTGGCCACTTCATATTCAGTGCCGATAGATAAGAACATATGTGGCAAATTCGCCGTTAATCCATCAACAAATGATTAAACACCCGACACACATATTTTGCCCATTAGTTTCAATACATTGAAGATTTAATAAAGGCCGTAACTCTGCCTTTTGAAGGCGTGGGTACTTCATATCCACAGCGCCTCTAGATATTACATAACCGAACAGGTTACCAAAGTTGTTCTTAATCCACTAGCCCATGCCCAAACGTGTCCTAATTGTTAACATACAAGCGGACGACCGATTACAGAAGAATGGATATTATATAAGCTCAAACAGGCGAGCAAACCCCCTTGTTTCATCAAATAGATAAACTTACATTTTTGATATATCATGTGGATGACTCTAGTGAACATAAAAACAATGGATGATTAATATTGCAGTATGTCCTGGACTATAACTCATAGCCGCTAGAAATTCTAGTATATCGATCGTAATGATAATACAAAATCTATTTCCCTTCTGCACCTATTAAACGGATGCCATAGGAACGCCGACGATTTGAATTTATCATTTCCAAGATAATCGTTGAGTTCTTTACCCAATATCCTATGGTCGTGATATTAATGTTTAGGATATTCTCTGTTTCTATCCCTGTAGATTAATTTGACAAAGCGTGCATTATATATTCCAACAAAGCTCTATGGCTAAATATCTGCTCCCCAGTACATGTGTGCCGGGATAATACAGATTATATCTGAGGATATGTTTATATGACAATGGTGCCGTGTTGACTACTTCAAAGACGAGAATAGTGTGACTCTACAGCCGTCTCGCTGATCATGGCCAGGGCACGTGGCATATGGGAACATGATTTAGAGATTATTCGCACATCTTCCCTCTCTTCCGCTTCTCACAGCTGTTGTAAGCCTTGCCGTTGAAATTATTGATCGCGCGGTTTATATGCACATTCTCAGAATTGATTTGTTAAGTGTTGCTATGCATGTTAAAGGAACATCAGTCTTGAGACCTGTTTTAATATGCAATGCATAACCACACACGCGCACACACATACACACGCAGGCAAACACACACACACACACGCACACACGCACGCACGCACGCACGCACGCACGCACGCACTCACGCACGCACGCACGCACGCACGCACGCACGCACGCACGCACGCACGCACGCACGCACGCACGCACGCACGCACGCACGCACGAGACATGGCCGTGTTTAGCTTAAGATATAAGATTTCATGAGGATGCTATGAAATACAAAACAGCATCCATGGATTCTTACAGTATTAGAATCCCTGTTAAAATCTAAATACAAGTTTACTTGTAGCTGGTCCGCGCCAGCATCTGCCAGTGTCTGGTTTCCAGGAAGAATATCAGCATTGATGTGGAATTGATGGGTGGATATACTATCCCGAATACCAAAACTGTCTAGACGATGTCCTTTTCTACTCAATCAACGGAAATCTAGATCGTTTCCTGTAGAATGTGATGCCGAAGTATGTGATAAAAATAACAATTCAGCTTCCCAGAGTATCCACCCATCATATGACGTCATAATCAACTACGCGTGGGTAGAATGACATCATAACGAATGGCGTCATGAATGACATCGATAAGTACGTCACGAACGCATATTGGAAGACGGTCTACGCTGTGTTGTACAAATTGTATGTCTTTACCCGTTAATAAACATTATGTTGAATATTTATAACTAATTTGACTGGGCGCTGTTGCTGCCATAGGCGCAACAGCACCCAGTCAAATTGGTTACAGAATATTCAACAGCTTGCCTGTATAGGTTTCAGAAAATTGATAGGGCATTCGGGGATCGATCGAGGTGAGGTGTGGATGGAGCTTAGCTAGTGATGGGCGGGGCATAGCTAAAATGGAATGGTCCATTGTCTGGGAGAATAGCCGATGACGGCTTGCTATCGATACCGCTGTATCAGTTATGCTCTAGCTGTTTCCAGAGGGAATCGCCAATCCTCCAACACGGTACACGTCCAGTACGTTATATATTAGTCATATAGGCTACACGCAGGTGCTATCGCAATACACAGAGAACAAGTCCATTCCGTATTATATACATGCGTGACAATATGCAATGTGGATAATTGATGCCTATGTTGGGGCCATTACATATAGCGCTATACATGTGCCGAGTGCGTATGTGCGTACGTGCTCGCGTATACGTGTGTTCGTGCGCGCGTGGGTACGTACGTAGGTACATAAGTGTGCGTGTACGTGCTTTGCGACTCATTGTTACAATCATACTACCTCAAGATCACTGAGGCATTCATGAACGGAAGATTCGTTTGACAGGAGTTGAAGACCATCTAGCACAATGGTCGGAAAGAGGCTAAAATAAATAAATCACTACGCGTTCAATAAAACCATAAAACACATACGAATTAATATAGCTATGGTAGCAACCCACATCACTTTTCAGGACAATGTCACACGAGATCAGATGGCCTGGGAGAGTATAGAAAAGCGGAAGACAAAGATGTGACATATAATGAAATATAACTTGATTGAATTAATAAAGAAATCAAGGGAAGCAAAAGACGACAAAAATTTAATAACACGGTGTAATAAGTCATTGTATGTCATTGTATGCACACATCGCACTGCCCATATCAGATTGGATGGCCATATGTGCACAGAGCTGACAACAGTCCCTTCCACGATCTCTTGCTGTGGAATAGAAAACAAGACAGCATAATACATTTTATAATCCCGTCCTCGTTTAAGCAATCTGAAAACAGCCATTTGGTACACAGAAACCCATTGAAGCTTTCCAGGTTACCCATCAATCATATGACGACATATGACGTCATAATCTACTACGTGACGTGTACGATGATTTGCTAATCATGACGTCATGAATGACTCAATTTAGTCCGTCTTAAACATTTAACAGTCCGAGACGTTGTACGAATTGCATGTCTTTGCTATTTAATAAACATGCTGTGGAAAATTTTGAAACTAATTTGACTGGATGCTGTTGCTGCCTATGATGTTGCTGCCATAGGCAGCAACAACCCCCGGTCAAATTAGTTTCAAAATATTCAACGTATTACCTGTATAGTTTCTGTAAATTGATGGTCAGGGAGTTCAGCGATCGATCGATCCCAACACGAGCATGGTGTGGGCGGAACTTAGTCAGAGATGGCCAGACCGGTCTAATGCAATAGTTTCTGCGTTGGATTTAGTGTTGAAATACCTGCCAATCATTATATTTTCTAAATATTTGAGAGACTATTTTCTACAGCAATATCTCTCTACAATTCTGTACTACATGACCATAATTAGCTGCATATCCTTATGACCAATTGTGAGAGACTTTAGCCACTGCCAGCATTGAATCGAATTTATGTAGATTTAATCGGAAAAGACACCTACGCCAATTTGTTATCGGCGCAAGCTTTTGTTAATGCCGCAGACCCATATTACAATTTGCTATTGCTGCACCCGTTCTTAAACAATTGAAGGGACAGTACCGAATAGTGATGTCTACCCCTACGTTCGTAGAGCAAAGATTATTTAGTCAGTCATTAGGTAAATTTATTTGTCATGTCTTACTTACAGAAACACATCCTATCAGACGACCACCAGCCCCTGACTTACTTACAGAAACACTGCCTAGCAGAGGTCCACTTGTCTTACTTACAGAAACACCACCTATCATACGTCTATCACGTTTTACTTAAAGAGACACCGCTTATCAGATGCCAATCATGTCTTACTTAGAGAGACACTGTCTATCAGACGTCTATCACGTCTTACTTACAGACACACCGCCTAGCAGACGCACACATATCTTACTTACAGAAACGCCGCTTATCAGACGTCTATCACGTCATGCTTTAGTGAGTTTGACAGACCAGCAAACAGACACACTGACAGACAACTGGTCAACTGACAAATCGACTTATAATAGTTGTGAGGCGCAATCAAAATAATAATAATATTAATAATAATAATAATAATAATAATAGTAATAATAATAACAACAACGACGACGACGACGACGACGACGACGACGACGACGACGACGACGACGACAGTAGCATTACGTTTACTGTTCACATTGTTATGATCTGTCTGTATTTGTGTACATACATGTAAAATTTTGTATATAGTGTATATATATATATATATATATATATATATATATATATATATATATATATATATATATATATATATATATATATATATATATATATATATATATATATATATATATTCTTGTGAGGTCACTGAAGATTTACCCTCCGTAAATAAAGATTACTATTATTATTATTATTATTATTATTACTATTATTATAAAGTAAATCTTCAAATTCGTCTATCCAGCTGACAGGGGAATCCTGAGGTCTATAAACGCAACAAAGTAAAAATGATTTAGCTTTATACGGTGTAACCTCAGTCCATAAGGCTTCTATACTTTGGTTTTCCAAGTCGAGTCTCCTGCGATATGATTGATTTTCAGCTATATGAATAACGATCCCACCCCCTTCTTTCTGCGTTCTGTCTTTTCTTTCAGCATTATAACACTGGATCTCAATTAAATTATCCATAACGATACTACTTATGCATGTTTTCGTTATACCAAATATTTCAATTTCCTGTGTAGATTTTTCCATTAGTGTTTTCAATTGGCTTAGTTTAGGCATTAAATGTTGTATGTTAAAATGTCCAACGCGCAGCCCTTTTCCGTGTAAATTAAATAAAGTAATATCGCATCGCTTGACTTGCTTAATAAAGGCTTTACTACATACCCATTGCTCATCGGTGGGAGTACTGTTTGTACTACGATGTGTGTTCAGAAAGTTATCATTTTTATACTTACAATACTGCACAATATTAATACAATTTTTTAAGTTAACTCTTATAACGTAACAGAAAATATTTAAGTAATCCAAACATGCATTCTCGCTATTTATCATGCAATTCACGTTACAGTTTATTGATATTTATTAACAACAAAATCAGATCATCATCATCGTCATCATCACCATCATCATCACCATCATCATTTTTATGATGATGATGATGATGATGACGATGATGATGACGACGATGATGATCATCATCTCCTCACCATCATCACCACCGTCATCCTTATCACCATCATCACAATTTAGATGATCAAATCTGTTTGGTACTGGCACATCATAGATAGTAACAGTACCATATTTCATATTATTGTTATTGTTATTATTGGTGTCATACTTACATTCGTCTGTCTGGTGGTCCTCTGTGTTCTCTTCTATGGATCCTGTGGGCACTCCTTCTTGGCCAGACCTCTAGCGTCCTGGGCATCGATTCACCTTGTGACCAGTGGTGTTACACGCTCGACGCCGAACTGGCTGACCGTGACGACATGATGTGTGTCTGTGATTCGGCTCTCTACAGAATCTGCACCCGCGGTTGATCAAAATTTGCACATAGTTGTTTATTTATGCACCTAACAAGAACAGAGGATCCGTTTCTGTTCAGGTGGAGTTTGTCCGCGATGACCTTCTAGGTGTCGATCGAAACGCCTAATAAACTCCTGTCGTCTCGGTATATCTGCGCGTGGGCACAGTTCGCAAAGATATAGCTGGCACTGAGGTCCTAGTTCGTGTACTGCCTCGACTAATCTATCTATGAGATGTAGAGCATCGTCTACTGTCCGGTTCGAATTGTTAGTTCCCGCCATTACAATGATTTTTCAGAACTACTGTAGATCAGTAACATATAGCACTTCTAGGATGTCATGAATCTTGTCTTCACGCCGACAGATCACCTGTACACCTGAATCGAGTCCACTCTCGTTTATTCCTTTAATAATGGACGAGCTGATAATTAATGTGTTCTTTGAGGGATTCGCAGATTGTTTGTTTACCGCGTTTGTTGTCGTTATGACTGGTATCGGTTGTGACTGTTGTGACGCGTCGTCCTCACTAACTTGCTCTTCATCACTTTGCTGATCACGCCTATCACATTCAGGCGCTTTGTGTACTACAGTGACAACACGCCTATCACACGGAGGTTCTTTCTGTACAGCACGTTTTGTTTTCGAAACTTCTGTCCGTTCACATTTTTCAGTCGTGCCTACACCTATCTCTGCTCTCTCCGAATTACGCGTTCCTACCCCTATATCTGCAGATTTCTTTGACCTGCTTGAATTTAATTTACACTTAGGTTCAATATTTTGCTCTCGTAAGATGCTAAGTTCACTCTCCTTTTCTAGCAACAAGTTGTTTAATTCTGAAATTTTCGCCCATAGTTCAATTTCTTTGTTCACAGTCACGGAATATAAATTATATTTAATGATAAAATGTTCGTTTCTTCACGCCTAGAATTCTGCAAACCACTTAAGTCACTTAGGAAATTATCCGCATCTATAGCTAGCTGACTTAGGCATAATTTTTCTGGAGTCCCCATTTCTAACACTAGGTTTTTCACACTTCTATTTAATCCGGCTTTTTTTTAACAATACCGCTTTTGTTAGAGGATTAGCTATCGTCCGGTTAGGCCATACAACAACACTACGCAATTACTAATGCATTATGAGAAAACGTATAATTTACAAATATCTATCACACATATCCATCTATATCACAAACATACTACATAGTTACAGAAAATAATTACACACTCGTGAAGACGACATTCTTAGCTTCACCATGGTATTAAATTTCTGACTACACTCGAACGATAAATAGCAAAGATTCTTGATAAACTACAGAGTAAAGAATTGCGACTTTCCACTTTTGTAACTCTAGTCTTATTACAGAAACACCGTCTTACTTACAGAAACACCGCCTATCAGATGTTTATCACGTCCTACTTAAAGAGGCACCGCTTATCAGATGTCAATCATGTCTTACTTAGAGAGACACTGCCTATCAGACGTCTATCACGTCATACTTACAGAGACACCGCCTAGCAGACGCCCACCTGTCTTACTTACAGAAACACCACTTAGCAGCAGACGCCCACCTGACTTACTTACAGAAACGCCGCCTATCAGACGACCACCTGTCTTAGTTACTGAAACACCGCCTAGCAGACGCCCACCTGTCTTACTTACAGAAACACTGCCTATCAGAGGTCTATCACGTCTTACTTACAGACACCGACTATTAGACGTTTATCACGCCTTACTTATAGGGACACCACCTATCAGACGTCTATCACGTCTTACTTATAGAAACACCGCCTATCTGACGCCCACCTGTCTTACTTACAGAAACACCGCCTATCAGATGACCACCTGCCTTACTTACAGAAACACCGCCTATTAGACAACCGCCTGTCTTACTTACAGAAACACTGCCTGCCAGACAACCACCTGTCTTAATTACAGATACACTGCCTATCAGACGACTGCACGACTTACTTACAGAGATACCGCCTATCAGACAACCACCTGTCTTAGTTACAGAGGCACCGCCTGTCAGAATACTGCCTTCCTTAGTTACAAAGACTCCGCATATCAGACGACCATAACGACATACTTACAGAGACCTGCCTATCAGACGACCACCTGTCTTAGTTACAGTGACACCGCCTATCAGCCGTCTATCACGTCTTACTTATAGAAACACCGCCTATCATACGGCCACATGTTTTACTTACAGAAACACCACCTATCTGACGCCCACCTAACTTACTTACAGTAACGCCGCCTATCAAACGACCACCTGTCTTACTTACAGAAACACCGCCTATCAGATGACCACCTGTCTTACTTACAAAAACACGGCCTCTCAGCCAACCACCTGTCTTAGTTACAGAGACTCCGCATATCAGACGACCATAACGACTTACTTACAGAGACCCGCCTATCAGACGACCATCTGTCTTAGTTACAGAGACAACGACTATCAGACAACCACACGACTTACTTACAGAGATACCACCTATCACAGGACCACATGTCTTAGTTACAGAGGCACCACCTATCAGACGACCATCTGTCTTACTTACAGAAACACCGCCTGTCAGACGACCACCTGTCTTAGTTACAGAGACACCGCATATCAGACGACCATAAGGACTTACTTACAGAGACCAGCCTATCAGACGACCACCTGTCTTAGTTACAGAGACACCGCCTATCAGACGTCCACAGCGTCTTGCTTACAGAAACACCGCCTATCAGACGTCCATCGCGTCTTACTTTCAGAAACACCGCCTATCAGCCGTGCACCTGTCGTACATCTGAGGTTTAATCTTAATAGTGTCAATGGATCATTCCAAGTTTATCCATCGACCATACACAGTTATATGACGTCATACCCAACCAAGTGACGTGTTTGATGACGTCATAATTATTAAGTAATCAATGATTCTGTTTGGTCTTTAACTCTTAATAGCTAAAAATGGAACGGTTCATTGAATTGTTTGGTTTGGAATAATTGAGATTTCAAAGTTGAACACTGTTTTTAATATAACAGCCTGAGGTGCAGAAAACTACCCAATCGAATTTTGGAAGATTCTGGCGATGCACTAAACATACCTGCCACAAAAGTATCTCATATTATGTCGTTGCGATTAGACGGGATCATTCTTGATGTCCATAAGGACCGTTATGAATCAATTTCCTTTTGACAAATGTTCGCCTGTGAGATAATCTTGACGGATGCGCCTCATTTTGGTTAGACGCGTGAAAAAACCCAAAATTGTTGTAGCGGAGACACGTTTCACGGACGCGTCTTTTCGGGTATAATGCAACGGATCAGTGCATATGTCCAATATACGTCGAGGAGAGAACGTCTCCCTTCAAATATGTCAATGTGTTGATGAAGCCTTGTTTATTGTATGCGGTAGAGCTCCCTGAAGCACGGCAATTTAGGATGGTGGTAAAAAGTTCTAACAGGATGCACACACACACACACACGCGCGCACACACGCACGCACGCACGCACGCACGCACGCACGCACGCATATATCTATCTATATATATATATATATATATATATATATATATATATATATATTATATTTGGCGAATCCATAAGCTCGGAAATTAATTTTTATAATAATGGTCAGGAAATGTAGTGGACCATCACGAGAGAAAACGTGGTTACATGGCAATTCTTCGCAGTAGAATATTTAGTGTAACTTTTGTCCATTGTGCCTCTCTGCCAATGTTCAGAGTCATTGTGCGTGCGTGCGTGCGTGCGTGCGTGCGTGCGTGCGTGCGTGCGTGCGTGCGTGCGTGCGTGCGTGCGTGCGTGCGTGCGTGCGTGCGTGCGTGCGTGCGTGCGTGCGTGCGTGCGTGCGTGCGTGCGTGCGTGCGTGCGTGCGTGCGTGCGTGCGTGCGTGCGTGCGTGCGTGCGTGCGTGCGTGCGTGCGTGAGTGCGTGCGTGCGTGCGTGCTTGTGTGTGTTGGGGTGGTGGTGGTGGTGGTGGGGGTGGGGGAATGGTGCTGTGGGGCGGGTGGGTGGGTGGGTGTGTGGGTTAACTCCATTGTTTCAAGACGTCGCGTCACTTTGATGCCTCCATCTCAGCATCTTGTATTATATAAGTAAATAAACATCTATCAAATCTTATAGAAAGCTATCAAAATCAGCCTTACGAGGCATGGAGAAAGGGCTGAGCAGCTCAGTTGCCTGAGGTCAGGAGTCACCTATCATAGCTTAGTGAAAAGGGCAGAAAGATCAGCATTTTATTGGGGTAAAGAGGGAAAGAAGCGCGTTTCGGTGAAGCCATTACCCGTGGAGTACGTATAATTCCTATATCGCAGGGCTCCTGATGAAGCAATTTACCTTTCCAGCGTATCCATCTATCAATCTGACGTCATATGACGTGTAGGATGACGTCATAATCATTGCGTCATAAATGATTCTATTTGGCCCAGCTCTAACTCTTAATAGTCCGGCACGCTGCACGAATTGTATGTCTCTAGTATTTAATAAACATGCTGTTGAATATTTTGAAACTAATATGACTGGACTCAAATTAGTTCCAAAATAGTCAATAGTTTACCTGTATATTGTCAGAGAGTTCAGAGATCGATCGATCCCAACATGAGCGAGGTGTGTGTTGAGATTAGCTAGAGATGGGCGGGGCATAAAGCAAAAAGAAAAAGAAACACGTTTCGGTACAGTCATTAAAGTGGATTCCTATAGCATAGTGCTCTTGGCGAAGCAATACACCTTTCCAAGTGTCACCATTCATCGCCTGACGTCATATGAAGACATAGCCAACTAAGCGACGCGTAGGGTGACGTCATAATCATGGCATCGTGAATGATTCGATGTCACCCGTCTTTACCGCTTAATAGTCCGACATGTACGAATTGTATGTCTTTGCTATTTACGAAACACGCTGTTGAATATTTTGAAACTACTTTGACTGGGCGCAGTTAATTTCAAAATATTCAGCAGCTTCCATGCATAGATTTCTGGAAATTAATAGTCAGGGAGTTCAGAGATCGATCGATCCCAATACGGATGTGGTGTGAGTTAAGCTTCGTCGTTCGTCGACTCTAGATATGCTATATCCCGATGGAAAATTGACCCTATAGTTATGCCAGCTCAATCATGACAGAAAACTGAACCTTTCGCTTTATCCAGCAATCGTATGACGTCATAATCAACTACGTGACGTGTTAAATGGCATCATAATAAATGACGCCATTTTGACGGCATGAATGGCGTAGATAAGTACGTCACGAACGCATATTTTAAAACGGACTAGTGGTAGTTATACGAATTGTATGTCTTTATTATTTAATAAATAGTCTGTTGAATATTTTGAAACTAATTTGACTTGGCGCTGCAGGCAACAACAGCACCCAGTCAAATTAGTTACAAAATATTCAACAGCTTACCTGTCTAGGTTTCAGGAAATTGATCGATCGATCCCAACACGAGCGAGGTGTGGGTGGAGTTGAGGTGGAGGTGGACCGGGCTTAGCAAACACTGGAATAGTCCATTGGTTTTTGGGGACGGGATATATGCTTGTCAATGTAGCGTTCTGACAAATACTGGGATTTGTCGGAGTCCTGAATGGTATTTTTCTCAAACAAAATTTAGATTTCCATCGGCAGACGATTGGCCTGTCTTGGTTTAAACGAAATAATGTGCCTGATGAGAGATTCGACACACGTGAGATCTTTCAGCTGGGCTACTGATTTAAAACAAGTTGAATTGTGGTTGAAATGATTAACTTAAATTCTCTACGTGGTTCTTCACAATAATGGTACAATGAGTACCATTTATTGAGATAAATGTCAATGGGAGTATGACAACTGGAGCACACGATCACACATACCATGCCATCACGCATTGGATCTGATCCATAGCTATTACCCATATGCTTTCGAGAAGGACCTCGTCTAGACATTACTCTAAGTAGATCCACCAGCGAATTCATCTCCATATTCTCGATGTAAGCTAGACACTGGCATATGATGCAAGCAACACAGCACGATCTGTACCGGTGTTCTATTACTGGGAGAATATGTGAGACATAATTCTATTTCAGTTCAACATCATGAAATTCTATAACTTGAGGCAGACATGTCCATGTCTAGACAGCTCCATGAAACAGCGAACCCCCACACAAGATTGACATTTGTGCACGTTAAATAGAACTACATGTATGAATTGTATATATATATATATATATATATATATATATATATATATATATATATATATATATATATATATATATATATATATATATATATATATATATATATATGTACTGTACCAATCGTTGTTTGTTAAAACTATCAGCACTTAAATTTAATATGTTATGTCTGAGCTGGAATGTCCATATATAGTCAAAGAAGTCAGTCATGTCAAATGAAATGACGGGTTCCCTGTGTGGAGGGAATATGTGTGGAGGGGGGTGCTCGGTGCTTATCTAAAATAGCAATATGTCATAAGGTGCTGTATCAGTAATGCTAAATAGACGGCCACGTGCGAACTGGGACTGCTTAGGATGCCATGTTGTCCTCCTCTTGCAAACGATCAATGTGGACCATGCTGTAATAATGCACTCTGTTATCGTGATATATCTCCAGGCAGATATCCGTTGAATAATTAACATATGCATAGGTGAATACAAATTAATCAACGAACAGTGTATGGTGTGCTATTTTAAAGCATCACTATCCCGACACTAAACGATCGATGTAAGAAGTCACGACTCTCCAGGAGATGAGAAATTCAGGAAGTTGATATTCTATGGCATCCCTATAATTGGTCTATCTGAGGAGACGCGAAATTGACTTAATATTAACAGCACGCTCGATATAATAGACTTGCTATCGATGCCAGATCCTATTTCTGCCACCACCCCAGTCTCCCCTCTCGGAGTTCACATTGTCAAGTAAATTAATAGCATATGGAACGGAGCTTGATGTGCGTAGTCTAGGTATTGCTTGTGGGGTAGTGTATATAAGGAAATAGTAGTCAAAAGCACAAAACAGAAAATAGCTGACCTTAATTAGATATTTTCCACTTTCTACAGTAACTATCTCGTGTTTCATTTTATTCACCGCTGGGATGCATTCATTTGAATGACCATACCGTGAATCGAACTTCATATTAGTCATTCTATTGTCAACAAAGCACCATGGGTAATCGTCAACTAGGACGTGACAGCGCATACACAATGCGTATGACAAAGCAATACTGTGCCACGAACCTCCGACGAGCTACATCATTGTTGTCTTCGGGCAGGGCTATATATCACTATGGCCATACAGCGCATCTCCCAGCAGTACATGCCAAATTAATGACTGTCCAAGATCCAATTCCCAGGAGAGTCACCCAACCATTACACTTAGATGATTGTAAACCAATGGACCTTTCCAGTTTTAGCTATGCTCCGCCTATCTCTAGCTAGCTCCAGCCACGCTCGTGTTTGGATCAAGCTATCTCCTATCTCCATGACTATCAATTTCCATAAAACTATGCATGTAAGCTGTTGAATACTTTTTGAAACTAATTTGCCTGGGTGCTGATGCTGTATTTGGCAACAACAGCGCCCAGTCTAATTGGTTTCGAAATACCTGACATAACTTTTATTAAATAGTAAAGACATACAATTCGTACAATGAGTCAAACTATTAAGCATTTATGATGGACTAAATCGAATCATTCATGACGTAATGATTATGACGTCCACCTTCAAACGAGTGAGATGTCTTGGTCTAAATGAAATAATGCGACTGATGAGATATTCGACATGAGTGAGATCTTTCAGCTGGGCTACTGATTAAAAAAACCGCAGTTGAATTCTGCTTCAAATGTTAAACTTGCCATGAATTCTCTACGTGGTTCTTCATATTAATGGTAACATCAGTAGGATTTTTCGAGATAAATGCCAATGGAATTATGACAACAGGACCACACGATCACAAATACTATGCCATCACACATTGGATCTGCTTCATAGCTATTACTCATATTCTTTCAAGAAGCACCCCATCTAGACCTTACTCTAATTTGATCGACCACCGATATCATCTCTTTAATCTCTATGTAAGCCAGACACTGACATGTGAATCAAGCAACACAGCAAGATCTGTATCGATGTTCTATTACTTTGAGAAGAGGCGAGTCATATTACTATTTCAGGTCAACGTCATGAAATTTTACAACTTGAGGCAGACATGCCCATGTTTAGATAGCTTCGTGATTCAGCGAACTCCCACACATGTTTGACATTAATTCTGCACGTTGAATAGAACTACATATGCTAAATTTGAGCCAGGCATGTACAATGAAATGATGGCGTCCATGTATGGAGGGAAGCCGTGTGAAGGGGCTTACTGAGTATGTATGATTACTGTATAAGTAGTAGGGGGACACGCTAGACGCTATTGTTATGCAAATGGCATCATCGAGTGGGTGGAGTCTATCGCTCTAAATGAATGGGTCTCCGCTATTTTTCTAAATGAGTGGTTCGTGCAGGTGACTGTTGTGAGCGATTGTTCTCCTGTAAAAAATGATTGATGTGTATAGGTCACGAGGTCAAGTGCAATTTGCTGACATGTGTGCGCAACGACGAGCATATTCTTGCTGTGTTTAACGTATTAATTCGGTGGACGGCGGCGGCTCCCCCTTCATGGTTATAAAGATATAACTTAGTCTTTTAATTTTCAAAAAATCAGATGGCAGTCATGTAATTATTAAATTTTCAGAATTGTTATGGAAATGAGTTGGTGTCGAACAATGTTCAGTATCGTGCATGCCCGTCATCGTTGACGAATAATAACATCCCGAGCACCCTTGTAGCATTTAACGTATTAATTAGGTGGGCGGCGCACCGCTTTGTGGTTGAAGTGTGGTAAAATGTAGAATATATGTTGAAACTAAGCGGAATTGTGGCTTCCTATGCCAAATTGTCGCATTGAACAGTGCTTTTTGAAGAATAGCTTTTATGCGCATGATCGATGACACCTACATGAACAATAGCGTACAGCGGTTACTTATGAACAATAGCGTACACCACCCACTTATGAACAATAGCGTTCAACACCCACTTATGAACAATAGCGTCCAACGGCCACCTGCATGAACAAAATGTGTTCCCAGTCATTTAATTTTCAAAAATCAGAGCGAAGTACAGTATGGGTAATATATAGGTAAACTAAGTGATGCTGTATAATATTATATAGATAATAATCATGTATCTATCGTATTTAAGGAGTGGTCTTTAAAGTGGCAGTCATTTAATTATTAAACTTTCAAAAAAATGTTCTGCTATACAGGCACCTACACATTTATACATGCAGCAACATGCATATGTACATGCCCGGACACACGTGTACCCCAAATGCACGCATACATGGGCGGCTATATGTGGCCGCGGCCGCGTGATGTAGATTTGCGACCGAATGCAGCCGCATGCGGCCGCCCGCATGTTGTGGATTTGCCGCCGCATGTGACTTTCTATTTCAAATTATTATCAAAAAATATTCGCTTGTCTGAGATGGGGGTGGGGCGGCGTCTCTCAGTCATTTCAATATTTTTTAAATCAGAGCGTTGCGTTACACGTGCAATATATAGGTAAACTAAGCAATGTTGTATAATATTATAGAGATAATCATATCTTGTATCTATCGTATTTAAGGAGATTTTTTAAAGTGGCAGTCATTTAATTATTAAATTTTCAAAAAAATGTTGTGGTCACAATTTTATACAGGCGGCTACACATTTATACACGCGGCAACATGTGTATGGACATGCCCGGACACAGTAATTTTTCCCTAGTTTTATTACCCTTTTTTGGAAACCACGCTCCTGATGGCTGTTGAATGTTTTTCATGAAATACGTCTTTCATATCACAGACTATAAAATACATTAATTATACTGCATGAGAGCGTGCAGCTTGTCGCGATGGAGTCGAGTGTTAGCATTTGATTATTTGAGTGCACTCGCATACATAAAAACACATTCTCGTGAACAAATGATATGAGATTGCTATTTGGCAAGATATTACAATGCCATCGCTGGGAGTAAGGTTTTTTTAAATCGATAATAGCGCGTGAACCCTCTCATTGGCTATTGTTGTTTACCACTAAAGATTAACGGTTTTTTCATTCACAGTGTTCATAATTTAACAGTTGTAAGTGCATTGTGGGGAGTTGGTTGGAGACTGAATGCCTTATCATTCATGATGGTACATTTCAACAATTAAGAGCCACATTACGAGCATAATAGCATAATCATAGATGGTTGTTTACTACAAGTCAAATATAAAAATATCCTTTTGGGCTACACAGCAGTGATACGTTATAACCATGTATTTTACTATACTATATAATACAGTCAAATCTGCCGTAAGCGGCCACCTTATGTTACTTCATTACATGGACGCTATCTTAACCCTTTAACCCTCGAATTTCTTCAAGATAATTTGAATTTCTTCATAGAAAATGTCTATTTGCAGACCAGGAGAAGCCTATTAAAAAAAAATTATCGTTGGAATGACTGGCTCTGCTGGATATCCATTTATCTAGACATTGCGCCAGCAAACACCCACCACCAACCAGCTACACCAACCACCGTCACCACCATCATCATCACCACCAACACACACCACCATTACCATGACCAACAACAGCACTACCACCCACCACCTTCACCACAACCACCACTAGCACCACCAGCAGAACCACTACCACCACTACCACCACTAGCACCAGTACCGAAATACACCACCAACCACTAAGCACCACCACCACCACCACCACCACCACCACCACCACCACCAGCACCGTGGTGTGTGAAAAATGTCATATAGGTTGGAGAGGGTATGTCAGTGAGGGATTAATAAAGGTCTCGCTCATGTGCACACGTACCCATGTCAGCATGAATGCATTATGAGTACCAAGTCAATGACGCCCCGACAACAAAGATAATATAGGTGGCTATCCATGTTCTAATCATTGTGCCCGCAACCACCCACTACCACCACCCACCACCACCATCACCACCACCTACACCACCACCACCACCACCACCACCACCACCACCACCACCACCACCACCACCACCACCACCACCACCACCACCACCACAACCCATCTACCACCACCGCACCACTACCACCCCTCACCTTCACCACAACCGCCACTAGCACTACCAACACCAAAAACCACCGCCAACCACTAAGCACCAATACCCAGCACCAAGCATTAACCCACCACCACCATCCACCACGACCCATCCACCACCACCCACTACATCCACCAACCACCAACTCCACCGCCACCACCAACATCAAATGCACCCACTCCGATTTGTATATTGAGGGATGTGGGGGACACGGCTGAATATATAGCTACAATCATCAAATCAACACGCTCATAAAGAACCAATGTTTATAATTTGTATCCATATTTTTACATTGAAGAAAATAGTACATATGATAAAACATATAGTTTCTGTAGCATAAACAAATAGTCAATGTTCTGGAGATCCATTTATCGATTGGGTAGACTGATTCCTTATGGATCAGATCCATCATCGACAGAATCATTATCATTATTGTTAGCATCTAGATTGTTCCTTATGTACTTCTTGATCAGAAACTCTCTTTTTCGAAAAGCTGAGAAGACTGCTTCATCGTATGGGTACCCCTCGGTGATAACATCTTTAGTTTCCCGACGAATTATTTTAATGAGCGCAGAGTTCTGATATCTCCTTCACTGGAACATTATGTCTATACACTTTGCAACTAAAGCATCATCATATACGGACATAGATACATTGCCTACACCATTTGGGTCTGTGTTCACTTCACCATCCCCATCTTATAAACCTGATTGTTCATTGTCTAAGACCTGCTTAATATTTTGGAATATGGTGAATATTTCTTGATTGCCTTTGGCTTCTTTTTCATCTTCACCTTCATCTTCACTCTCAGACTCTGCTGAGTCATCACCGGTTTCACTCCCAGACTCCAGTGGCTCATCATCTTCACTCTTCATCTCTGTCTAGATTTTCACTATCTTCATCATTATGGAACCGGATCTTATGCCGCTTCAGGTCATTTGACCCACCAAAAGTTGAATCACATTCAAAACATTTACGTCTCAGCATATTGCTTATAGGATAAATCTAGCAAGCCTTGAAGTTACAAGGTTCTTCACAGAAATCTTCTGACAGTCTACTGACTACTCTGCAGTTAAAATACATGTCCAACCACTTTGTGATGTTTAAACTGGAGTGAGAAAAGGGATTGAATTTGAACCGTTTTATAGGATTATATGTACTGTGACCGCAAATCCGCAACTTGCGGCCCCCGCACATATAAGCTTGCATTCTGGCACGTATGGTACAGGGATATAGCCACATGGACACACCAACACATAGACGGGCATAGAGACACACGCACACACGGACGCATCGGCATCAAGGACGCGCTCACACGATCGCACGCATACGCTTGGCAATAGACACGCCCAGACACGCACACGTGACGACACAACTCCGGAATACGCTGAATGACGGACACGCCCAGTACCACGTGACAGCATAGAACGGACAAACCACGAGCCTTACAGCAATAAATGGACAAATATATGCATAGACTATTAATCGACACGCCCTACATGGAACAATCAGTTATTAGTTGGAATGGACACGGGAAGAGTATAACTCTGAATATGGTACAGGGATATAGCCACATGGACACACCATCCCATATGGACGGGCATGGAGACACACGCACACACGGACGCATTGGCATCAAGGACGCGCTCACACGAACGCACGCATACGCTTGGCAATAGACACGCCCAGACACGTACACGTGACGACACAACTCCGGAATACGCTGAATGACGGACACGCCCAGTAACACGTGACAGCATAGATCGGACAGAACACGAGCCTTACAGCAATAAATGGACACATATATGCATAGCCTATTAATCGACACGCCCTACATCGAACAATCAGTTATTAGTTGGAATGGACACGGGCGGAGTATAACTCTTGCAATTCAATGTAACCATGTTGTAATATGTTTCTTTACGATTGTATTATATACGTTAATTAGTATTATTCAAATTAGTTAATTATACTCATAGGCCATATACCACATGCGCACCAGGATACGGAATATAGACAGCACAATCCAGGACAGAACTGGATACACACACGACTATAAAGGAGCACACAGAGGACACATGCACGCGCGTACAGGACAGTCACACCACATGCATGAATAAATGAACAAGCCACGTCCACAGATAAGCACACACGTGAACTAGCACACATTGACAGTGACACACACCGCCATTGATTTATATACACTACTACGGATTATATACACACCAGGCCTATACGAAAGAGGATTGTTGAATATATTGTGTCCATACCTTATTGTTGTAGTTCATCTAGTAATACGTACTGTATATACTGGACGTGTTGTCACGGATCATGTGCAACTCTTTGTCACCAAGGTTTGTGACTATGGACTAACGTCACATGGTTCGAATAGAACATGGGACGGCAGTCAGTTGGAGTTTGGCGTTGGGCACGGTCACTTGTTGTTTTGGATAGTTGGTCCCACTCCACGACTTGAATATCAAACTGTGGATTGTGGCTAACTGTGCAAACGAGCCAGTGGCAGTGTCCCAGCGTAAGTTGTATATTAATAAAGTATTATCGTAACTATAGAGACGCGTATGCGTTATCTCACCAGCCAGATGAAAGATCCTGGTGTATAGGCAAACGAACGGTATTAGACACGCATGTGTGTCTGGGCATGTACATACACATGTTGCCGCATACATAAATGTGTAGCCGCCTGTATAGCACAACATTTTGTTGAAAATTTAATAACTAAATGACTGCCACTTTCAAGACTACTCCTTAAATACGATAGACACATGATTGTTATCTATATAATATGAAAAAACATCACTTATTTTACCTATTACCCGTGTAAAGCTCTGATTTTGAAAATTAAATGGCTGGGAACACATTTTGTTCATGCAGGTGGCCGCTGGACGCTATTGTTCATAAGTGGTCGCTGTACACTATTGTTCATTAGTGACCGCTGTGCACTATTGTTCACGCAGGTGGCATCGATCATGCACATAAACGCTTTTCTTCAAAATGCACTGTTCAATGCGACAATTTGGCATAGGAAGCCACAATTCCGCCTAGTTTCAACATATTATACTTTTTACTACCCTTCAACCACGAGGGGCGCGCACCGCCCAGCTAAATAATACATTAAATGCAACTAGGGTGCTCAGGACCTAATTATTCGTCAACGATGACGGACATGCACGATGGTGAATGCAACACGTTTCCATAACAATTTTGAAAATTTAATAATTAAATGACTGCCATCTGATTTTTTTGAGAATTAATGACTGAGTTATATCTTTTTAACCACGAAGGGGGAGGGGACGCCGCTGCTCACATGATTAATACGTTAACGATAGCAAGAACATGCTCGTCCTTATGCATGCGTGTCAGCGAATTGCACTTGACCTCGTGCCTTATACCCATCAATAATTTTTGACAGGCGAACTATAGCACACAGCGGCCACCTGCATGAACAATAGCAGCCACCTGCTCATTTAGAACAATAGCGGACACCCACTCATTTAGAACAATAGCGTCCAGCGGCCACCCACTCATTTAGAATGATAGACTCCACCCACTCATTCAAATCAACCAATCAGAATGCAGTATTTAAATAGGTCAACAACTCATCTGCATAACAATAGCGTCTAGAGAGTCCCGTTGCTACTGTGGTAGTATAAATATCATACGGCTGCAATCATTCCTTCTTCGCATTTGCCCAATGTGTCTTGTCCTCAGTCAAAATATTTAGCACCGAGTCCTGCATTCTTGAGGTCACCTCCTAGCACTGCTTAACAGCTTTATGCAATGAAACCACCTCCTGGCTCTATATTTGCTGGCTCCCAGTAGGGCAAATTTCAACTCTCTCTGTACTGGTGTGACCCCTGGGATCCTTAGCACATGAGTTACTGAGTGCTTATCTAAAATAAACGTCATGTTGTCCTCTTCTTGCAAACAATTGATGTGATCCATGCTGTAATAGAGTAGCATTTGCACTGACGCACTTTGTTATCGTGATATACCACAAGGCCGAGAATCGCTTAATAAGTCACATATGTGTCGGTGAATGCAAATTAATCAATGAGACGTGTACGCAGTGCTATTTTAAAGCACCACTATCCCGAATCTAAACGATCGATGTAAGAAGTCATGACTCTCCAGGAAATGAGAAATTCAGGATTGACATTCTATGGCATCCATATAATTGGTCTATCTCAGGAGACGCGAAACTGACTTAATATTAACATCACGCTCGATATAATAGACTTGTTCTCGATGCCAGATACAATTTCTGCCTCTGAGCTGACAATGACAAGTAAATTAATAGCATATGGAACGGAGATTGATGATGTGCGTATGCTAGATATTGCTTGTGGGGTAGTGTATATAAGGAAATAGTAGTCGAAGGCACAAAACAGAAAATAGTCAACATTTATATTTTCATGCACCACAACAGGAATCAAGTCTAAAATAACTTAAGCACGTCTGACCATGCGTGACCATCTGCCAATATAATGTTTACCACTTCCCTAACCTTAATTAGATATTTTCCACTTTCTACAGTTATTTCCTCGTGTTTCATTTTATTCATCGCTGAGATTCATTCATTTGAATTACAATACCGTGAATCTTACTTCATATTTGTCATTCTATTGTCAACAAAACACCGTGGGTAATCGACAACTAGGACGTGACAGGGCATACACAATGCATATTTCAAACTGATGCAGTGCCCCGCAGACCTAACGCGCTACATCATTGATGTCCTCGGCCATGGCTATATATCGCTATGGCCATACAGCGCATCTCCCAGCGGTGCGTGCCAAGTTAATGACTGTCCTAGATCAAATTCCCAGCAGAGTCACCCAACCATTGCAATTAGACGAGTTTATACATATGCACCTTTCCAGTTTTAGCTATGCCCCCGCCTATCTCCAGCTAGCTCCAGCCACACCACGCTCGTGTTTGGATCGATCGATCTCCGTACTCCATGACTATCAATTTCCATAAAACTATATATGTAAGCTGTTGAATATTTTGAAACTAATTTGTCCGCGCGCTGTTGCAAGAGCAAGAGCGCGCATTCTAATTAGTTTCAAAATATCCGACAGAATGTTTATTAAATAGTAAAGTCATACAATTCGTACAACGTGTCGAACTATTAAGCGCTTAAGACGGACTAAATTGATTTTAATCTTGACGCACTGATTAAGGCGTCATCCTACACGTAACATAGGTAGTTATGCCGTCATATGGTTGACTGAGGAAATGGATTTATGAATTATCATTTCATACACGGACTGAGCAAACTCGCTCAGTAACTTACAGTTATATATGAAACTCGGCTTAATGATTTCAGAACCCCGTCTTGTAAATTAATTTAATTACTCGAATCGATTGATGCCTAAAAGGATCCACCTACAATTGCTTAGTTCGATGGCGCTTTCCTGTACGAAAATGTCAAGTTATGTCGTTATATTTGTATACAATTGAATCCGTGCATCATCAACGTGACTTTGCTAATCAGAACCATTACAATGCCGCATCAATCATGTTATTGAGAGATCTGATCTGTTGCTCACATATATGAGATCATAAAGAAGTGCGTCACAGATAGGCCGATGCCACAATCATAAAACATAGTGAATAACGTGTTAGCTTCGGCGTAAACATTGAAAAGTCTGTCAGTTGTCTGAATTCTATGTCTCATAAATATTATGTTTGAATACGTATGTTGAATATTTTAAAACTAATTTGCCTAGGTGCTGTTGATGTCATGTGCAGCAACATCAAGCAGCCAAATTAGTTTCAAAATATTCAACAACTTACTGGTATAAATACCTTAAAAATGGGATTCTGAGAATTCAGTGTTCAAAGTATATACCTCGATCCCAACACGCGCAGAACGTGGTCGGAGCCATGCTAGAAATGGATCCATCTCTTAGTGACCACACTTCTGACGTCTTGTAAGTTCAAACTTGTTAGTCTGAGAATAACGCTAATCGAATCCAATTTAAATGCGGAGACGTTCAGAAGTGCCATGAATAAGATTATTTTTAGATTTCCTGTCCTATGACCGTTGATAACCATCAACATCACATGCACTTGCGACATAGTGCAACTGTGCTAGCACTAACTGTCTGCACAATGTAATACTATTATCTTCAGTGGTCTCTTCCTTGTGAAACGCTGTCTCAACAGGCCATGGCTATAAATAAGCGTGTGCGCGCAAGCAACGGGTCTGGTGACAGCATGGCTACTGAGATACATTTAACATTTTATCTTGCTCATCACGCTATCCTCCTTTGTGATAGATCAATGCCGAACATAATCCAAAATAAAATCATTTGTAATGGTCAGATATGAAATCTCTTGTGTTTGTTAAACGCCATACATTGGCAGGCAGATGTTTAATGATTTATGTGTGATTACTATATTCTGTGGCTATAGCCTAGTAGTAGAAACATCCTACAGGTGCAACCAGCCCTTTTTCGCTTTTGCCCACCGTGCTTTGTCCTCAGCCGAAATCCTTAGCTTCCTCAGGTCTATTCTTGACTTGAGTGTACCAACTCCTGCTTTCTTGAGGCCACCTCGTAGCACGCTTAGCAGATGTATGCAATGACGTCCTCTCCTGGCTTTGCATTTGCTGGCTCCGAGTAGGGCGAATTCCAAGGCTCTCTGTGTTGGTGTATCTTCTGGCATCCTTAGTACATGGCCAAACACGGACCATCTTTGCTTGGCGCCTTTTACAGACAGCGGCAACGTATTACACATCTTTTATAGTGCATCATTGAACATTGTGCTGGGTGGCCATCGGTGTCCAGCGAAAGTGTGTAGGTGTTTGCACTGGCAGGCATCGAGTTTGTCTATAGCTGCCTTTGGAACTGTCCAGCCGTTACAGCTATACATCATTAAGGAGACGCAGGTTGCATTGTGTAAACGTGGCCATTTAATCATGCGCATCTTTGATCTACGAATCCATAGCTTCCTGAAGCAGCGTGCAGCAACGCCAGCAGTACGGCAAAGAAGCGAGCCCAGGATTTTACTTTTCCTCCATGGTTCGCTGCCATGAAGTGGATCGGCATTTTCCTTAGTTTCATTCTTTGTAGATAGGTATATGTGGGTGAACTCTGCTTTGGATTCATTCATACAGCGATTTTCAATTTGTAGTTTGCTTGCAGCTATTGGGAGAAGTTCGTCAATGGGGTTCCTTTCCTCGTTTATGAAGCCCATATCATCGGCATATTCCATCTCTAGCGGCATACCCAGTATGTACACTGGGGAGGGGGTGGGGTGGGGTGTGTGGTCTTGTGGAACGTTCCCGCATGGATTTCAATGCAGCAGCAAGGTAACAGGTGGAAAGCAGCGGATATAGACTGTTGGGAGCCGATTGAGGTCTCAAACTCTACAGACTTCACTGACTTGACTCATACTCTTAGCTTTGTGTCTGCAAGCAGTAGCCTCACTAGTCGTAGCACATCTTAATAAATATAATGATTTAGTAATTTATAAGTAAGTTATATGTACCATTGTAGACCATTAAAATACCGGAAAATATGAATTGTTGAAGCCGTAACCATCATGCAAATGAGACACTGCAGGACGTGACATCCTATGTCCTCTGGATAATTGGTATCCCTGAACAGACAGCATGCTTGCTGCAATATACAAGCTCGCCATTTCTGATCCAATCTCGCTAACTGAACGCGTATTCACAGGTAAATTTATATCATACTGAGCGTGTAGATGCCAATCAATCTAAAACTAGATGATTTATGCCGAGAATATGCCTTTAGCATAATAATCTGCCATTTTGCCACGCCATCAAAAAGACGAGACCGTTACGCGGACTCACCTTCTGATTCCAGACAGGTCTGGCGGGACCCAGCCTATCTCCGTAGTGAACTATAAACGCACCACTGTGGATCGTGTTGATTTTTAGATCATTATATTAACCCCTGTGTCACTAGCTTGATACACAAATTAAAAATCCACTCGATCCGTCCAGTGGGTCATGCTGGCATACAAGCATCTATGCAACGTCAGCAAATTCTCGTCCTCATCTTGCGTGCGACTGATTTGAAATTTGCGACGAATTAAGAGGGACTATTTTTCTGTTAACTATTTTTTATATTGAAGGCTTTGAGAAATTGATGAAATACATACTGTTGTGCATATCGTATTGTCTAGTATGTATCGTGTCCTTTCAACATTCAATTCTCTTCATCGCCAAATTTTGGCGAATGAAAGGCTAGTAAGTTATGCTTTAATGAAGATACGCTCCCGCTTGTCACAAGACAAAATCTGTAAACAAATAAGAGAAATGCGTCTATGTGGCCAGGCATCGCAATGGGAAAGGAGTCTAATATAACACGCACAATTCTGACTCATATTTCTAAATATTCAATTGATAAACAGATTAAATTGCTAGGCCAACCAGCTGTATTTTTGGGTTATTAAACAATCAAAGGCTTAGCCATATTTCAAATTAATGCACTAACATTCTGACGATAATCAGAAGCTTAATGTTCACTACCTATACTCATTACCTCGTGTTTCCTGTCGTTCAATCTCGGGTTTAGGTCACCGATCAAGAAAGATATTACCAATCCACTACTGAAAATATTTTGCACCAGTCTCATTAGGCCGAGATAGTACATATGATTGCAATGATTGGGAGATATTGAGATCTAAGAGTTAGATGTGTTAAACCACTGTACTAAACAGAGTACACGGATAGACGTTGCCACAACATCGAACTTTTCTCAGCGTCGTCCGTAGTATTGCAGACTGGGTGCAAGCGAGTTAGTTCCAAATGCCATGATTGACTATTCAATATTAGCGGATTTATGGTTGAACGCGTGTTAAATGCAATTAACGGCAGTCGTAAGCCATAACACATTTGAATCCACTTAATATATGCCTTTCGGTGTCTACGACTATTTTCAGTACATACTATTAGATAAATGAACACGTCCCTTATTCTATAAACACGCGGTTCCAACATAGAACTATCAGATGCGTTTCTCAATAAAAGAATTGTATTTATAATTATGTTTCTTCAAGCCGTGTTTGTTGGAATGTGCCCCGAGATTATACTAGTCACATCAAGACACATAGATAACTCCAATCTGTCACTCAAGTATATGACATTACAATCATCTACGCCACATGTATGCTGACGTCACAATAAAAAATGGTGTATCTAGCTCGGTCGTGAACATTTAAAAGTCCATAAAGTGTATGAATTATTAGTCTTTTATGAATTTATTATTTAATAAATATTATGTTAAAAATCTTGAACCTAATTTGACTGGGCTGTATTGCTGCCATGGACAGCTTCCCGGTATAGTTAGCTTGACATTGCCATTCTGGTAATTCAGTATCCGATCGATCCCGACACTCAAAGCGTGGGCGGAGATTAACTATAGACGGGCGGATATTAACTATAGATGGGCAGAGATTAACTGTAGATGGGCGAAGAATAACTATAGATGGGTGGAGAAACTACTATTTGATGGGCGGAGATTAACTATTTGATGGGCGGAGATTAACCATTTGATGGCGGAGATTAACTATAGATGGGCGGAGATTAACTATAGATGGGCGGAGATTAACTATTTGATGGGCGGAGATTAACTATTTGAAGGGCGGAGATTAACTATTTTATGGGCGGAGAATAGCTAGAAATGGATCCATCAATTGCAAAACAAGATCTTATGCTATTCTGTTTGATGCATGCATTATTATGACGTAAATCGTGAAACTGAGTAATCTAGAAGTAGTATGGGAACGTCAGGTACGAAGAAAGGGTGTTTGAAAAATGCATATATCTTAGCTGTATGGTTGCTTTGGAATTGCGCCATTAGTGTTTCTGGGTTGAATATGTTGTTATGTCTTGGAATTCCCACTGTATATTTTGCTAAATTATATTTCTTTTCAACTCATCTCCGAGTTGTATAGAAGAGAAATGTAAGCAAATTCTTTCAGAAAGATATCACTCTATTGATAATACCGATGAAGAGCATAGAATGAAAAATAATTAGTCTGAAAATCGTATCATCAATTCGCATACATTTCGCGGTTTATAAATTTATTATTTCTCTCTGTCTCTTTCTACTTCCACCACTCGCCCCCTCGCTTCCTCAATTCCCCCTTGTCTCCCACGCCAAACGCACGCACGCACTCACACACGCACTAACACACGCACTTACGCACGCACGCACGCGCGCACGCGCGCACGCGCGCACGCACGCACATACACTCTTTCCATCTATCCCGTCCTCTGGTACTTGGTGCTTAACTACCATCAGAAACGAAAGCTTGTATCTGAGTAGAAATATCTTTTCATCTAATTAGGCGCCCAGCTCCCGGCCACATAACTAATACTATCTCAGCAAGGCTTACCTAATAATGACGATTGAGAAACGTTTCACATCGTCATGCTTAAAAGAATGATCACGCTTAGGGTTACTAGGGCGATACAATATGTCGCTAGAGGCATCCTCATTTTGCTATGCCCCACCCATCTCTAGCTATGCTCCGCCCACGCTTTGGGAGTGTTGGGACCAATCTATCACAGCACTCTGAATCTCAATTCCCGCAAAACTATACAGGTAAGATGTTGAATATTACGAAACTAATTTGACTGCTTGCTGTGTTGCTGCCTATGGCAGCAACAGCGCCCAAAGTAATTAGTTTCAAAATAGTCAGCAGAATGTTTATTAAATAGCAAAGACACACAATTTGTACAACTTGACTAACTATTACGCGTTTATGACGGACTAAATCGCGTCATTCACGCCATAATCGAGTATGACATCAGCCTACACGTGACGTAGTAGATTATGATGTCATATGATTGACTGAGAGACTGGATTCCACTATTATGTATGACATTTTTATGTTTTCTTATGACGTCAAAACATATCCTGGCTTTAATAAATGAATTCAGTGTATGAAGGCTACCATGGGTTATGTTACACACAATCAGAAAAAACTCAAGAATGCCTGCCTAAACACGTGACATCTGTAGTTCTTGCAGATAAGCTCTCTGGAAGCGGCCTTAAAGGCACCCAGATTTCGTCCAGGCAAGCCAGTTTTAAAATCTTCAACATGACAACAATTCGATGATAAAGTATATGCTGCATTGACATATATATGACGCCACACATTCTCGGTTGCGGAGAGGAAATGGCGCCGACCACTGTTCAACATTAGCGCGATGTTAAAAAGAAAACATTTCTGATACGATACATGAATGCGTTGAACTGTGAATGATATTGAATATATATACTGAGCCAAAAAGGTTTAGCAACAGTGAAGTTTGGTTTGTTGTATTAAAACTATGCGTCCATTTATGACCAAATTTGCAGGCATGTTTCGTCAATGTAATGTCTCGCTGATCATGAAGAATGCAAATCATTTCTTGCATTTCTCGGCCCACGACGTCACAGGTTTGAGACTGCGCCGCGGCTGTCCCGTAATTTGCACACCGCTCCCGGCACTACAGTGCATGCACAAACTGTGCGAAACAGACTCCATGATGCTGGACTGCATGCCCGTCGTCCACTTGTTGCTGTTCCACTTACAGAGCGTCACATCGAGAATTGGTTTGCATGGGCAAGAACTCATCAGCGATGGCGTGCTCAACAATGGAGCCACGTTTTGTTCAGTGATGAGTCGAGGTTGTGTGTGGATGTGGCGGATGGTAGGCAACGGGTTTGGGGACGTTTAGGAGAACGGTATGATGCAGCCAACCTCATTCAGCACGACATATTCGGTGACAGCAGTGTCAAGGTGTTGGCTGGAATCCATGAAAATGGCAAAACAGATCTTATTGTGATTCGCGGAAATTGAACGGCTCACCGTTACTATGAAGAAGTTGTCACCCCTGTTGTCATCCCTTTTATGCAGCATCATGCAGACCTTATGTTCCAGCAAGACAACGCCTGCCCTCATTCAGCTAGGGTCACCAGTGATTTCCTTGAGGCTAACAACGTTCCGGTGTTGGACTGGCCAGCGCGATCACCGGACCTGTCTCCTATCGAACACGTGTGGGACATTCTTGGCCGTATGGTGCGTGAGAACCATCCACGTCTTCACAACGTGCGGGAGCTGGAAGCTGCACCGCTCCAGGAATGGGATTCGTCTTCGTGACATCAGGTGCTTAATTCGAAGCATGAGAAAGCGATGTACGGCGGTGGTTAATGCGCGCGGAGGTCACAACTGGTATTGACAGCTCAGTGTCATTATGTAAATTGGACCCTTTCGTTGAATGAAGCCGTGTTAAAGGCGCGATGCTAGCATTACAGTAACAAGACTGTTGTTCAAATTGGAAAATGACCTATCAATTAAATAATATATTTGAATACATTTATTGTTTTTGTTAAATAACATTTATACAGTAATATTCTCAGTGTTGCTAAGCTTATTTGGTTCAGTATATATATATATACTGAACCAATAAAGCTTAGCAACACTGAGAATATTACTGTATAAATGTCATTTAACAAAAACAATAAATTGATACTCTCAGCTTGGTGTCTGCAAGCAGTAGCCTCACTAGTCGTAGCACATCTTAATAAATAATCTATCCAGACAATACAACGTATGCGATGAGACTAGTATCCGTTTTAAATGCCATTTCTGTACAACCACAATTTGTATGTTTGGCACACATTTTCATTTGTCTGGCCGAATTGTCTTCGAGCGTCCCTTGATCCATTGGTTATTGGCATCAGCTACGCGTTCTTCATTGACTTCCGCTGCCTCTTCTATTGTCAAGAGTGTAAATCACATGTACTGGGTTGGTAATTAGTGCCAGGGATGACTGCCTCTTTGCTCAATGATGACAAGGGCCCGTGGCCCACTCGTTCACAACATCAGTTGCGCATTCAGCAAGGCCATGAAGGGTGCTTGCCATAATTGTCAATTATGTCTGTGATGCTTGTCTTGCTGAATATTTATGTCATGTTGTACGCGTCATCTGCCAGTGTTGTCATGAACTCGCGCTCTGCTGGTCAATGACATGATCTACGCTTACCCATTTGTCAATTGTGACGGTGGTACGAGCCTTATTGTTCAATAAAGCAGGTACTATGATTCCATTAGTAAGTTGTATCAGTTATGCGTGGCCCATAGCGAAATGGTTGCTGTCCCATTAGTTAACAGTGACAATGGCATACACGCTCTTAGTTATTAATATTAGGAGGGATGATCTGTTAAAAATGATAACGGACTATTGCCTCCATTATTCAATGGCAATAGTAATATAAAGGTGTTTTCATTTCTTCACATACAGTGAGCTTTATGGACCGTGCGTCATTTATTAACTCAAGTCTTACTTCGCCATATGCACTTTCATAATGGTTAATATACGTTCCCAATTTTCCGTCAAAGTATCTGTGTACATTGTATGTTAGCCGTTATTAGTATGATTGGTCATATATTTATAGAACAATGCCTCGTTTTATGCCAAGGTTAACACATTCTTTGATCCGGGTTCCTTAGTGCTGAAAGAATGGACCTTTCCAATTTTAGTTATACCCCGCCCATCACTAGCTAAGCTCCAACCACACTTCGCCGCGTTGGGATCGATCGATCCCCGAATGCCATGACTATAAATTTCGTGAAAACTATGAAATTAAGTTGTTGAATATTTTGTGACTATTGGCAGAAACAGCGCCCAGTCAAATTAATTAAAAAATATTCAACATGATAGTTATTGAATAGGAAAAACATACAATTCGTATGTACAACAACGTACAGTCCGTCTTCAAATATGTGTTCGCGACGTACTTATCAACGTCATTCATGACGTCATAATGACGGCATTGATTGTGATGTCATTCTACATGCCACGTAGTTAATTATAACGTCATACGATGGATGGATAGAATGTAAATGTCTATTCATTTCGTCAGCCAACTTGAGCTGCTACTCTTTAGAAAACATTCCTGTATAAAACATTCCGATGATTCCGGAAAAAGTTAAGGACATCCGTATTTAATTGATTATTGGTTATGATTTCAATAGAGATTAATGGCCCACCCAATCCTGGATATCAGGACTTGAAGGGACATTTGAGAAGCATCGGTATGTGATATATGCGGACTCGCTCCTGCCCGTCAGTTGTTAACCCTGTAATTGACCTTTCCATTTATAGCTATGCCCCGCCCATCACTAGCTAAGCTCCACCCACACCTCGCCGTGTTAGGATTGATCGATCCCCAAATGCCATAGCTATCAATTTCCTGTAAGCTATACAGGGAAGCTGTTGAATATTTTGTACCTAATTTGACCGGGTGCTGTTGCTGCCTATGGCAGCAACAGCCCCCAGTCAAATTAGTTTCAAAATATTCAACAGAATATTTATTAAATAGTAAAAGCAAACAATTGATACAACAACGCATAGACCGTCTTCAAATATGCGTTCGTGACGTACTTTTCGACGTCATTCATGACGTCATTCATTATGATGTCATTGTACACATCACGCAATTCATTATGACGTCATATGATGGGTGGGTACTCTGGAAAGGTGATTTCATTTTCATAGCAAAATTGGCTCCAGGAAATCTATATATCTGCATATTGAATGTCAATTTGGCGTCCAAGAGAAGACTATTTTTGAAGATGTATCACTGGGGTTACTGGCTCGGCTACCGAGTCAGTCATTCCAGTGGTAAATTCTAAAAATAGTCTTCTCTTGGAATGTAGACGGACATCTGTCAAGACAACAATAGTGGCCAGTTTTGGCCGGTTTCGTCGTGTACTAACGCCGATAATCCTAAATGTGGCGATACACTAAGAATATTTCATGTAGTCTCGACTTTAAAAACCGTCACCGATTGCCCACATGATTTGTTTTAAATCTGTTTCTGAAATCTTTCATCATATATCAAGTACTGGTTTCAGAATGTTTTTTCTCAATTGTTCAGCATATACCCAAATCGTGCATAGCTTCTGATTAATCATGGGACAGTAATACAAACATGTCAGAGATAAATTTCCCATAAAACTGCTCAAAGTCTACGTATCAACTACATAATACATTTCGATCTCGATACAGTCAGATGATCCGCTTGTCTCTGTTTGACTTAGGTAATGGCATATAAGACCCAGCAAAGGCGAGATTTGTCAGCAGGATAGCTGGGTAAAACATGTTGCATTCTTAGGAGTGCTTGAAATGATAAATCAGCCTTTCTAGATGGGTCTTCATCTTAACGCTGCTATCTGCAAGATATTGCCTGATATTCAAGTTTATCAAGATAAGCCAATACGTTCATGGCAGCTGAAGCACCGGAGCATGAATACTATACTATCATACATTGGCCTCGGTCGACAGCTGTTGAGTGATGTCTATATACTTTTCATAATGATTTTCCTCTAGAGATTGCATTATTATATACGTAAATGCATCCATCGGTTTAACATACATATGACATCAAGAAACATAAACGCAAGATGTTGACTGGTTTTCTATTACTCAACACATGGATTATGTTTTCTATTGCACCGCAACATAAGCCAAGCAGCACCATGTCTACTAAGCTACATGATGCAGACACGTTTACGGCAAATGTCTGCCACATCTCTAGGTAGACAAGAAAAGGTGCATGTATGTCTGTGTGCATCATATATTATGACATCATCTCGAGCTAACATGAATAACGGAATGCAATTTGTGAGCTGAAATATGCATACACAGATGAACAAATATGTCCTGGCACGGCAGACCCGTCTATGTATGTATGGAAGAAGAGTGGGGTGGGGTAGGATGGTATTAATGACGGTATATAATTATATTTATTATCGTCAAAACGTTTGACGTAGTAACATATGCGTTGCTGCTTACACATTAATCAACGAGCATAGAACGCTATGTTAATATAGCATCATTATCACGACAGGAGAAGATCGATCACATAAGTCACGACAATACAGGAAATGAGGAATCGTGTCTCTGAACAAACTGATTTAGTCTTAACGTCACGCGAGATGCATTACACTTGCATGCGATTTCAGATCCAATTTCTCCCTTCGAGGTCGCCGTATCGTGTAAATTACTATCCAACGGAAGAGCTTCGATACTTTTCTTAAGCTAGACCTTAATGGCGGAGTGGGGATGGTGTTGGTATTGTTGGTGGTGTTGATGTTTGTGGGTGGGTAGGTAAGGCACGGGGTACAACTTATGGTGGCCAGGAATCATAACACAGACAAGGGTAATGTAGCAGCATACACATGTACGCATGCTGACCATGGAAAAGCATGTTAATCATCTCTGCAAAGTGTGCTCGTACCAGCTACGTAATATTGGTTGCATCAGACGGTATATTACGAAGGAGGCTACAATCATGCTTATACTGGCGTTAATATCGTCAAGACTTGATTATTGTAACAGCTTGCTTATTGGTGCACCAAAACAACTTATTCATAAGCTACAGATTGTACAAAATACCGCTGCTAGAATCATATCACTCCGCCGAAAGTATGATCACATAACCCCTGTCTTACAGAATTTGCATTGGCTCCCGATCGAGCAGAGAATCACTTTCAAAATTTTATGCTTGACTTACCAATGTGTTTCCGGTACTGCCCCTGCATACTTAACTGAACTAGTACAACCCTATTCGCCTGGTCGATCACTCAGATCTGTCAATCAGATGCTGCTAAACGTCCCAAAAGTAAATTCTACTACATATGGCCACAAAACTTTCGCTTATGCAGCTCCCACCGAGTGGAACAATCTACCACTTAGTCTAAAAAACTCAGCATCATTAGATATTTTCAAATCACAACTGAAAACCACCCTTTTCAAACGAGCATATTCTCAGTAGATATAGCTATTACGCACTAGCGCTTAGAGCACGCATTGTCATGGATTCAGCGCTTTATAAATGTACTTATTATTATTATTATTATTATTATTATTATTATTATTCCGGTGGTAGAGGATTGTGCGCACGTAGGCGCACATGAATGCACGCATGTGATTATGAATTCTTCTATTTCTAGTACTTGTTCAGTGGATAAACATAGATACACTTTACAACATCTATTTTTTTTCTTTTATCTAGACGTGATCATATGTGTAACCATATTGAAATATATCACCCTGTTGTCATGTATTAGAAGTATGCTTTTCCGCTCTCTGCAATCAGTATCTCATATTTCCTCTCGTTCGTTGCTGGGCTTCAAACGTCCTATCTACAAGATAATGGATGCATGTTATATACGTCCTGGGATTGCTAACAATTCCCTATGAGTAACTGGCATTTTGGACGTGCTATCGCATATCCAATATAAATGACAAACTAACACACTATCTGCTCTCTCCTGCAGACCAGACCTTGATGTTAAACCCGTGTTCGCCACCTCATGTCCATATATTGCTTTAATCAGGCAGCTCATCTCGCATAGGTACACACGTCGAGATAACGAAGGGCCCAGATCCAATTTCATAGCAGTATCATCGACCTACTGCATGCAGTACTTGTTTCAAGCTCAACGAATTACAAGTTTTCTGGCAAAGTCCCAATTCATACCAACTTTTAGTAGGCTCGCTTATTTAAGTAGCATACAATTTGATGTGACATCGCTTTAGCGATTTTAGAATCCAGTCCTCTTATCTAAGTCTAAAACACGAACTGTTTGTTGCTTGGTTAAACGTATCGACCACTTTCAATTGTTTAGTTCAACGGTGATTAGGTGGACGATCACATAACGCTACATCATTATATGGACGTTATTTTATAGGCGATTGTCGCCACGCGTGTATAGAGTGGCCCGTCAGAAGCCTTACACTGGCACACGCAATCGTGCTATCAAAGCTGACGACAGCCGTCATGGCAACGACATGTAACCTAACCACACACACGCATCACGATCTCCTTGCCAGGAAATGAAAGGCACATCTAAGGTCAGCTTACACCTGACATAATGTGATCAGAATTTCAAAAGGTAAACTAAACATCGTTAGTCTGGTAATAACTGTATTAAGCTAATTCAGTATCGGTCAGAATGCGCCCACTACACTGTTCTCTATCCATTACCTGGCCAGACCTCGCTCATCGGCCAGTGCGCTCTTGCTGCATTATTTGCATAAGCCCCAATACTGAGTGGTTATGACTTGCAGGAGTTACCTGTTCGTTAAATCTACGTACGCATCTCCGATGGTCAGGGTGTCCGCAGACACGGCTTCATTGTGTAGTGCATCTTCTAGTAATAGCCTATAGAGGGAGAATTTAGCCAACATCACTGATAAAAATTAGATGCTACATCATCATGTATTCAAAGGCCACTAATTTAAACCGTGTAAACAATGTGTTAAGAGCTATTACTGTCAGACCGTATAACCATTAACACATTGCTTACTAAGTGTAAATTAATGTCATTAAATATACATAATACGTTTACCATTTCGATGATCTTGATTACGTAGCCTTTTTCCATGCTATTAAGTCATAACAAACAGTTTGTCCAAGCCCTCTATCATGCCTGTCGTACAACAACTCCATCTTGAAGAATGGAGAGAAAGCCCAGGCTAGATGTCACGCAAGATCTGGTTGGTAAATGCATTAATGTAGAATCAAGACGGAGTCTGCCATTTTATGATTTAGATTTATAGTATGGTATTTCATGTGTTACCGGTTCCAGCCAGTGGATGGTGTGGAGGTGCCAAAGATCACGAACAACGAGTTGAAGTTGATGTTGCAAGGTGTGCAATTTAAATGTTGCATACGAAAGATGAAGCAGCAGTAATGGTGTTGTGGTGAAGATGTGCCAACCATATTTGATGATGGCCTGCAAATATACATAATAAGACACTTTAAAATGTGGCAGCGATAGCTAATAACGTACACACAATTTCGGTTAAAACAGTGTATAAGAATAATACTGGACGGACGGACAGACGGTACACCCATGGACAAGACGGACGGGTGGCTGGACGGACGGACAACATTGACTGATTGCGAAATGACCACGTTCTAAAATTGTATACAAAACGTATATAGCTATAATAAATCGATAAGCATAATTATGTTTACCTGAAACTTCCTAGGATAAAGAAATCTTGATGATATAAGATGATACGTAAGTAAAACTTTATCAATGATATTAGTACTTTAAAATAGGTGTACACCGATTACAGTCTGTGGTGAATTGTGTAGAAAAACAACAAGGTGCAGGTTGACACGCAGGGTGTCCAAGAGCACTCTCTCACAGCTCTAACAACAAAACGGATTAACCCCTCCCAAGATAATGACGGACAGACAACACACAGGACGGATATATTTACAATAAGTAGGGGATCATAAAACGGTTAACGCGACTGATCACTGCTCCAACCGACACAGACAACGAAATGGTCACCCAGTCTGTTAAAGCTGCATTACCATCGCTAAATAGAGAAAACTATACAGTAATTTATGGCAATGTAATAGTCGTCACATTGACCCTGTGTCACATGTATCCAACAACATTCTTACAACTTCTGTTTTGATATAATAAGGTGGTAAAATCATAAAAATAAGGATAGAGGCTAAAAACCTTAAATCATTTGACAGTAAATTTATGACGGTACTCAGGAAATTTGTGACCATATTCAGGATACGAAAATGATTTTATGGGGAATATTAGTGAAAGCCGAATGTATGTTTTAAGTTAAATTGTCGGTGACCAGTATAATTTAACTAGAAAATACAGGTATACGGTATTAATATGTGTCATTGATTATACAAAACCAGTACAATTCCTTAAAAAAACCGTACAATTCCTAAAACAAGCTGCAATATAATTCACCTTTCCAGAGTACCCACCCATCACATGACGTCATAATGAACTGCGTGATGTGTACAATGCCATCATAATGAATGACGTCATGAATGACGTCGATAAGTACGTCACGAACGCATGTTTGAAGACGGTCTATGCGTTGTTGTACAAAGTGTTTGCTTTTACTATTTAATAAATATTCTGTTGACTATTTTGAAACTAATTTGACTGGGCGCTGTTGCTGCCATAGGCACCAACAGCACCCAGTCAAATTAGTTACAAAATATTCAACAGCTTCCCTGTATAGTTTTCAGGAAATTGATAGTTAGGGCATTTGGGGTATCGATCAATCCCAACACGGCGAGGTGTGGGTGGAACTTAGCTAGTGATGGGCGGGGCATAGCTAAAAATGGAAAGGTGCATTGCCTTTATATATCTTATATCTTAGGTAGTTATAAAAAATGAGCTAAAGGGCCATTTTGCTCAAGTAATCTTCTTAAGCATTAAGCATGTGTTAACAATTTTGAAAACATTATTAGTGAAAATCATTATTGCTTACTGCTTCAATGTGCGACAGTCATACTAATTTCAAAATAGGCAACGTATATACATTGAAATACTTCAAGCTAAACCTGTTATACTATGGCAATGGAAGGTATAGATAGTTATATACAAATACATACTCTACCGTCAAGTGATTCCCGCGTTGGACGGTTGGAAGATGTCTGCATTAGTGCGATGGTTTGAAGGTAGTATGATATCACCAGCGTCACATTCGGAAAAATTTTAATTTAAATTGGTAAAATATGAACATGCAGCTATATCATATATAATATGCTTAGATAATGTTTATAATTTATATCACAAGCAATGAGAATGTTACACATTGTTGAATATTAATGATCAAGTCATAATGAATTACATCACGAAAAATAAATAATTAATTTAAATAAGTTAAAATACATATACAACGATACTTTAATCTACAGATACACATGTATGCATTTATAATGTAATATTGATACATAGTTAGGACCGACTAACATGACCAAGAGAGGAAACTTGAGTATAGTTTAACCCTATCATGCAGAAGTCGGCCCAAACCGGCCTGTCTAGTGGTCTTGAGGAATGTCCATTTGTAGGCCAAGAGAAGATCATTTTTGACATTTTACCAGCGCAATGACTGGCTCGGTAACCGAACCAGCCATTCCAGTGGTAAAATTTCAAAAATACTCTTCTCTTGGCCTGCAAATGGACACACCATAAGGAAATATTTTAATTTTCTTGACAAAATTCGGCCAGTAAAGGGTTAAAGTGACATTTTATTTATCTTTAACCCATTCACGAATAAATTCATCAGATCTGAAATCCAAAGTGATTAAACTGGAAGTCTTTGAAAAATATCTTAAAATTAATTTGATTGGAAGCTTTTGTTGTCCTTGGCAGCAACAGTTTACAAGTAAACTAATTTCAAAATATTCAATAGAATACATTTTATAATGTGAAGAAAGTACTTTTATGGGATTTGACGGTGAAAGTGTTACTAATTTGACTGGGCGTAGTTGCTGCAGCGTCCAGTCAAATTATTTACAAAATATTCAACAGAATATTTATTAAATGGTCAAAACATACAATTCGCACAACATGTTGAACTATTAAACGTTAAAGACGGACTATGTTGAATCATTCATGACGCCATGATTATTCACGTCACTTAGTTGATTATGACGTCATATGATGGATGGATCAACTAGAAAGGTAAATTGCAAAAGATTTGACTGCAGACTATTAACATGCGCGGAGATTAACGTGTGCATGGACGGAATTTAAGAGATCAGCTTGAAACAGAGAGCGTATGCGAATACCAGGTTTTATTGATGCACCTTGGCATCGCGGAAGAGCTTTCCCAGATACTGTAGTTTACGCTCCAATCACATGAATACCCGGTCATTATCACCACTAATTTACACATATCCTATTACAATCTGTCAATGATATATTTCTATCATGATTCAATTACCGGGTGCATGCCCACGCATTGGATAGTGTTATATGCGTGCATTGTAGGCCTACTCTTATTTATCCAAGTGTTTTCCGGGGCGAACATGATTGTACGAGGTACAATACACGGACTATTTCACCCAGAATTGTGAGCAAAATTCGATTTGTGTTTCTTCAAGAGAGGCGATGGAAATAGATGGTTTGCTAGATGCATGCAGGATAGCAGGCTATATAGCCATATGTCCTCATTATAACCTGAGCAGTGAATTAATTAGCAACGCACATTTCATCATGATGCAAATATATTGATCTGAGAATAATACGTTGTCATGACAATTTTGTCTAATACATCAATCAAGATATTAATTTAGAAATTATTTCAGCAGAGCAATGGTTATGTGAAATTAAAAAGAAATACACATGAACGATTGATTATGGAATACTGAAAATTTTGTATTGGATGTTCTGATTTGAAGGTCGGCGGGGTTTGCACGATTCTAATAGGTCGAAAGTAATGTGACGGCATCTCATTTTCATATTAGTGGCCAATGAGATAAGGTCCCAACCCTCTCAACCAATCAGTATGGCGCACACCACGCCTCCACCTTTTGGGAAATAAATCTATTGATGATTGACAGGTGTACAAAAATACTCATATCTGTTTGATGGATTATTTTTGACGGGGGTAAAAGGGTGTGTGCCCTAATATACAAATATGATGAAGTCACAGGTCACGTGATCAGCCCTTCTCCAATCAGATCTGAGTGTATATCGTCTCATCCAGTCGGTGTGTAGATCTATCGATGATTGAAAGGTGCAATGACTCTTTAAATGGCAGATTGGGGTTAAGGAATGTGTACATAGATCTATTGTTCCCTGGATGAAGAGAGAACGGGAAAGTGGGGGAGGTGTGCTGTAACTATTTATTACATAGGTATAGTGTTCCCGGTCGAATATCACACCTAAGATTAGCCTTTAACCCTATCATGTCGAAGTCGGCTCAAACCGGCCTGTGTAGTGGTCTTGAGGAATGTCTATTTACAGGCCAAGAGAAGACAATTTTTGAAAATTTACCAGACCAATGACTGGCTCGTAATTCAATTTTCTTGACACAATTCTGTCAGTAAAGGATTAACAATCAATCCATTGTTGTTAATCCATTCTTCAGTACATAGCTCTATTGTTACTGGCTGAATAGACAACGGAAAGATAGATATATTGTTCCCGGACGAATATCAGACCTAAGCATTAACAGCTTTAACATTCAAGCCATACGCAGTTAAGCGATTTTTCAGTACACATATCTATTGTTACTGGATAAAGAGGCAATGCTGATGATGTCAAGCCAAACACAGTGGGCTGTGGGGGTTGAGGTAGTGGGATGGTTAGGAATGCGGCCAAGTTATACCCTGTTCAGACATGTTTGTTCCAGGCTGAGGAGACATTGGGAAGGGGTGAGTGAGGTATGCAAATCTATTTACACTGAACGAAGATTACACCTAAAGGCATTAACCTTCAATTCATATGGAGCTAATCGATTCTTTAGTACATAGATCTATTTTCACAACTGGAGAGACAATGGGCACGCCAATTCAAACACCACTGGTGGGGTCGCGAAGACAGGAGATGCTGAAAGAGGATTACATATAACGTGTTCGGCCATGTTTTCTCCTGGCTGAGGAGACAATGAGAAGGTCAATTCAAACACAGTGGCGTGGGTTTGGATCCCGGGCGGTGTGGAATATGGGCACGGCAATAAATCAGCCAGGGCAATAACTGACTGTTCTGAGACTATGATTCATACTAAATCTATCGTACAATGTGGTCGAGCATGCATATTGTCGTGCGACGTGCATGCATGCGCGATGGCATGGAGGCGGACATGCAGGCATGCTCAAAATGGGACAAGCTGGAATTACAAAAATGGGACAATCTGGAAGTACAGTGGGCAACCTAAACTTAAATAGCATACTTGTCCTGGGGGTGGGGGGGGGGGGCAACATGGTATTTCTCCAAATTTTCGAGCCTAGGCATTTATATTACAACAGTTTATGATTTTTTTAATTTTGAGGTCAATATCTATATCACGGAGGTCACTGAGTGCATTGTTAAGACACAGAGCAAACATTTGTCTTATATTCACTAGACTATTTTGTTGACAAGATGTATTTGATTGTCTTTGGACTACACCCTGCCATTCTAACATATGCTCTGTACGGGATATATCGTCTGATTTGATTCTATGTGCGATGCTAACATTTACCCTCTGAATAGTTACCAACAACACATATGCATGTGCAACACCTTGTTATACAATTTGCGTTCTTTGACTTTCGTATTTATATATATACACCATGTCACCATTAGCGACTATCATGGCCGCATAGTATCGATTCGTTTATATTACTCTGTAATTCATCGATAAAATAATGTACTGATTCTTTTATATTTAATGGGAGCATTTTTCGTCTTGGATCACTAACACGTCCATTACAGCGACAGTGGCGTTAATACTATGGCAATTTCTTCTTCTTTAACGAGACACTACGAAGACGTATGCAATAGAATGTGAACTCTTAGGCTTGGGGTGTGGGTGCGTGTGGGTGGGTGGGTTGTCTATGAATATCAAAAGGACTATATCTGATCATGGCTAATGATATTTTAAAAAGAGTGTCCTGGCCTGAGTCTGACTGTACTTCAAAGGCGAATAGCATTGAATTTGCAACACAGTCTAAATCAGGCTCAGCAGTAATGCGTTCCTTAGTAAAGCCACCATGGTATATATGATATAGTTTAGATAAATATTCACAGATCCTCCCTCTCCATCCATCACGTCGTCTACTTTATTGATGTTTGCTTTGACATAACTAGTGCCATTGTGTTCCCTTAAATAGAATAACACACACATTTCTTCCTTCACGAATAGAACACCATCATGCCAAGTGATTCTATGGTAAATCTCACAAAGTCCTGTTAACCGACACACCATGATGTGAAATCTATGATGGCTGGTAATCAAATACTAATACTGCGATATTTATATGAGCGCATTTTCGGCAATGCCTAGGGAAATATAAATCGTCTCTTGTGGACAACCACAAGTTATGATGCATTCTGGTAGAATGGCCGATGCCAGTTTGATATCGAAATCACACCATCACCTTTGATATAAATAGCTTTTTTCAGATAAAATTACCCTTTCCTCTGGCAAAGCATCGTACTTCTACGCGCCGTTTCAACGTGTAGTGTTAGCATTAGGGAGAATGGGCGCAGACAATGAAATGATGGTCCATTATGGTAGATACGTCAAACTACAGTCAACCCGCCATGCATTCATTTGCATACACACACGACTTGTTGGTTCAATGGTTGAAATGAGCGTCACGCATACGTCATTCTAAATAGTTGATATAGTATTTGCAGCAGCATATTTTCTACTGGTCTTCCATTTATGCTTGGGGATATGTTTAATTGCAATTCATAATGAGCATTTCTGCGAGACTATGTGGTTCCACATATATAAATCTCACTTTCATCTAGACATAACATCAACCCTGAGTCTGTTTCGCATGACACAATACATGATAAAAATATAAATCTAAAAGGTGAAGAGATATGAGCCATGAGCCTTGATGCAGCATAATTTCTGTTCTTTAAAAAGCACATTATCCCAGCATAAAGGTGAGATCGATATCCAATTAATGGTACACAATCTGAGAGTGAGAAAATGTAGTTTATATTAATATTTCGTTAATTTATTTCTGGATTGTCAGGCTTGTGGCGAGTTGGCGTGCTATCACGGATAATACGATGAGTATTATATTCAATCTGTGCCAGCATCACTGTCTCCACGCATCTAATAACATCAGGTGTCCGCGAGTGGGTGACAACCTCTACCGGATAATGGCTAATGTTCACGATAGACCATGCTATTTTCAGTTATTTGTTTGCGGGTTGGAAATCCATATATTGTCCCATTTACTGAACTGTTATATATAAACAGAACACGCCATATCGAGATAGCACCGCAATGAATTATCTTTTATAGCAAGGGATTACATTCGTATACCTCGGTTAGCAGTTTGTATGTATGCATCTTATATTATTAGCGCCTCCAAAATTATGTTCAGTTGACTCGCGTAGCGACATTTAAACGTGCATATTTAGACCAAAATGCTTTAAAATTTAATTGCTAAAGATATATAATTTTAGAAGCTTAAATTGTGTATCTAAACTTAATGAAACGGAATAAATGTTGGCATATGACGATTTCATTTTTTTAATTGAAATTAATTTCAAGACTAAAATATTGTTAATACTTTCTATGAAATGAAACCACTATAATATGTTCAGATTTATTTCGTTTCATTACATAAAATTACACAATTTTATTCTCTAGCAGTATACAATTTTAAAAAGTGCAACAACTGTTGGTATGAATATGCACCTTTAATACGACATACCTGAGAATGTGCATGTAGATATAAGCTATTAGGCATATTGAATAAGACACTGACAGGTTTATGGAGGGAGAAGGATGGACAAGGGTGGGTGGGTGATTATGGGCCTTTCCAGTTTTAGCTATGCCCCGCCAATCACTAGCTAAGCTCCACCGACACTTCGCCGTGTTGGGATTGATAGATCCCCGAATGCCCTAACTATCAATTTCCTTTAAAGATTAATATACCGGCAAGCTGTGGTACATTTTGTAACTAATTTGACAGAGCGTTGTTGCTGCCTATGGCAGCAACAGCGCCCAGTCAAATTAATTTCAAAATATTCAACAGACTATTTATTAAATTGTAAAAACATACAATTCCTACAACAACGCATAGTCATATGCGTTTGTGACGTACTTATCTATGTCATGCATGACGTCACGTAGCTGATTATGACGTCATATGATGGATGGATGAAGTGGAAAGATCCATTGAATGTGTATTTAAAACACGCGGATCTCATTAAATGCACTGCTGTGTCTTGGCTTAAGACAGCGTGGCAATTGTACGGCTTTGACATTCACTCATCCACATGCTTTCTTTTTTATGTCAACAATGAGATAATAAACTAGCATTTGCAAAGATATGATATAATCTGCCGTTACCATGAATAGCACTGACTGGTAGATAATCAATAGCGTATTAGACTGAGCAAACAATTGTACACCGATATTAGATCAAAAATGGTATATTTAGAGAAGTTGCGACAACTGTGGGAATCAAATATTTCAAGAGTTGATACTCTATGTCATCTACATAAATGCTGTCTCGGATGAGGCTGCAAGTATATATAGACTTGCATGCGATGTTTGATCCAATTCCTGGCACAGTCCCGTGGCACCTCCTGGGACTCGTAGTTTAATGTCATGCTGAGGCGGATGCCTGTTCGTATGTCTGGTGTGGATGGTGGATATAGGAATAAAGTAGAAACAAAATAGAAAACACAACATTACTATGAGAATCTTAGACCTGAATTCCTGAGCAGAACTATCATACATCTTCGCCTAATAGATGGATCTGTTCTTAGCTATTCCCTGGCTAGCTAGGCTCCGCCTACATTTTGCGTGTGCTGCAACCGCTTTATAGACGTTGAACCCTGAATTCCCAACATATTTTTCAAGGTATCTATGCATGTATGATGTTGACTATTTTGAAACTAATTTGTCTGTGTGTTGTTGTTTTCAATGTTAGTTTCAAAGTATTCTAGATACTTTGTATTATATAGTAAATCCACCAAAGACATGAAATTCGTAGACTTGACGAACCATTCAATGGTCAAGACATTACTAGGTACGTCATCCATTATGTGTTCTGATTGTGACGTCAGCATCGATGTGACTTAATTGATTTCAGCGTCATATACTTGAGTAAGAAATCGGATGCCCCATTAAGCGCCTCTCGGCTGATTGACACACGTGAGCTACTGCTTCATTAAGATGTCGATAATGAAGATGAACGAGAGACAGTGATCATCATGGCTAAGTGCTATTTCCGGGTACGAAATCCCTGGAGGTGGATACGCTCCTTTTATAGCCAATATTCAATGCTGTATGTTTTCTACTTCCGATTACCATGCGCCAAGTTGTGGGATTCAATCTTTCTGTTGGAATCATTATCCAGTTTACTGCAGTTTACTGTTTGGGTTTTCCATAAAATAGGAAAACCAGTAGAACACTAGCAACCACATTATATTTCCGAGTCCATTCTTTATACATGGCATACCCGCCATGTGTAAATTCATTTGGTTCCTAAATATCCCAATAGAATTAGGTAAAATATCAATCTGTGCAAGGTATATGGGTCAATTTGAGGAAAACGTCCCAAATTGAGTCAGAGGTCTTTGTCAGCAACTATTTATGTTGTAAAACATCGATATTAGATGCATTCGAGAGACTAAAGTAGCTAAACACTCAGAGCAGCAACTACAGACAGGCCATACGCTAGTGCTCGTGGAGCAAACACAGGCCATATACCAGGGCTTAGGCATCGTAATCGGACCAAGTGTTTTGACCATGTCATTAGTTTTGGACACGTGACTGATCGCGTTTCATTCATCGACCTGGCAATACCTACGTGGAAAGACACCACCACTAAGTGTCGCATTGTCAACGCATATGGCCAAACTACCGAAAAAGCCAACGAGAATCCAGCATTACTAGATTCCGTCTATGCAGAACTAAGCTCCGCCATTACAATTCCAGCTAGATGGGAACTGTTTGTGCATGAAGATTTCAACTCCAAGCTGGGTAAATTCGGAATTGCGGACACAAGTTCAGGACTTGACTTACGCATTGGATCGCCTGGGGAGGGAACACGCAACAGCAACGGAGATGCACCACTGGCATTCCTTAGTTCCAATGGCGTAGTTGCCACAAATATGGCTTTCAAACACCCATGCCGTCACCGAACAACATGCACCGGACACATTGCGGACCGCAAAGTCCCAAAAGATTCTAAGGCTACAACAGCTGTATTTAACCAAATAGACTTCATCCTATGCAAGACAGAAGCAAAACCCCTACTTCGGAATGCTCGTTCCTATGTAGGCACCCGCCTCAAATCTAACCATAAGCTAGGCATTACACGCCTTCAGATGAACGATCTCTACCTAATATATAGACGCGATACCAGGCAAGAGGGTAGAGTCACATACAACCTACCCAAGCTCATCAGCGACACTGACACTCAAATGTTCTACAAAAAACCCTCGGGGAACAAATGGCTAACATCGACGTCAGCTCCGATCCAAGGAAGCCATAACCAAAATACTGAAATCTATGGAATCATCAGCTACCAGCACCATAAATGTTCTTAAACACAACACATCTAGGTATACTGGCGACCCTCTAGTAGTAAAACTGTCAACAGAGCAGAAAGCATTATGGCTACGCATCTATCAAGGTGGCCAGGGTGAAGACTACACCAACCTAAGCTGGGAACGCAATAACATTCCGTGCCACATTATCTAATGGTTAAAAGCAGACTCCCTGGAAGACGAGATCACTGACATGGACGACTGTCAGAAAATGCGTCGGGCAGCCCGAGCCCTGAGAGTTACTGACAACACACCACCACTCGCTGTAAACAACTCTGAAGGACGGTTTATCGGGACTGGGCAGGGAAAAGCCGAGGCGAGTCAGAGAATGGTTTAAGGAACAGTTCACTGACTACGACAATGAGCCGTTGCACACATTCTCAGGAAACTCCCGGCCATTAGCAACACGAATTAAAACAGCAGAAGTTCAGAAAGCAAGTGAAACCCGGAAAATAGACGTGCATCTGGACCTGATGGCATGAGCAATGAACTAATCAAATATGCAAGTGACATTATCTCAAAACCGATCACGCACCTAAACAATTCAGCTTTAATGCACCACCTTCCCATCGACGGCGGAGGCCAAGGCATCCGTATCACACTACCCAGGACGAAGAAGCCATGTGGCCCCAGCCTATCTGCGGCCCATTGTGCTCCTTAACAACATACAGAAAATCCTATCCAATGTTAGTCTATACCGCATCCGAGACAAGATCGATTACTTCACCGGAACATGTCAAAGTGCCTTCAAACGAGGACGCAGCTGCGCATACATTGAATGGGCTAAGCGCATGCTTGTGTCGGTAGTCATGTCCAAAGACTGAGATTTCCACAAAGTGGTTATTGACATGTTATGAGCCTTCGACACAATTAGATGCTCAAAGATCCTAGTTGTACTATGTCAGGCCAGTTGCAATAGACTACTAAGACTAATAAGACTATTGCTTGCAGACACAAAGCTGAGAGTACGAGTCAAGTCGGTGAAGTCTGTACAGTTTGAGACAGCAATTTGCTCCCCACAGGGAGATGGTCTATCCCCGGTGCTTTTCACCTGTTACCATGCTCTGCATTGAAATTTGTGTGGAAAAGTTCCACAAGACCAAACCCCCAGTGTCAATACTGGGTATGCCACTAGAGAAGGAATATGCCGACGATGTGGACTTCATAGACGAGGAAAAGAAAACCCTTCACGAACTTCTCCCAATAGCTGCAAGCAAATCAAAAATTGAGAATCTCTTTATGAATGAATCCAAAACAGAGTTCACACACATACCCCTTTCTATAAAGCATGCCACTGAGAAAATGATTATCCACTTCGTGGCTGTGAACCATCGAGGAAAGGTAAAATCCTGGGCTCACTGCTATGGAGTACTGCTGACAGTGCTGCACGCAGTGTCATGGGGAACATAGCTTACCAGTCATTCCTGAAGATATGGATTCGTAGATCAAAGATGCCCTTGATAAAAAGGCTACGTTTATACAATGCAACTTGTGTATCCTTGATGCTGTATAACTGTAACAGCTGGGCAGCTCCAAAGGCAGCTCTAGACAAATTCGATGCCTGCCACCGCAAAGACATATGCACCATCACTGGACACCGATGGCCACCCAGTATACTTTCCAACGAGGCATATACAAGATGTGTAATACGTCGCCACTGTCTGAAACAGTCGCCCAGCAAAGATGGTCCATGTTTGGCCATGTGCTAAGGACGCCAGAAGAGACACTATCACAAAGATCCTTGGAATTCGCCCTACTCGAAGCCAGCAAATACAAAGCTAGCATAAATCTGCTAAGCGTGCTACAAGGTGACCTCAAGAAAGCAGGACTCGGTACACTCAAGTCAATAATGGATATGAGGAAGCTAAGGAGTTCGGCTGAGGAAAAGACACAGTGGGCAAAAGCGATGAAGGACTGATTGCAGCCGAAGATGTTTCTACTACTACAGCAGCATAATACAGTAATCATACAGCCTGCATATTATTAATTGATTGTCCTTAGACACACGCACGCACGCACGCACGCACGCACGCACGCACGCACGCACGCACGCACGCACGCACGCACGCACGCACGCACGCACGCACGCACGCACGCACGCACGCACGCACGCACGCACGCACGCACGAACAAACAAACAAACAAACAAACAAACAATGATTTACTATAAGGCTGGACGAATTCGACACGAACAGAGCGTTCCTCCATAAAGCACTTTTGACGTGTTTTAGGGTATTCGCTAATCGTCGCTCTGGCTCCACCCATGTATATACGTTATGATTTGACTTGGTACTACTGATTTCTTTGTCTATGCATATTTTCAGAAGTGACATATCAACTGCTGCGATGCGTGTTAACTGAACATCGTTTGCGATGACAAAATCATTTGCGCATCAACACACTGATAATGGACTTCTGGATAGATAACACATTTGAGAGGAAAGTTAAGGCATCTCGGAGCAACATGAATGCGTCTAGTTTAATGTCTTCGTGGCATTGCTTTTGAATAGTAAACATAATCCCTTTCTCCATACAGTAACATAACACCGTTAAGTATCTTGTTTCGTGGTTCTGTGGTAACATCTGCCAGTGTCTGGTTTACAGAGAGAATATTGATGGGGAATCGATGGGCGGATATAACGAAGTGTCTAGACGAGGTCCTCTTGACCCACGGAAATAGAAATCGTTCCATGTAGACAATCGTAGTGGGCATGAGATGAATTTAGCAATTATCTGTGATTTTAGTGAATGACTGATTGGTATCGATGTCCGTGTAGCCGCATATGGTCTCTCTATTTCCAGCGCAAATTATGCTTCAGCTAACGAGGCCCACGGAAAATAGCATTACGCCTACATTGATGCACTTACTGACGTAGGTACGCTTGGCTAGCGGCGGCTAGTAAACGTATTACAAGAGTATTTCCAGACACTGGTCGTGATCTGGGTAAAACACTGGAAATGGGATCACCATACACTTAGGCTTCGCCACTTTGGTCGTGGTCTGAAATACAAGGCCAATTAAAAAGATAGTAGTAGTAGTAGTAGTAGTAGTAGTAGTAGTAGTAATAGTAGCAGTAGTAGTAGGAATAGTAGCAGTAGTAGTAGTAGTAGTAGTAGTAGTAGTAGTAGTAGCAGCAGCAGCAGCAGTAGTAGTAGTAGTAGTAGTAGTAGTAGTAGTAGTTGTAGTTGTTGTTGTTGTTGTTGTTGTTGTTGTTGTACTAGTAAACAATAGTCCATCACTATACTAACATTGCTTATAAACTTCCTGTCCAGTATCTACAAGCATACACACCAATGCTTACTATCAATGTTTATCGAGAAAGATGTTTGCTGTTATCTATTGCTCGGTCGCAAACTAAATAAACATTATTATTTGTTGTCATTGTCAAAATTGCATGGTTTGATACGTGCCCCATTTCTAGAGCAAGAGCATTCATCCGACCGACATGACCGAACATGTTCAATCATTGAACCTTGCATTTCGTGTAGCTCTGCTTCTGGAGAATTACGTATGACTTTCAGTTTCGCTTATCCGGATCACTGCGAGAAGTCCGGAAATCGTCTTCACGCCAAGTTCCTTGGTGGTTTTAAAATATGAGTTAATCAAATCAGTAGTTTTTTTAGATAAGTTTGCAGACAGACAGACGGACGGACAGGCACACAGGCGGAAGGGAGGATGGATGGACCGATGGACGGATGGACGGACCGGCAGGTGGGTGGGATGGCGGGCGGGTTGGCAGATGGATGGATGGGCAGACGGATCAGGCGCACGGACGGACGCCCAGACGGACGGACGGACAGCAAGCCAGACAGACCCGATTGCAATACCCTTTCTTCTTACGTGGCAAGGATACATATACTAAGCAGCTATAAGGTAAACATCGATTTCCAGTCGGTAAAATATCACCGTACACGCCATTTGTGAGATCGTTGGGAGAAATTTGATCTGACATCGCTAGAAACTCAATAACAACACGCCTGTTCTAAATACACAGTTTGTCGTCTGTTCGGAAATGTCAATTAGATGTATGCCATAGAAGGTTAGCTCCTAGAGTTCCCCATTTCCTGGCTAGCCGTGACTTCCTTAACTAATCGATCTACACTTGTCATGACAATGTTGTTTACAATATGCAACGTTCTACATTCTATTCATTTGACACATTGATGTTAATACTTCAATAACAATGTGGTCACAATTGAATGGAATAAGTATGCTCTTTTGAAATGATATAATACGATATTCATGGTCGGCTTTCGCAGAGAATTGCATTATATGGGCAAAGGAAAGAGACGTAAGTAGCCATGCCGTTTTCCGTCACTGGGCTCTGATGCACCTCCCTATGGCATCTACACAGTCTAGATATGAAGTTACTAATCCTCAAATTCCTACCTGCATAACTTATGTTTTCGTTTGACATTACTATTTCTTTGTCTACATGTACATCATTAGAATTCGCATATTAAATATTGCTATGATTGTTAGTTTAACGTCAATTTCGAGCTAGTAGCAATATGCTATGCATATAACCACATGGCTAACTGACTTTCAGATAGCGCACATGTTTCTGGAAAGGTTGCTATACCAGGTATCCATATAAAGCAGTTGATCTTGTCTGGGTTAAAGTAATGGAAATCGTGACATTGCTCTGCAATTGTAATAATACTCAATTTGCGCATTTCCTTATTAGAACACGGCTAAGGATCTACTTATGTCGATGTATGGTGGCATCTGGCAGTGTCTGCTTAACATTATTGATGTGAACTCAATAGTTTAATATGAAGAATACCAAATAAGGCCATGTCTAGACGGGGTCCATTTAGACTCTGTCGAGGGAAATATAGATCGTTTTTGCAGACATTACCAAGTGGCATGTGATAAATGAGACGACTGCCTCCGAGGATATATGATGCCTGTTTGATATCTAGTGGTTTCTAGAGGAAATTAGCCATCGCCTTGCACTTATAAAAAGAATATTCATTAGATATAATTGATGAGTATGGTGCCAGAATACATATAGCACTATTGCGGTACATGTTGTGATACATATTCAGCGTAATGGCGTTCGGTATACGTTATTTAAATGGAGTTAATGCTATTTTATTTGTTATTTATTTTGAGTCCTAAATACCTCCCAATTTGATGGCTAATGAGATAATATTACTGTAGCGTGTATTTATTCTACTAAGAGTAAGTGTTTCCTAATAAAATATTTTAAAGTCATATTTGTTTGTATGATTACTGTATTCTGCGGATGTAGTAGGGTAAGCATCATACAGTTACAACCAGTCCTTCTTCACTTTTTACCACTGTGTCTTTTCCTCAGCCAAAATCTGTCTCTTCCTTAGGTATATTCTTGATTTCAGTGTATCGAGTCCTGTTTTCTTGAGGTCACTTTTCAGCACGTCCAACAAGTGTATGCAATGCCGTCCTAGGCTGGCTGTATATTTATTGGCACCCAGTAGAGCAAATTCCAAGGCTTTCTGTGCTAGTGTGTCTTCTAGCAACCTTATACATGGCCAAATATGGGTCATCTTTGCAGGGCGATCTTTACGGACATCGGCGATGTATTACACATCTTTAAAAAGTGCATTTTTGCAAATTATGCTGTGTGTCTATCTGTGCCCACTGATGGTGCGGTTGTGCTTACATTGGCAGGCATCCGGTTTAGAGCTGCCTTTAGAGCTGCCCATCTGTTACAGTTATTTCCTCTGATTAAATTATGTTATTTTACCATCCTGCATAATTAAAATACCCCAGTTGGTAATTTACGTACGCACAATAATGTCGGCAAGATGTGTATTCCCGGATAAATAATTGTGTTGCTAGGAGTTGGTGATACTGGGTGAAATGAGTGTCAATCATCTTAGTACGAAATATGTGTGAGAAGATGTGCTACATCATTTTATCCTCAATTGCAGTTCAGGATGGTAGGGCATCGTTACACACCATAATGGCCAATTATGTGAGATGATACTCAGTACTAGATGCCTCGATCTGCCAAGTTACATCTTGCGACATAATCAATTTTGCATTAGATTCACATTGTAGACACATGATACAGATATAAATATACAGATTAACGAGAAAGAAATATCGTCTTTGCACATCACATTGCGCAGGAATAAAGATCTAATCTATAACTTGTTAATGTGATAAGATCTGAACATGAAAAACGGTAGGATAGAATGCTAACTCGTTATCTTATTTTAGATTCTCTGTCCGACAGAGAGTGGGTGTGATTGATTATAAGCACTCAATTGATTTTAACATAAACGTGCCCATATTGGATCTTTTCCAGCGCAATCCACACGCATAGAATATTATTAGATTCAATAATCTATTTGATATAAGAGCAGGCCTCCATAGACACGAGCTAGTGTGAATTATATCCGAATGCAATTACTTACAATTACAATTAGATTGCAATTACAATTGTAATTGCAACTATTTTCCGGAAAACTAAATTACAATTACAATTGCACTTACTTTCATTCAATTACAAGTACAATTGTATCCCGAGAATAAGAGGTGCACAATATGAGTGTGCTAAATCTTAAATCAACACAACTGTATCAAAACTATTTTATTAAGCCTTTCACAGCTGAAATCTTGTTTTTCAACTTTCAAACGAATTTCCAGACATGCATTTTGGAAAGCTGGGAAAACAACATAGAGTTTAATTAGTAACATGTACAACACCATTTCCTTTACTCCAGAGCAGCAAGGCAAAACACCTGTTTGATACATAATACAGTACTACACCTGTTTGTAAATGACACCATTAATAAATTAGTAGCATCTCCTCTCTCTCTCTCTCTCCCTCTCTCTCTCTCTCTCTCTCTCTCTCTTTCTCTCTCTCTCTCTCTCTCTCTCTCTCTCTCTCTCTCTCACACACACACATACACACATACACGCGCACGCACGCACGCACGCACGCGCGCACGCACGCGCGCACGCGCGCGCGCACGCACGCACGCACGCACACACACGCACACACTAATTCTGCCCATCTCCGTATATCTCCTCCTTACCATCTCCCTCAGTTTCTCCACCCATTTGCCAAATGTTCAATTATTGTAGCCGTGGGCCTGAATATATAAATAGAGAATGTATCTTAAAACGTCATCTAATTACGTACACAGCTCACTGACACATCAGTGATAAATGTCTCATTAAGGCACCCATAATGAAGACAAATGAGATATAGTACAGCGCGCCGCATTTAAATGTCAATTCCTGCAGAGTGTTCATGCATGAGCTGATTGTTGATGTTGTGGGTACTTTCCTGATAATGCTGATAGTAAATGTTATAAACGCATGTCCAAATGCTTAAGATATGGACCGATTTGCGATCACAGTTATTATTAAATGAGAATACTTCTAAGTTTAGGTTAGATGCGATATAAATAGTATGCGTATGCCTTCACTTGCAATTTGTCAGCATGCCTTAAATCCAAAGAGTATAATAACATTTCAACTCGACGTAAGGCACCATGCTAGGCCACCAGCGTTCCTTCCCAGTAACACCTAATGCTAATGGAACACAGTGAACATTATTTATCTGCCATAGAAGCGAATAGTTAGAATTAGACTGTATCCGCTCATAAATCAAGATCTCAATTGCTTACACTTATGTGACTTCACAATGCATCCGGCTATTGCCATGGGAATGGGAATGGACCAGTGCTGCATGGTTGGCCTCATCCCTCTGGTATTTGAATTTAGTTTATGTGAATAATTGTATCCATATTGAGAGTTAGAAATAGAAGTCAGACTAGTCTCGTCTCTCATTGTGATGCCCGTTCATATGCCACTCATATTACTTTCTGTTTTGAGTGTTGTGTTTTGTGACGACCGTATTTGCATCTCATCTACTTCACCATCCATGCTTAGCTTACACGTATCTCGATTTACTGTGTGTAAAACATGTGTTAGTCATTGTGAGTCCAGTATAAGAGATTGAATGTTGGGCAGTTGGCCAATATATAACGTAGACCATGATTTCAACGCTAAAATGGTTTCTCGTCTGTTCTGCAATACCAATTCTACAGAAGCCAAACAATTGTAACTTCCTAAATTTTTCATTTCCGTGACTAGTATGATTCTTTGCTTACATTTTCTGTTCCTGATAATACCATTTTATGCAATAGCCTTGCCGTGCCCATTTTTAATTTGATTGATTGAGCAATGGCGCATCAAATGTGTATATGGCCTATATGGTAGCGCACCAGTGCATGTCTGCATCAGGTGTCCCAGGATAATAGTGTCTATATCTGCCCCTTGTAGATTTTAATCAGCGCATCATGGACCAACTGTATATGAGAAGAGAATGGCAAGGTGTTGATCAAAGTCTCAATCACAGTAGCGATGGCATACTCAGTCAAACCATGTTGCTGTACGTCATGGTACACAAACACCTAGATGCATATTTAGATATATACACACTTCTTTTCTTCAGTCATTTTCTGTCACATGCTAAAAATTAACTAATTACATCTTGCTGCTATGTGTCTTATGTGTGCATATTTTTTCAGGATAATACCACTACGCGCTGTACATAGATATGGCGAGACTAGTTGTAGATACGTCAAACATCTTTTGGGACATATGCTGTATCGCTCTACTGACTAGATGTATGCGTGTTTGCCTTAGAGTCTATGGCTTTCTAACTTTACCTTGCAACGACACACATAATCCATTTCCTTTCCCAAGAACAGAACACTAGTAAACATCCCGTGGCAACAGCTGACTGAGAATATTGATTTTATGTGAAATCAATAGGCGGATATACATTGTCTAAAGCCGCAAATGTCTAGATAACGTTTTTTCCAGATGCTTTCTACATAAGGATATATTGTTCTCTGTAGACAATCCTGAGTAGCATGTGGTCAATTTATCAAGTGTTTGCTAGGGTTGGCCATAACAAATTCATATCGATCTTACTGTATCAAGGATGATTTGGCCATTCCCAGAGGAATTGATCCGCATTTTGTCATTCCTTCCTTGGATACACACGGAGTCCATTCTTCTAATGCCATCTACTTCTTCTTCGTTACCTTCTTCTTAAACGAGCAGTCATCACGCTATTACGGCAGAAAGGTAACTCTTTCTTCTAAAAAAAGTGGACGATGCCTATTCTTTTTCGCGTCGACTTATTACCTGTTAAAAACTTGATTGACATTTAATGAGAATTGATTTATTCGCCATAGTACATCTTGGATAGTAGATGCTATCAACGGCACATTTTAGCGGGAATGAGTAGTGATACTATGTCAACTTATGACTTATATCAACCGTGGCAGGCGATTATTGTGTTCCTCAGACATGCTCGGGGAATATTCCTCTCATTATACAACAGCATTGGAATGCCCTTGCCTTCATCCTGCATGCTGTGGCCGTGAAATTAGATGGACGTGTCGGTTAGTTACAAGAAAATACAGAGGCGTTGGGACAGGTGGGGTGGGTGATGGGGTGGAGGTGGGGTTGTGGGTGTTCAAAGGGAGTTAACCCCGGATATTTCTTCTCGGCCCACCCATAGTTTAGCCTTTTCTACAGGTCAAAATACGTTCCTACACCCCTGTTAATAACGATAACTGCATGCCTATTTGGTAGAGTGTCATGAATTATACAGTCGTGTTGCATTTTGCCGATTCTACACCATTCAAGTGCGCAAGACCAAGACAGGCCGAATCCGGTATAACTCGGGCAGCTGAATGAGCACCCCTCACTGCGCTTTAGGCGTGTTGTAATGGAAATAGCCGTACTTCATGGATTAGGCATATTGTGATGGAAATAGCTGTGCGTCTGTCACGTTTTAGTCATAAAAATGCATTTATTTTACATTTGTCTCCAATTGAAGCTGACCATTCAGCTTTAAGCTTATTTATATTCTATGTTCAGCTTTAAATTAATTTCAAATAATTGGTATGTGATGTGGTTCTTGGCTATTTATCCAGTTATAGTATTTTAGCTGCTCTTCTTAGATATGTTAATTTCGTTTGTTATGCTAATTCATCTGTGTAACCCTGTTGTTAATTTCATGTGTTATTCAAATTCATCCCTATATCCTTGCCCTGTTAATTTAATTTGCTATGCTAATTCATCTGTGGAGCACTGTCTGGTTAATTTGTTTGTTATCCTATTTCGTCTGAGGAGCGCTGTCTTGCAAATTTCATTTGTTATGCAAATTCATCAACCTGGATTGCTAGGTTTTATTTTGTCAACTGACGATTAACTCTTTTGCAAATACGCAATTATTTTTTTACCTAAGTCAATCTGGAATCTGTGCTGCTTGTTTAATGTTTTGTTCCTGAAAGCTGTTGCTAAATGCAACCGTTTGCTGCAACACTTCTATTATATTGAGTGATAGTCAACAAATTAGAGAAATATTATAGTATAATAGTGTTGTAGGATTTCAGATCTGTGAGAAGCTTCATTGATGTACAAATTCCATTGACATGCAAATTGTGTTATATTGGCAGTTCCTATTATGAACGGTTGTTTTTATATTCCTATTTTGTCAAGGTTTATTTTATGTAAATTTACTGCATCGAGGGTAATTTGGACTCTTTGCGTTAATCGTCACTTGGTTGTCCTGTTGTTCGATTGGAGTCTCTCGTCTCTTGCTGAGAGTTTGGTTAATGGCAAAGTTCTGTGCCATTTTGTTGAACTTCTACTTACTGAAACAAGACTGGATTTGTTATTAGAAATTCTCTAATCTGGTTGACAATTGTGCTATCAATGTTGCTGAAAGTCGTTGATGTTTAGGGCAGCAACGGCTTCCAGTCTTAATGGTTTCAAATATTTTTGCATAATTGCCACTTGTACACATTTAAAGTTGGCTGTTGTGAATTGAATAATTATCGAATAAATTTGCCTAAATTTTACGCTGAACTGTAGATCATAATAATAGCGCTAATCAGGTACATTCACCGTTATGCCGTGTTCAAAGTTATTCAACTTTAAGCCATATTTTGAAGCCAATCTATTTGCGTTAAAGCAGGCCATTTTGCCGTTTCAATGATGATACGATGTTGCTGCCATTATTTCATAAATTATTAGTAATAATTTAGCAACATACGGGCATCATGTAATTGTTGTATGATCATTCAGCAACATGGGGTATTTGGTTGGCCATATTGAGCATGTGGTTAAATCTTCTACGCTTGAATAATTCCTCGCGCGATCACGGTGGCAGTATAGGGGCCTAACGCTTTTATGCCCAATTCACAGTGAATTGAAATTTGGTCACCAAATCCGTGAAGTAAGCGGTAGTTTGTAAGAATTTGATTACTGAATTACGTTGCTGAAAGTGTATGCCCTTATGACATTTAAAGATAATTTTTCCCGTTTATTGATTTTTTAAATCATTTGGGCTGGTGATCTTGGATTTTGGGCATGAGCGGGCGGGTCTGTCTTTAAAATACGAGCCGGGTCTCGCAGTATTCTGCTTTACATAAGATGTACGCTAATTCACTATTCCAATCACGACAGCGTTTTTAGTTATTCTTCGATATTTCATGTTCCAGTGTTTCTTTTGATGGTCAATGTTCAGAATATGGTTGCTCTTTCCCATATCAACATCAAACAGCAACATTATATAGAGGAAATTATGACCATTTCGTGTGGGCGATGTGACAAATTATGCATTTTGTAAATGTTGCAATGTATTAGAATCTGCATTCCTGTCAATTTAGCGTTGTCAGATTTTCCACATACATAACTCTATTAGCATATTACAGTCCGGTGCATTTGCATTCCGTACCAATGCCTAATCTATTGTTATGTTAATGTTTAAACGGGTGGGATTTCACAATGGTGATGTTTAAACCAGCAATCTTTTAATATGGTAATCTGCCAATCTATTCACCTATTGTTATGTTAAAAATTAGCACCTTTTGCCAAGGATTTTCTACATGGGCGTCTGGATTTTTGGTGTTTGCAACCCTTTTTGGGTATAAATTCCAGGTAAAAATTGGACTCTGTGTCCGACCTTGAATTGCCATAGCGTAGTCTCTTAGTTGTTGTGCTAGTCCGAATTTCTGTCAGTTTGCTTAATACTTAGGTTACTAATACGCGAGTACGTTGTGCAGATAAAGTGTACATTGAGATATAATGTAGCTGTGATTTGAGTAGTGTAGTATTCCGTGTTGGGATTTGGGCTCCACGAGGGATCTTTAATTTTGCTGTTTAGCATGTAATGATTCTTAATTCGAGTGCTCGTATACTATATCATTTTTGGGTTATGGTTAGAAACTGGCAGCAATGAGGCCCGGCATTTCAACCGATTGACGACATCTTAAGCCACCGTGGCTTACTTCTAAAGAACAGGAGCTGATGTAAGTCTATAGTGTAAGTCTTAGGGCTTAGTTAATAATATTCCTACTATCTAATTTACCACTTACTTGATTAAATTCTAGAGTTCCTGTTTTTCTTAAAAATTAAGGACATGTCCTCCAGTAATTGATATTATTCTGACTTCTGGATTTCTGAAACTACCCATTTGAGTCTGTAGCGATTTATATACCCGATTCGCCAAAGTGTCTGTCCGGGTGACCATGATATTAGGTAAATCCAGTGCACTCCATGTTTGAGATCTCATAGTGGTAATAGTTGCTATTTCATATCACATATCATTCCTCTCGGCTACCCCTAGCAACCACTGTCGATACTTGTACAATTTCTGATTTACTGTCTTGACGATGTGTAAAACTTGTTTCAAAGCCAGAAAATCTTGAAATTGTAAACATAGCTTCGCCAGAACCAAATAAAACTGCTAGTTCTTTTTACAGACGAGAGCAAATTTTCATTAAAATTGATATCTGCCAATTTCTATTTCATATAAGTCGACATTTGACCAGTTATCATTTAACTGTGGCTTTGTACTTGTGAGCGTAATTCAGTATAAATGATCAGTAAACATTCAGTTCCCTTAGCAGTTAATAACTTGGGAACCTATTGACATTACAACTGTTTCACGGCTTATATCATTTAATTGAATATTTGTAACCTTAATTCAGTATAAATGATCAGTTAACATTCAGTTCCCTTAGCAGTTAATAACTTGGGAACCTATTGACATTACAACTGTTTCACGGCTTATATCATTTAATTGAATCTGTGTAACCTTAATTCAGTATAAATGATCAGTTAACAGTCAGTTCCCTTAGCCGTTAATAACGTTGGAACCTATTGACATTACAACTGTTTCACGGCTTATATCATTTAATTGAATCATTGTAAGTTTAATTAGACACAAATGATTGGATAATTGTCTTGGCAGTTATAATACTTGGGAACTATTCATACTTACTATTGTTTACCAGCATAATGGCACCCATTTAATTTTACGTTATTAAGTTCTGAAATAGAGCTTTTGTCAAACGCATTTCTTCCGTAGCAACAGAGCATACATTATAGCAGCTATTGAATTTCATTCACACTTACATTAGGAGTTACTCTTATGACCTGTCCTTGGAGCTATGCTAGGGTCAGGTCTTTATTAATTGCATTTCTACCTTGTCAGTGAATAATCCAAACTTGTATTTAATTATTCTTTGTGAAAGGAAATTATTAAGCCCCCACTACTGTGAATTGCCACTTCAGTTTGGCTTTAATTTCCTGAAGCAATGTATGCCCTGTTCTTAATATTACAGTGTTACTATCACTGATCGTACCTTAAGTTCAGATCATTAACGAGTTAGCAACGCGTTAAATAGTAGTTTTTCTACACTGTTTGGATTCCTAGGATCCATAATACAACTGTGGTAATCCAAGGTAAAATCACTTAATGATTAATTATCTGGCTTTAAGATAGAATCTTGTATTCCATACAGTCTAGACTTGGCATTTTTTAATAGGCAAGATCCTGTCTTAGGCCACATAAGTTATCACACATAGGCATTCTAAAATAGACATTATAGAGTAGATCCAAAATGGCGGAATATTCGCTAACAAACACTGTCCCCAGTGCACTAGAGCACCTTAGTGATGATGCATTTGCGCATCGTAGTACACACACCTCATTAGGAATTGAGATGCATCAGCATCTCAGAATCACATGTGACCTTTCAAGATGGAGTCACTATATACGCTAAGGATCACTTTGAAGATGGCTATGACACTGATTACAGCAATGACGGCTGGAGTACTAACGAGGAAGATGCAAATTCAAATATTAGTTCTTTGGAAGGTTTCCAAGATAGTCACACTAGTGGAGCTATTTTTCCTTGTGGAAATGTGTCTACCCCTTTGGTTGACACTCTTTCTCAGGTTGCTTCAGGACAGCAGCCGGCCTTCTCTTTTATGGATACTGCAGTGCCGAACCACTGTGAGTCTTCTGGTTATCCAGAGCCTCCTGGTGGTTCCTCTCCCCAGTCTCCTGTAGTGAGCATGAGTGAGTTATACAAGATGAGGGAACATGTGGATGAATTAATTAAATTAACCAACTGTGTGATAGTCGCGCGGAAAATACGGTTCCGAAGCTAAATCCGGGCTTGAATACGAATTTTCGTTTTCATTTACAGGATTGCCCTGTACCGCGCCTTCAAACCACTTTTACGCGAGAGAAGCAGTCTTTGAATCTGCATTCAGAGAATGTGGAACCAAAGAATGCTTCTCAAATAACGACTATGCGACCACCACCCGGTTTTTCTCAATTAAATCGACCCAAGATTCAAACTTTGAACCACCACCAAAACTCGCTACAATACTATAACTGACCATGCATCAGGTAAGCGTCTCTATATATAAGTTATCATAGATAAAAAACACTTTTCACGGTAAACTGCTGTTACTAATATGAGATGGGTACAGTGCTATTACTGTTTTATTATTACTGTCATTCTATATAGCCATCAATACGCCGTTATTGTATTAATGTCTATGTTTGCTGGTTGAACGGAGGAAACCAATGTTATTACATTATTCCGGCAATGCCTGGTTATTATTGTTGTATAAGAAGCACTAATAATATACCTTTTCCTCAGTGTAATCGTGGTGTTTAACACCTGTAGCTTCTCATTGATCAAGTAACTTCTGTCTCCTCAATCGGCCATTTTGGTGATTGGTTACTGTTGGTCTTCCTAGACTAAATCACATCCAGCTGGATCAGAACTGCCATGCGTGTCATCACTTGGCCGTAGATTCAACCCGGATTCGGGCGACCACGTTTACGCATTCACACTCTGGCTACCCAGGATTCCTTTATACAGACTGAGCTTAGCGTTAGATGCCGTGATCACCAGACCAAAAGGACTATTAGCTAAGTGACATTTCACACATGCGCACGCACGCACGCGCACGCGCACGCCAACGCACGCCAACGCACGCCAACGCACGCACGCACGCACGCACGCACGCACGCACGCACGCACGCACGCACGCACGCACGCACATTTATTTAATTATTTATTTATTGATTTGTTTAATTATTTAAAATACATTTCGTATTTACTCTTTAGTCCCTTGTTTTTGGAGTTTGATAATTCACACGACCATCCGATCTTATTAACTTCGAGTACGTTTCTTGTAATATTAGCCCACTTTGAATTTTCAAATGTTATAAATGGACATGCTCATTGTTATCACATACACAGCCAATCAACGAGTTGACTGTGCGATGTGACAGCTTCGTGGATTCGGCGTGTTGTGAGGGAAATAACTGTGCTTCGTTGATTAGTCGTGTTGTGATTGAAATAACCATGCCACGTGGATTAGCTGTCTTGCAATTGAAATAGCCGTGATTCGTGGATTAGGCGTGTTGTGGTAGAAATAGCTGTGCTTCGTAGATTAGGTCATGTTGTGATGTAAATAAATTAGTTTCGTGGATAAGATGTGTTGTGATGGAAGTATCTGTGCTTCGTTGAGTATGCGTGTTGTGGTGGGAATAACTCTGCTTCTTGGATTGGGCGTGTGGTGGTATTTTAGTTGAAATAACTGTGCTTCGTGGATTAGGCTTCTTGTGGTGGAAATAGTTGTGCTTCGTGGGCTAGGCTTGTTGCGGTGGAAATAGTTGTGCTTCGTTTGTGCTTCATAGGTTAGGCGTGTTGTGATGGAAATAACTGTGCTTCGTGGGCTAGGCTTGTTGCGGTGGAAATAGTTGTGCTTCGTTTGTGCTTCATAGGTTAGGCGTGTTGTGATGGAAATAACTGTGCTTCGTGGGCTAGGCTTGTTGCGGTGGAAATAGTTGTGCTTCGTTTGTGCTTCATAGATTAGGTGTGTTGTGGTGGAAATGTTATGTGTTCGGTATGCACATATACGTTTCAATCAATGCTGAGACTTGGAGAGTAATCAATGTTTTATCTTCTCTTTCTCATCAAATATGTTTGATATCAAAATATATTTGCAAACAGAATGAGGTGTTGTGTATTAGATAACCATTCCTGAGCCTCACACAGTATACTTGTAGACACTGACACATTTCTATATTCCGCACCAAGTGGCTTATATTTAATCTCAATATGGTAAATTGACCCGATTAGGATTTGCACATAACATAATGCTATGAATATGAATGGTATGTGGTGCCGAGCCATAATGCAACATCACCTTGCATACGCAGATCACCTATCATTGCCAAGTGGCGTCATCAAAGGACATCTGAGTGCATGAAGACAGACGACATCTGAATGGCCTAGTGAAAGGATGTGCTCCACACAGCTGCGCCCGAGGCCAAGGTATATCTCAATTGCGTAGTATATTGTGAGGTGTGGTTTTGATAATATTTTTAATATTCTCGTGTTTTATTGACCACCAAATGATTCTCATAAATCCAGTTTCTTAAATATTGTTATGTAGAAAATTAATATCTATATGTCGAAATCACGATTTTGATACTGTTAATAAATATTTTGATAAATCTTCTAGTCCTAAAATAATCTCAAGTTTCTAATTGAACGCAATGTAAACATATGTCATAATAATTTGTGTCGAAGGAAGCTATATTTCTCTGAAATGGACATTGTTAGTAAATTTTGCAGTACGACACACATACTCTTTATTACAACCATTGCCATGTAATATAATTGCTATTAAACACACTGCTTAGAATGTAATATGGCTTCGTGATAGAAAAATTATTCTTTGTTCAAATTGTTCAAAGTAAAATTCGCACGGGAATATGATATTCCACGCTTCAATTATTATTATTCCCCCAATCCATAGGAATTGTTACTGTTAACCTCCGGTGGTTTATCAATCCAGTAAATCCAAAGTATTAGCAATTGTCTGTAATAAGTCCTCATAACGTCATTTTGTCATTGTTCATATATAATTGTATTGTTGTTGGAAAGAGGTTTTGGTGTAGTTTTCTCGCGTTAATCTTTCTGGCATAAGTTGACATGATTGTCACATTTCCTTGCTTTTGACTGTTAATGTGTCCAGTTAGACCAATCCATCAACACTTTCTAGATTTACTTTGATACATTTGTACTTGAAATCTGAGATGTGAGACCGTGACAGTGCTCAATTAGTGTTTTCACATATACACTATGTATTTTTGGTCCTCTTTCCATGTTGATTTCAATTTCACTGAACACATATATCTATATTTGTGGATATCTATTGTCCTCATGTTCCATTGCATGGGATGGCTTCTTTCCTCCAATAGCATCACAACTACTTCATTGATCTTTGATGGAGGGAAGAAGTAGTGTTATTGCTGTCCATGCTCGCCCTATTTCCACTTAAGTGGGAATCACGAAGATCGGTGACTGGTTTGAGGGTATGCGGTGTCGCATATTGCAGGTCATAGAACATTGTGCAATTCTCATTGGTCGAGTTCGCCGACCTGATTGATGGCATGATCATTGATGCATATCCTATTGCTCGCAGCTGAGAGTTATCTACAGGGTTTGGATTATCGGAAGGCGGCCATGCTTGCCATAGATCAGGGGTCATTGATGCTGTTGGTGGCTCTAGATTTAGTAGAGTCTGCAGTATATCAGCAACACGTGGTATCGGAGCACATATCTGAGACGCCGCCTTCCACAGCCTTGTGTGAAGATGATGTTTGTACACCCGCGGTGATGCATCCATCAACACTGGATTCTGCAACGCCACACCACATGGGTCACATTATATCGGGTATCAAATGCAGATGTCCTTCACGCCTTGCCCCTTATGCATCAGCCGCAGGCCCGTTTGGTTTATCAGCGTCCGTCACAACTGACAACACTTACCTCAGCGAAAGAAAAACCACCTAACAGTGAGTAATCATTTCTGCCATGACCCATCATGCAGCAGTTTGTGTCATGTGTGGTTGAGATGCCCCGACCAGTAATACCTGTATCTGTCAAAGTGGACCAACCTGATGAAGTCTCAGTGCTAATCACAGCATGGGTCACGTTATACCCAACATATCAAATGCAGATGTCTTTCACGCCTTGTGTAGCTTGCGGAGGTACGTACTGGTCCACCTTGACTTTTCCGCCCATCGCACTGCAAGTGCATGATGAACGCGATGGCTAGTTAGCTGCAGATCTCTGGGTTGTGGATCCCATATGATGTCTCTCCGAGAAATACCAAGGCCGACTTCTAGAGCCGGTGGAACACTGATGTTCCAGTGGGGCCATCCGACCATTGCCACCAAGATTGAACCACATGGTGTCGTCCCACCTATTAGTGTCACCGGTATGTCCATAGATACTAATTTAGAAATATGGAATAATTTATAATTAAACAGTAGAAATATTTAGATACTATACAAACAAGGTGAATCGTTTGACAGTAAATGAGCACACAATAATATACAACATAGAGCTATCTGGTCTTCTTTCCATGTGGTGTCACTGGATGTACCACACAGGTTCTTGAATCCGCAGAGGTATCCCTGTAAGCGAAGCATTCGCAACGAAGCCACTAGGCAGTTTAATATAAACTAGTATACCGCTAACACACAAACAAAGAAAATATTGTTGTTGCGAGAGGTAAGTGCCTCGCGGGGCTTCCGTCACAGAAAATCCCTTCCATGCTGAAGCGGAGGAAAAGAGCTGGCAAAAAGGGCCACTCTTGTTCAACAGAAAAACGCTAAGTGAAGATCCTAGTGCAACCATAATTAATGTGATGCATACTGATTTATGTGAAGATGGGGCGAACGATTTCCGAAGAATTCCCAAGTCACCGTCTTATGTAGTTCCAAAGATACTGTATTGGTAAATGCCGCTTTATTTATGCGGGCTACCGTCTAACCTACCATTTAGTTGTAAGAAACAGAAACTAGTTTTGGCCGCAACTAGCAGGGATTCCTACCTAACTTTAAATACAGCTGTCCAATGGGCGCAGATGCTTCGCTTCCCGTAGGTCGCCTGGATTAGCATCTACATCCAAGGACAGCATGCGTACATGTTACGACACAAGGCATCCGAATTCGATGAAAATCCGAGTACCTTGCCCCGCAACCACATAAAACATCACCTGGACAATGGCTACCTTTCAAACAAGCAAGTTTTGATTCCTGACTTGTCTTTATGGTGGGGTGTGGGAGACGGATATCCATCGTGAGCATTCTTCCCGTGAGGGCGTGATGAGTTCCAACGTTTCATCCAGACACTGCAACGAATTGGATGGAGATCCTCATCTCGTCTATTACCGTGTGCTACGGATCTAACAGTTGACCTGTCGTTAGGGTTAAATTCTAATATGCTCAAAAATGCACGGCGGGCCAATAAATAAACTATCCAATTCACATTTAAAACTATATATTTTGCAGTGCTTCTTTCATTGGCAGGGTTATCTAGCTAACAAGTATCCGAAGATATGGGGGAGATGTATGTAAATCAGCACTTTAACCATCATCGCTCGGAAACCTCCAATAGTTTTAGAGCACGGTCAGTGACCTCAATGTAAAATTGATGATGGTGTGAATAAAGTGATGCGGATATATCTGTTGCTGTATAGTATTTCCTAGCGTACCGTAGTCCAAAGTTTTCTACAATTAAACGAAACATATTAAATGGATGGCTAACTGCCATATACAACTAACCAATCCAATAAATAGATTATAATTAAATGACGTAACTAAGTATCACAGATTGATAAACTTAGACGATGTGGTTAGTTGGAAGCACCTACAGTAAACAGGGATAATATTCACAGTAAATCAGAAATTATAGATTGCGGTCTTAAGACCGTTAAGGTACCTATTAGTCATCAGTACCATATACGGAAATGATAATTAAATGTACAATAGTATAGCTACTTGAGTTCCTAATAGTCATTGATACAGAACAGGCTACTACGTTACTGAAATTGAGGCGCTAACATATTCATAGTGCGAGTCGACACATTCTCTGAAGCTGGAGAGATTTCCGCAGCTGATTTCTGCAGCTGATTTCCACAGGCTGGCCTCCGCAAGCTGATTCCTCCAGACAGGTAGACAAGATACACACTAAGGACAGTGAAACAAAGCAGTGAAGAAATGGCTGTTAGATAGTCTTGGTAACTCATTTACAATTTATACGGAAGTGAGAAAGTTATCCGTCCGGCGACGGAAGTAGTAAAGTTGAAGGTTGCCCATTAACAGAGAGGGCTGTATATAATATAAGGCAGTTACATAATTGTGCGCATGGTGCGGAATGCGTCGCATAGCTCTTGCGGCGCACCCAGCAAAGTTTCACCAGACTGTGGTCAACAGGTTAATTAAACACACACGACATGCGGCGCAGAGATTGAAGTCCACTTTTCAGCGTTGTTGGCAGATCCGGCGAGTCATCCACCAAGAATTACCATAAGCTCTACATTCCATAGAATGACATCCTGAGCCTGTATGGCCTGCTCGCGGAAAAGCTCCCTTAGGAAAGTTCTGATGCAGACGGTATAACCTTAAATTTAGTTTATTACCCCCGGATGGCCATTCAGGAGAGTAATAAAAATGGTGGAAGCCGAGGACATCCTAGATTTATGTATGCATACACGTGATTACGACGTCAAAATCAATATTTTGAAGATAATTTAATGGGATTTTCGTGGATTATAAAATGGTTAACAGTTCTAGAAAGCTCGTTTTATTTTGGTCCTGATCGGTAACAAGAACAACGAAAACGGAATAATTAAAGGTTTTTACGAGTACCCACTCGGTACACTATAGGCACGCACTCGCTTCGAATTCCGTGACGTGTTGTCAGGGTAGCTCTGACATGTGTGCATGCGCACCATGCGATTTATCAGACTTAGCCGATTTTAATGAAACCCTCTCTCATAGGGCTTATGTACGCTTACTATCCTACCCAGGGGGGGATGCTTGGAGGGAATCTGGAGCGGCGGTTCCGTACCCAGCTTCTCTGGGATGGTCAGTGCCCATCCGGTTGGTCCGGGCTACCCTCCGCCCCCCCTAGTTTGATACCCGTGGCAAACGATCACACATGGCAGATCGAGCGTGCTAGACGGGAATTATAGACTTCCAGAGTAGGCACGTAGACGAGAGGAGAGTGACGCAACAGATGCGTATTCATAAAAAAGAGCACATGGGATGCGAAAGAGTTTGGGAGATAGGCAGACCATTGATTTTGATTTTTGACCTGGAATTATTTTTCCAGGTCTTTTCTTTTTTTGTTTTTCATTTCATGGTGCGTGCATATTTTTATGTTGATCTCTTAATTGCCTAAACAATAGCTCGCATGAGTTTTCTCTTGGATGCTGATAATTATTTTTCTGCAGAGAACACCTAAGCTCCAACATACCACAATTACAATACGGTTTTTAGAAAATACAATATAAATATGTAATCACATAACTATACCCGTGAAGAGTATCACAGATTATGCTAATTACATGTGGGGGGTGGGGGAGCTCGATGCCATCACTATTGATACTAGCCCTGTTAGTTTGTCTAGTAAGGTAAAAAACCTAGGGGTTGTTTTGGACTGCGAGCTTAGTTGGATAAGCAAGTCAATAATCTTTGCAAGGTGTGCTTTCTTCAACTGAGAAACATCAGTAACATCAGAGAGTACCTGACTAAAGAGGCTACTACTAAACTTGTAGCTTCGTTGGTCTTATCTAGGCTAGATTATTGCAACAGCCAGCTATCAGGTGCACCAAAAAACGCATTCGGAAGCTTCAATCAGTCCAAAACGCCGCAGCTAGGACAGTATCCCTCTGTGGCAAATATAAGCACATCTCCCCCGTGCTATACGACTTACATTGGCTACCAATAACTCAAAGAATTCGGTATAAGATCATTTGCCTGACCTATCAATGTATAAATAATATGGCACCGACCTATCTGTCTGACCTTCTGCAGCCATATTCTCCCGGCCGTTCGCTACGATCTGAAAATACGCATCTGCTCAAAATTCCTAGTGCAAAAATGTCAACGTATGGGCAAAGATCTTTTTCTTTTACCGCTGCTACTGAATGGAACAATCTCCCTACAAGCCTTAAATTGTCTTCTACCTTGCCCACTTTCAAATCTAGTCTAAAAACATTCCTATTCACTCAATCTTATTCACTACATTAAATTTAATGTTTTCTCATATTGTATGCGACTAGAGCATGCTACTGCATGGAGTTTCACGCGGTATAAATGTGCTTATTATTATTATTATTATTATTATTATTATTATTATTATTATGATTATGCACTAGGTGTATACTGATTGATATAATGTGGACCCGTAAGTCTGGATCGGCACGGGTAGCTTCCACTAACCCACAATCTCTCCTATTGTACTGATGTGGGAACTAAAATAATAAGAAAAAATATCAAATAATAATAAGGTAAAAAGACTAGTTCATCAGGCAGCTCCAGCGTAGCTGAGACTGTATGACAGGATTATGACATATTCGCTACAGTGTGTTGTGTACTTACGCGCACATGACATGCTTACAACACAGGAATCCGCAGCGATTACTTTTATGTAAGACACAGCTATGCAAGAATATTGCGCAGAGGTGTAGGGTGGCCGTAGTCATCCTAGGGACTGGGTGTCAATTGTTAAAACATATATAATAATAAGAAATGGGTTTCAAAAATAAATATAATAATAAAGTTATGTGTTCTGCACAACTACTGATAAATCCTGCTGCAACCTCGGCAATAGTGTCCACAAACATCCACTGTAAAGTTTCCCCAGGGTGTCTGGATACCCTGACTCGTACAGGACGGACGCGGCGGATGGTCCTCTGCTGCCGATATATCACTACTAAACAGGCCCAGGTTGGTAATACTATAGCTAGAAGATGGTGCAGACGTATCCATTGAAACACTGGTGGTGGCGGAGATGATGACCAGTGATGTGCGAACTGGTGGTGGTGTGGAGATTGTGGACATTACTGTTGCTGTTGATGTCGTGGTTGTTGTCCGTGCCTCAGGTGGTCTGAGAGCTGTACACCGGATGAGTGACTTCTGTAGTGATGGTGCTGATGCTGCTGCGGATGCGGATGCTGCGCTGGCAGATAACTTTCGGGTTGTGTCGCCTTCAGTAGTTTACTGGTGGTCATCCTTGGTGCGTCACGGATTTCAATGTAGTGTGTGAGGCGTTTCTTTCTGGCGTAAGGACGATCCGGTGTAGTTACTTTTCGAACTGCTGGATTCATGGAAGTGCTGCTGCATGGGTGTGATGCGGTGCTGCTCTGATATGTGGTGATGATTACTGTGGCTTCTGTAATGCAGATCACCTCGTCGATTATGAGACTACATGGAGATATTGGTCTGTCTTAAACATCCTGTAACCCCTGCTCAGATACGGTGTTGAAATAACCATATAAATAGGCCGCCGACTACGGATGTGGATGCGGATGTTGATGTTGTGCATGATGCGGACGGTGGTGTTGCTGCGGGTGCTGCCAGAGTGGAAACTGCAGTCGATGCTGGTATCATTACTGCAGGTGCTGCCGGTGCTGGTCGTGCTGCTGATTCCGTCGTGATGTTGGCTGATGCTACGTAATGAATTAGTGCATGTTGCGTGGTGGATGCGGTGGCTGTTGCTGGTTTGTAATGTGGAAAATCTGGTTGTCGCCATTTCGTATGCTTGGTCTTGGCTATCCTTCCCGTAGGAAGTACGTTAAGCGGAACTCTATTTTCAAAATGAGTAGCTAGAACTTCAATGTTCTTACTTTGTTCGCCAGGCTGTAATGTTACTACTAACACACGGTGTTTTTCCGTCAACGCGTGCGTCACACCATAATGTGTAGCAGTATATAGGTATTTGCAGTTCGAACAGAATGCACGTTGAAAAAGATGACCTTGATTGATGTGTACCATCAGGTCCGAATTGTGGGAAAACGCACGCTTACACGGCTGTCCGTTGAGCTGTAATGGTATACATAGACACTTCTTTCCGGAATGATCTGGCGCATCTTTCCAAGCTGTCGGACAAGACGAGATCCTCGGCAAGTGGCACCTTATTTCCGCATACTGATAACGGTGCGGGCTACCTAACCTAACATATTTTTCCTAACTCTTCATACTTTTCCTGGCCAAATGATATTAATAGTAGTAATAAATAAATAATAAGAGAATTTGGTTTGCGACACGAAAGTAGCCTAATGCTTTCTCTTCCCTGGTGTCGAGTTTGATGGGAAGACAAAGTTTAAGCGCGCGATCTCCTCCTATTATACCTTTTGGTCACGTCACAGGAGGGCGGATGACCACACCCGGAAGTGCTAGGGTGATTCGACCAAGCCCTATAAGGAAAGTTTGGGATTATTTAAACCTGGAGTCCGACGAAATATTCCTCCCGTGTAAAGGAAGTAATTATAAGTATAACAAGGAAAGAGTATCATTTCCGTCTCCACTCAAAGGAAACACAAGTCTCCGATCAACGTAAAAACTCGGAGCTACTTATTCTCGTGGAAGCTAACCTTTTAATTAGCGTGAAGTGTTTTTTCAGGTTGGATGCTTATAAACTTGCCTGTTTTAATTTCAGGCTGGGGCACCCAATGGGTGTGGGAGAGTGTGATGACGTCGGCGGCAATGGCACCGACTCACCCCTCTCGCCTCTTCCATCAATCTGGGGTGGATGCACGTTTTGGGTGGCTCTTGTGTTTAAAACATTTGATCCAATTTACTGGAAATAGAAGTGAAAGTCACGTGGTTTCTTGTTGTGAAAGCACGTGATTGATCGAAAACTTAGGCAATATTTACGTAATGGCGAAGTATTGATGCTGCTGATTATTTGTTGTTGATGCGAAAGACGGAAATATATATATTTTAAACTGTTCCTCGAAACAGCGTCCCTGTATGCGGGTGATCTTATACGTGCGTCTGTGGTTTGTCTGTACTAAGTGTATTCCAGCCCGTGTTGATCTTGTGCAAGAATATGTAGGTAAGAGAATATTTGAAATTCTCCCTAATATTATACTGTCGAAGTTTTGATGCCACTTTATTCGGCCCATGGGTTAATGGTCTGCATACATGGTAGAACTATGGAGTTCTTAGTCAAAACTATGACAATATAGCTGTCTATAATTATTGTTGGTTTAAACAGCTCCATGTCTTGCGGAAATTAAGTATACTAATTCCGCCAAGCTGGACTGTGTTTTAAAAGTGGGAGGACTGCCAAGCATCCTCCACTGTTGGTAGGTCTAGTCCCATCCTACCTAGACCAAACTTAATTCATTTTAATACAGTTCGGAATATGCGTGCTTCAGTTTACAATTACAACTGTCAACGTAAGTGTCTATGTTTCTGTCATGTTGATGATTTTCATTGAGACGTGTGGCTGTTTATCGGTGGATTATTCTTGTGCTGTTGTGAAGTGTGACGTTTTTATTACCCTAGGGCAGGGCGGGTAATTAAAGTGCGGTGTCAACTTTATCGGATATGATGTATTTCACTCTGTAATGGCCGAGCCCGTACGCGTGACAGAGGTACTTTAGAGCGCAGATGACAAAGAAGGGTGCTGTCGTAACTTGAATCATTCCATTATCGAATTCAACATTTCGGTGGCAAAATCCTACTCGTGACGGACAACAGACTACGGGCATCTTGCTCTCTTAATAATATTGACTGTTATTATGTGTGAATGATGTATACTATTTTAGCTATTTTCGTACGACGGTTCCGGTGGTGGCGGGGGTGGGGGTGGGTGGGTGGGGGGGGGTCCCATGTAGCGCCTACTGTAGATGGCTGCGGTGTTGCGTAAACCGGATAAGGTGATTGCGGAAAATGTTGACTGTTGTTGATGGCCGGTGTACTGTTGTATGGAAGTCCGGGATGCTATGTGCTGCTAGTGTACTGCGGATTGGGCATATCCAGGTTTCCATGCTGGTGAATGCCGAGTCTGTTGCGGTTGCGGGAAAGTGATGAACTTCCAGTATCGGCATGGGAGGGAATGTTGTGGAAAAATATGTCTTTTCCGATTTTAAAACGTTAGGTGATGGCTATTCTTTGTTGTCACAAATGTTGAATGTCTCCATTATATCTTCCTTATAACCGGATGTGTATGTGACGTTCGCACAACGGTGAATTGACGTATCCAGCCTTGTGGGCAAGTGTGTTATGTGTGCTCCTGGATCTCTGTGTCCGGTGTGATGCTCTGACTGTTCACGGGGGTGTGGAAGTAGGGGGTTGGGGTGGGGTGGGTGGGTGGGGGGGGGTGTTTGGGAATGAGAGGGGCTGGGGATGGGGGGGGGGGGTCTTGGTCAGGCGTGTGTGGCCAGCGTTGCCATTGGAATGGAGAATTGGCCATCTCACATTACACGACAGTTGGTACTCTGTCGTAGTTTTTAAGTCCCAGGAAAATTTGAGCTGAGGGTCTGCTGAATAGGCTGCTTCCCTGCCCACCTCCTGCTGGAGGAGGGTTTGGGGTGGGGTGGAGCTGGGGGTGTGGTGGTAGTTGCTGCGGTGCTGGATGCCACCTCCTCTGTAACAGCGGACTCTCTCATATCTGAAGTGTGACAGTCTACAGACGACGAGTGGAGTGTGAAGTGGACCGAACGAATGATGTCCGAACATAGTGCATAGATGAGGGACACGCATTGGAGATGGGGCTTTGGAGGTGCAGTTGGATGGGGAGCACCATGGGCGGGGAGTGGGTGCACGTTTTGGGGGCATGGATGGGTACACCGAGTTGTGCGGTTCTGCTGTGTTTCAAAACGAGCCACGGCTTCATCCGGCCTCTTCACTTCCATGCTATTCACTACATGCTCCACCCCCACAAGAAGCATGGCCTGGGCGGCCTCAGCTTCCACTTGTCATAATTCTATAATGGGGATATAGCATGAAATGGGTGGAAGTGGGAAGAGGTCGGCGGAACAACTTTTCTGCCCTTCCCCTTGGTCAACAACACAAACGAGAAAGTCTTCAGATACGACTTCCCAGATCTAGTAGATGCGCACTGAGGAAGGAGAGGGCGAGTACGGCACATCTTAATTTTCTCATCCAGACTCTCCAAATCTGTTGGAGTAATGTGGTCTTCATGTTGTCCATTTTGTTGAACCCATTTGGAAAAAGACTGCCATTGTAATCGCTCCAGCGCTTCCAGAACCAATTTGTGAGCCCTCACTCCTCGATTATATGACTTCCCTTTAAGTACAGCAGCAGCCGTGCTGCTACCATATGTGTTGGCCTCTATGAGGAGATCTTCTAAGCCAGAGTCATCAAACATCTTTCCAATAACAGCTAAGTAGTTTAGCGCAATGTGGAATCCCCCCAGTCTGATCACAGTTTCACTAAACTCTTCTTTATATCGCCACTGTATCTCCTTTGCCTTGACACACATTTCACCCTCGCCTTTGGTATATGCATGCAAAATGTATGTTGGATATATGTTAGGTCGATATCCGTCTAAATATCACATATGGTGAATCTAATACGATATTACTTTGAGTTATGACACGATCATGCTTATATCGCTGTGCACTGTGGATACAGCCAAAGCCTAGACCCCCTATGCAAAGAAATCAGGATAACTAATTAGTGCTACCACAATTTGTTTGTACAACAGGGCTTAAAATGTGTGGGACATGTCCCCCAAGCCACAGCAAGTGTCAGACCTTCCGAATACTGGGTGTGCTACGTCACGATTCTGACCTAGCTTTATCTCCTGGACTACCACAGTGTCTAAATGGTATAACGTTTGCTCAAACGAGGGACGAAAGACGACTACGTCGTCAATGTGACACAGACAGATTTCCCATTGCAGTGTGGTTAATACCTGCTTAATGAGATGCTCGAGAGTTCCAAGAGCGTTGCACAAACCATAGGGCATCTTGCGGAATGGGAAAAGACTGTCTCTGTAAACGAATGCGGTCTTCTCTATGGCAGCTCATCCATGGCTACCTGCCAGTACCCACTAGCTAAATCAACGGTGCATAACCACTTGGCTCCAGACAAGGAATCTAGGGCCTGATCTATCTGTGGTAGCGGATAGGTGTCCTTGACGCTAAGATCATTAAGGCAGTGGTAGTCTATACAAAACTGCAAAGATCCGTCCTTTTTGCCTGCTAGTACTATGGAACTGGCCCAGGGTGATGCTGATGGCTCAATTACTCTGGTCCGCAACATGTCTTCTACCTGTTGGTGCACCTCCGCTTCCTTATGGATAGGGATACGTCGAATGGGCTGTCGGACGGATCTGTTGTTTCCGGTGTCGATGGAGTGCCGTACAAGATGAGTCTCTCCAAGATCCATGTCTCCTGCTGAGAAACTATCGCGATATTTATGATGTAATTTCCGTACTTTTTGTTTTTGTGATTGCATCACTCCAACTGTGGCACGAAATATAGGTCATGTAATTATTCGGGCAAATCATCAGAAGTTGTTGTGGGTGTGATTGCAGGCGTGGCGGGTTCCAGTGATATAACATTCACCAAATGGCCACAACGGACTCCTGATTCGAGTGTTATTGGCTCCGCAGTGCCATTGAATACCCTAAAAGGCATACGATCTTTGTTGGGGGTGTCCACGATTATGTGGTGACTGGCCCATTGTGAGGTGATAATGTATTCAGGGTCGGATTCCAGCATGGCTGTGTGAGTGTTGTTTCCTAATTGGCTGGGGTGGGGTGGGGGGGGGGGGGTTGGCCCACAAGATCCCTTCTTGACCAGGCTTAACTGTGGCGGTTGTTGCAAATATTACTGCACACATATCATATAGTGATGATTCCAGTTCAAGGTATCCGTCGGCCGTGTATGTCTAGTTCCTGTTGTCTGCAGTGTATGATGGCTTCGCTGGCACTGATGAAATCAGAACCAAGCATGGCATCGTTTTGAATAGAGGCGATAACAACTCGCTGAATGAATTGCATCTCCTCTATCTGTACTACGAGGTTTACTACCCCAGTCACTGGAACATCGGCTTCCATGGCTGTTTGCAAAAATATGTTTGTGGGCTTAAGGGGTGGCTTCTTATGAGGTGGGAGCATACAAGCACTTGTTAAAAACGGTGATGAAAGCTCCAGTGTCCATAGTGGCACTGATGAAAATTCCGCCAAACAGACAGGCACACTTATATATCAACTTGCGGTGAGTCTGTGGAAGAATCTCCAATGATAGCATTTTTGGAAGCGATGGTGGTGCAGTATCATTCTGTATATAGTCGGCTTGTTTCCGGATAGCTTCCATGAGTGCCATTGGTGGCTGAGTGTGGAAAGGGTCAACTCATCGTCGCTGCTGCTGCGATTGCTTATGCGATGACAGAGTCGGGGGTAGCAATGGTGGTGGTGTTGTTGCAGATTCCGTGTAACCTATGTTGGTATATACTGCAGTGCGGATAGGATTCTCGCGTTCGTGTGTGAGGTCTACCTGTGCAAGCCACCTTTTACAACACATCATTGGGTGTTTAGTTGAGTTACAGAAGAAACAATGCCGGCGTGTTGCCTTCACTTTCTTTGTACGATGTTTCTGTTTGTGGATCCGTGATGTCGAATGAACGCTCTAGTACCAAGAACAACGAGAACGGAATAATAAGGTTTTAACGAGTAACCATCTGTACACTATAGGCATGCAATCGCTTCTAATTCCGTGACATGTTGTCAAGGAAGCCCTGACACACGTGCATACGCACCGCACGATTTATCGGACTTAACGAAAACCTCTCTCATAGGGCTTATGTACGCATACTATCCTACCCAGGGGAGCGTACTTGGAGCGAATCCGGGGCAGCCGTTCTGTACCCAGCTTCGCTGGGATGGTCAGTACCCATCCGGCCAGTCCATGCTACACCTGCCCCTGGTGCATCGCCCACATGCCCTTTTGGTTGATCAGTTTCCATCACAACTGAAAACACTTGCCTCAGTAAAATAAGAACCACCCAGCAGTGAGTATTCAACTCTGCCATGATCTATCATGCAGCAGTTTGCATCATGTGCGGTTGAGATGCCCAGTCCAGTGACACCTGTATCTGTCAAGGTGGATCCACCTGATGAAGTCTCAGTGCTAAACACGGCATGGGCCACGTTATATCCAACATATCAATTGCAGATGTCCTTCACGACCTGCCCCTGATGCATCGACCACAGGCCTTTTTGGTTGATCAGCTTCGCTCACAACTCACAACTCACAACACTTACATCAGTAAAAGAAGAATCACCCGACAGTGAGTATTCATTTCTGTCATGGTCTATCATGCAGCAGTTTGGGCCATGTGCGGTTGAGATGCCCAGACCAATAACACCTGTATCTGTCAAAGAGGACCCACGGATGAAGTCTCAGTGCCAAATCTCAATTCCCTTCAACTACATGCGTCCAAAGAAAGAGCAATGGCTGTACATGGGCTGCAACGTTGACAGGCTCTTCCCGATATGAATTTCCACCCTTTAGACTCTAAGACTGCTTGCCTCTATTTGCAGATAATGGTAAAACGAAGAACCACCTAATTTATGTTCGTTATATCAGTGCAGTTCACTGGCTTCAACGTTCAATGCCAGTTACCCTCATGTCCTTTTGTTTGGCGAGGAGTTGATCACCAGAAATGTGTCGGCACCAAGGATGAAGTTTTAACATATATTTATGAATCCTTGCTATACGATTCTGATGAATGTTAGCACGCCACTGCTAAATTGTATGATGTTCTCATCCAAATGGTTTGGATCCGCTGACCCTTGGAATCCACCCTTTTGAAACGGTTGAATGAACTGTTCTATACGATTGTAAAAGTTGTATGTGAATAATGTATATACCTTTAGCTTGCTGTGGCTCTGTGAAAAATGCCGCTTCGTGGCTATATCTGATCACTGAGGTAATTTGAATGGCTGCTGTATCCAGCTCTCATTGAGGCTAAATTAAACTGGACCTCGGAGATTTGTTACACTTTGTAGATATGGGATTGTCTTGTGGGAAGTCATGACCCCGCTGGAAATCTTAATTTTACGAGTAAGTCCTAAGTGAAATTTATGATTTGAAAATACCAGGTGAGCTAATGGGCCAAGTGACTGTATATCTTATTATTTAGTTTATTATTATACAGTAACAAGTTGACATCAGCCAGTGCTGATGATATACAGTTTCGGCGAAACCTGATCGATTGTTGGATGAAGTTTTATCATCAAAATTGAAACAGTCGAATTGATTAGAATAAGTTCCACGGTTCTGACTTGATGGATATCTGGAAATAGTTGAGATGAAAGTTGTTGCTGTTCAGTCGGCACACACTTTTATAATATTCAGCAGTCGTTTGGATCGGTAGTTTAGGAAATAATCAGTGGAGAAGAATCACTGGAATCGGACGTGACAAACGGACTTAGTTGATGACGATAGGCATTCTGATGCTCATACGAGAATAGAACAACACCAGCTGTCAATGAGATCATACAGCTCATGTGCCTATTAACTCTAGCATCCTACAGGCTTATTCACAATAGGAAATGGATAGGACATGGACATTGTAGCGTCCTGTAGGAATTAATAACATAATCGAAATTTGCATAGATAGTGTGATTGGTCAGAATGATGTCACGATCAATGCAAGTCGATCAAACTCTGTAGCAGAGAATTACACGAATAAGTTTCGAAGTTGAAATCGAAAGGTAGCGATCACTGATTGGTCAGGACGACCAACATTTAGTAGGTAGAAGCTTCTAGGAAGGAATAAGCAGAAGTTGATTGGTGGACTGATTGTCTGGGCCAATCAAGCTGTGCTTATAACATACCTAGAAGAATCCTCAGAACCAGATCTAAATATCTCAATATTTATAGATCTAAATATCATAATATGTATAGATCCTCAGAGATTCTGAGGGCTATAAAAGAAGCACTTTCAGTTAGAGAAAGGGAATCAATCCAACATCAGGGTTCACGTAGCACATCGCTGGTGCTACGTTCGTGGCTAGCAGATTAGATACTTGATTTGTACCAGCCAGGTACTTGTTATATATGAGAGATTTATCAAATTACTTTATCAGTTTGTACAGTTAAATTGTAGCATTTAATAAAACTTATCCTCTTACAAAGGTAAGACACTAGTTTAGTCATCTTTAGCTTAGGACTCCAGAGTTAGAAGAAACATCTAATCCGAACCAGCGGAACTTCATCGTCAGATAGGCCCGACAGTCTCTAAATAAATATCGTCGTTATTCATCTTCTCGATGAGGCGAGCCTACTGTCAGTCTTCTGCTTCATCATCGGTAAGAGGTTGTCGCAGCAACCGTTAACATCATAATCTTGCCGTTGGCGAAGTGGAATCACTATCGTTAGGAAACCATTCACCAAGTCATACCCGGAGATCCAAAATCTTCAACTTGTTTATATTCAAATTCATTTTGCGCATTCTGGTAGTGTCATTTTCCAATGACTTCCTCTGACATTCAGCAATCTGTGTCATGTCATCTTCGTCGTCGCTGGGAAATATGTGCGATGCCATGATGCACGTGGGATTATTAGTTTTTATTGCGAGTTATCTAACCTACTAAAATATCTCTTATGCATTCTCTAACCAATGATACTCTTTAAAATGTTATTAGCACCTTATCCTGAAGCTTGATGACCTACATAGAGCAATTAGCTAGCTTATTTAGTACATTTGCCAGTACACCTATGCCACGCTTATAATCTTTAATCACAGTTTCGTGTGATAGATAGATTCTTGCGATTATCAGATGGGATAGGCCTACCATATTTCGTGAAAAGCAGTTTGGTCATCAAAATACCACTGTTTAATATATCCTCGGTGTCTTAAAGATGCACGAATTTAGAAGCTTAACACAAGTCTTAGTGCGAAGTCGTTACGTTAATAACAAGTCAGCTATCAATTAACAATCATTCAATTATTTAACGTGTATCCTTGATCGCAGTTAAATCCAATATAACAACTATTCAATGGTATGTTGCGTATCTTTGATATCATCAATGTAGATTGCCTTTTGATTCCTTTTAGACGAGGTGATATGATAGAAGGACTCGGTACACTCAAGTCAAGAATGAACCTGAGGAAGCAAAGTATTTCGGCTGAGGACAAGACACAGTGGGCAAAAGCGAAGAAGGGCTGATTGCAGCTGTAGGCTGTTTCTACTACTACAGCCGCAGAATACTGTAATCATCATTATATGATATACCTATATTCTCCCTAGCGATTGTTCAGATGATGCAATCGCGTCCATCGCAAAACACATGTGTAACTGATAATACATTTCTCATGACATTTCTCGTGGAAATGTATTGTAAGTGTACAACACCATTCGATTCAGCATTCGAGAGATAAAGCTTAAAGGATAATTCCTGTCCTATTAACAGGTATATGCTTCCATGCGGACTTGCCATGGCGTGATATGAGGATGTTTAGCGTGTATAATGGCTGATTGATCGATATATTTAGCTCTACTATTATTTTCTACCTACTCCTTATCTACGTTAAAGGTCGATGATGAACGCATTTGCACTTGGTACTGACAGATACATATATTACACACTTGTTATACTTACTTACACTGATCCTACTTAGGCATAACTGGCATGATTTTGGTAAGAATGGGGCTGGATGCAAATGTATTTGAGTACAGTAAGTAAGTGACTGCAGTGTAGGCAGCATTGTCATCCAATCCAAGCATGTTCAAAATATCCAACAGTACGTGTTAAGCTATTTTTGTAATGTTCTGTATCTCTGGCAAATACAGCTGAGTACCGTAAGTGGGCGATGGCTGTGTGAGTTGCTAGAGTTATAGAAGAATACCATAATAAAAAATGTATCTAGAGACGTGTGTATGCACGCTCGCAGAATGCATGAGCGCGTTTGGTTTAGGGTGCATCACTGTGGGGTGGATTGAAGCTGGTGTATTTACCTAGGATGCGTGCGCCTGTATTCTTTCGAACGCATTTATGTGTGTTTGCTCGGAATGGGTGTACCTATACTTTTAACCAAAAAGGAGTTATAACGTAAATTTGCATTCGGACATAATATCTATATTAAAATAGACACAAACTGTCTATCAACTATGATTTCCTTATTAAAATCGTGTTACCACGTGCAGAAGCCAATGTAAAGGAGGACATACATTGCTACGTCTGCGTCTGCGTGGTCATGTGCATGCACGTGTTCGAGTGGTAGTGTCGGAGTCAAAATTATACCACCTCCCTCAACTGGATTTCCATTTAGACAAATGAGTCCACCACCTCCTTCAACTGGATTTCCATTTAAACAAATGAGCCCTCATCGCCCTCTAAATCCCTGGGGGCATAGGTTGTGGGGGCCACCACGGATCACCGAATGGCTGTCAGCGAGATAAGCCTCCACAGTGATATACACCACTGATCGCCATCAATCACAGGGCCGACCTCTCTCTATTCTGTGTAGGCTCAGACAAACACGTAGTCTCTGCCACGGTCGCATCGGCTTGATGGAACCCCCTCCCCCCCCCCCCCCACACCCCCATAGGGGCTTCCATCTCCCTTGACATCGCTCAGCTTGGAGGAGGCTAAAGTGATTAGCATTTGAACCACGGCAGACTCTGGCATGTTCACATGTTACACAGAGAATATGGTGCTGAGCAGGGGTCTCCAACAGACAACCACAGCCTACCCTCTACACCCCATATAAGTGACAGACAGACTTGATCTCTTTACGTGGGTGAGAACGGTCATAAATGTTTCTCCGCAAGGGGTCGAGCCAAGGATTGTACTGGGGGTCATCCCGGAAATGGGCCCACTTGGCATCCAATATCATGGCAGTCTCAGCGCCCTGTGCCACTGCTGTAGACGCCAACACGAGCAGTATGATGAGAATCATGGCTATATATGAAGAGTTAAACTGAACAGAGTGAACCCCTCGAGAAATATCTGTGCCAGATCGAGCTCTGTTCCATCTGGATCTCAGGGGCAGGGCCTAGCTGCTTCACTCTGCTGCCAGCTAAGAAACGTAGCTCTAGGACTATATAAGTCGTTTGCGGGCTAGTGAGTCCAACTCGCTGAAGCAGTTTAACAGCACCCTTGACTTTGGAGACATGTGACACACCATCTACCCATAGGGTGCCCTCCTGGAGGTTAACAGCTTCTTCTGGTCCATCAAATGGACGACGCAGCAGGAGCTTTCCACCTGTAACCCCGATCTGGTGACCCACCCTCGTCAGGAAGACACATTCACCTATGTAGGTGAGGAAGGATGCTCCCCGATTGTAGAGCTTTCGAACTGTTCCATCCTTTTTCACAACAGTGGAGAGGGGAGTAACCTCTATGTCAATGACTGCGGGAGGCCTATATAGGGCAACCATGTTTGCCAGTCACCCCCAGGTCCCGCGCGGTACCACACTTCATTCTTCTCAAATATGAACTGCAGGTTTTTTGCCAGGGTCAATAGCAGGCCATCATGGGCCATCGGCGGGGCACCACTCGAATAGGGTTTGGCCAGATGAAAGCTGAGGTCGATAATTAGGGTGTTGATGTCTGCCACCTCTGTATCCGAAACCTCAATCAACCACTCGAGGATGTACTTCCTCTTCGGGAAATCGTACCAAAACACGATCTTGCGGCCATCTATGTTGTGACTCAGGCGCTCCTTCGTCACATCCTTGAGGTCTGTGAGTAGCTCCACCCCATCACCACCAATGGGGTGGAGGGAGAATGCTTTTGAGCTTGCTTTGTACTGTAGGGCGAATGACTTGCCATCGCTCTCTTCTACCTTGGCAGCATCAACTGCGTACACATCTACCAGGTCAGCAAGACCATTTGAGTGAGCAAATATGAGTTCCATAGCACGCTATAGGAGGGGTTTAAACAAGACATATAACCATGCCGATTGTCCGACTGCTGCTCTCTGGTGGTGAGAATGTAATCTCACCCTCTCTAGAGGGAAGACAGGTGGTACAGTACCCTGTAGATAGGGTCCTCTTCCAGGTGCCCCAGCGGGGCACAACATACATCTACACCAATGTGCCACATCAACTTCCGCGCAGTGCACACAGCAGCTCACTGGTAGAAGTCGGCCGGGACTTGAAAGCGTATCTCCCAGGTGGCAACAGCAACCTATGGAAAGCTATCAGTCGTAGCCTGTTCACACCTGTAAATCACCTGTTTGACAGCCCCTCCATTAACATATATGCCAGCACGGATGGGATATCGGACGCCCATTTAGAGTTTACACCCTTATTACTCATTGACCTGACGACAACATGATATCATACCAGCATTATCTGACCTTGGCCGAGATGATGAAGAAAGAGGTTCGCCCCTTCATGACCCCTGCACAGATAAGGGCCGTAAAAAAACAGAGGTTCGCACTGCAACAAAAAAGGAGAGTGACTACAGCGGGAGAACTGGCATCAACAGAACGCGAGCCTTGCAAGGAGGCGAAGGAACAGTGAAAATTTCCGATACTGGCAGGCCCTCCTGGAGGAGAGTAAGCGGGATGCAGGAGTCTTGACAGAGGACGATGAGCCAGATGCCTTCACAGACAAGGATGAGCCAGGTATCTTCGCAGACGAGGATGAGCCAGATGTCATACAGTGGAAAGAGGAGATGGCGCAGAAGTGTAAGACCAAGAAAGCCATCCAGCGGCGGACCTACTATCTTGGTCATAAGGTGAAGTTCCAGATGTCACGTCTCAGAAAGCTACTGGCACCCGACATAGTGCTGGATGACCTCTGTCTAAGAGACGTGTCACTCGAAACCAGCAAGCTTGGACAGTTCACCAGCCTCTCCAAAATGTATCCTTCCAGGACTCATGAGCAGAATATGCAGGTGATGCAGGTTTAATCTCCAGATAGATACCATCAGACAGAATCTCGGCCTTGAGGCAGAAATGTACATCAGAACGCGCAGGCGATATAAGACAGCCTACAACGTCCTCGCGCGTACAACCACTGCTGCGGGTGTCATTGGGGCCAGTGCTGGTGTGGCAGCTGTGGCCACTCTCGCTACAGGGGTGGGGGCCATCGTCGCCATCCCGCTGGGTGGCATGACACTAGCCGCCACTGTCTTGGCCACGGGCCTGGGGGTTGGGCAGCGGCAGATCACAAGGAGGCTGGAGAAGCATGCTAAGTACGTGGCACTGGCACAGAGTATGCTACAGACTATCGACGAGTCTGTCAGCAAATGTCTTGAGGATGGCCAGGTTACCGATGAAGAGTAACACCATATATTGAAGGTCCAAGCCCTGTACTGCATGGAGAAACCTAAGGCGTGACAGCAATACCTCAAAGGCTCCAGCGGGCGGGTTGATATGGAGGAGTTAAAAAACGAGATGTTATGGCGAGGTCACATCGCTAGTCTCTTGAGTCGAGACGACTACAAATAGTGTGCTGCCTGTATGGTAACTTTAAGAACACCAGTATAGATAGCCTTCCCACTGAACTCACGACAGTCATCCGGAGCCAACCGCCCCTCCTGGGTACACCCTTGACTGGCCTGGGAGGTCTACTGGATGATATACCAGAGCTAACACCGTCTAACACGATTCTCCATCAAAGTGGATGGGATCGACGGTCCCGAACCAGTTTCTCTTTCAACCCACGACCGCTGACCAACCGCCCCATCACCATCAAGGATGGGAAGCAAGTTCATACTTAGATGGCTGCTCCAAGCCTCTCATACTGGAATCAGCAGCTGAACTTTGCCATGTGGTGTGCCACGGCAGGATGTGGAGTAAATTCCACCCTGCTTCACTCCTATTCTGGTACTCCTGAAGATGTGCTCATCGCAAGCTGTCTCAGATTCCACGTGTACTTCATTGTGTGACGAATCCTCCAAGAGCTGGGTGCAAGCCTTCCTGATACAAACGCCTTCGACCCACAGCTCAGCAGTCATAGCGTCTCAGCGGCCAGCAGACTACAGGGAGAGTTCAGCGCTCACCCAGACTATCGGTGGCATGGTGGTGACAACAGTGGTCTATGGGTTATGTACGGTGACCCTTGATGTGACTACTCAGGATTCCTCTATCAACCCCCACTCCCCCCCCCCACCCCAGACGAGTAGGCCGTCAGAAGACAGCGACATTATCGTTCGACCCAGACTCCGAGCCTGGAGCGCTGGTGCAAAATATGCACATCACTGGCTTGCGGCAGGACTATCCAGTTGTGTGTACGTACTTTGCCCCACTCACCACCTCAGGCCTCACACCAGCAGGGATCGTTCGGATCAACCAGTCCCTGGAAGCACTGTGCTACTGCCTCCTTATGGCACATACCCAGCTGCGGCATTCCATAGATGGTGTCAGTGGAGCAGAGGTCCAGGCCATGTTCATCAGTCTCGTTGAGGATATGCTCATCGTGGCAGACCCCAGTAGTCCTATTGCTTAGTCCCAACAGGGGTTGCAGAAGGCCCGTCGTAAACTTGACCTTGCTTTTTCGCCACACCTACGGTTGATTCCAAGCAACATGCTCGTGTACATCGAGGACCTCCAAATCAGGGGCTATGACAACATGATAGTCAAGGGGAGTTCCCCCGGTGTCCACTGCCATCAATGCACCTATGGGTAGTACGAGCCATACAGTCGTTCCGAGCCTGACACTGCAGCCAGTCGACACGGCAGCTCCAGGCTCCCCAAAACTGCAGCCAGCCTAGCTATCGTGACACTCGCCATCAGCCTACTCCGCCGCTAGCAAATCAGCTATAAGACTATCCTGACTTTCTACAGTAGCAGTGGGGACCACAGTGAGACACTGAACCAGCTTGGCATACCCTACAGCCCCTATATCCGCTGCCAACATGTACATCCAAGGGCTGGAGGGTTCGGCAGCACATCCATTTTCCAGCTTGTATTATCGCAGCACCTTGTTTTGCTCTGAGCCTGGTGAGGCCATGGCAGTCTGCAACTGCTGGAAAACATCTGACAGATACTCCCGATCCTTGTAGAAACCTTTAGCTCGCAGGGGCTGCTCGATGATACTCCCGCCGCCCATGATACGGTATTCGAGGAAGCAGATCTGTCCCTTGCCAAATCCTAGATAGAGCTTCACAGCTGTCAGCTATTCTGTCAGCTCAGCACAGGAGAGATGAGCGAGCTCATCTGGTATCTTCTTCTTGTAGTCCTTCAACTCCCTCCGGAAGACATCATAGTACTTCTCGCATAGCGTGAGCCCGGACATGTTTAAGATGTCTCAATAGAGAGATGAATATTCCTCAGTACCAACCTGGCCACCTGGCAGATGCAGACTGGGAAGATCTTATTAGCTCTCTCGACAGGGGACGCAGACGTTTAACCGCGTTGTATACTCAGTGCTTAAACAATGACGTCAACGGTACAGATCGTGAAGCAACTGCCCGAGAGCCAGGCGAGTCTTCAGAAGGTGGAGAACCTGCTGCAAACCAAGACACAGAAGTTACTGATCAAAGCAAAACCTCTGGCAGTCCATGTCGCCAGTAACGTGGCGGCGAATGTGGCCATGGTGAAGATGACAGTGGGAAATGAGATTCTTCCTGTCGCCACTGCGGCTGTCCTCGCTACAGAGTTGAGTGGGGTGGCCGGGCACTGTCTCGGAATAACTCACCCCATCCCAAAGATCGCCCTCAGTGGTGCCTCCTACACTGTTGCCGCCAAGATCATGGGTGAACGTGTTACACTAATGGAGGCCACGGTTCTAGGCCTAGCAACGAGTGCAATGGCTGAGATCATCGTCGCCTATGTTTAACCCCTCTGAATAGTGAGAGATGGATCACGAGACCCCTGCAGCATATGAGGCATGGCGTGCCGGAGGGCAGTGTGTAGCCCATAGTCGAGCACACGGACTGAGGATCGCCAATGTCCGGGAATGGTGGACCGCCCACAAGGTGTGCTCCTGCAAAGAGGGCCAGTACCCTGAGCACTGCTACCTATTCCCTTGGCCGACTGCTTGGTCCTCCTATGCCCAACTATTTCATTGGGGGGTATGACTAGTAGGTTTAAGCCGTCTGTATATATATATATATATATATATATATATATTTATATATATATATATATATATATATATATATATATATATTATATATATATATATATATATATATATATATATATGACTCTGTCACTCACAGACCTAGAAAGCAAAGAGCTGGGCGATCTTGCTTACTTGGGCGAGGAACATCTCGATTCAGAGGACACTGTTGCCCCTATATCTCCTTCCTAGACTTCGATGAGAAGGGAGACCTGCGGGAGATCCGCGATACCATCCCAGCCCGAGATCTCATTGGGAACACTGATACGGCCATACACGTCCAAGACTGTATACAAGGGGATGGGCATCAAGGAGAGTGCGACGATGCTCGGTATGCTCGGAGTCGATGAGGCTGGACCATCAAGGTTATGGCCGAGTCCTTTGCACATGACCTGGTTAAGGATCTCCTGAAATCATGGAGCTTATTCCGACAGGATGGAGAGAAGCTCAAGATAGGCACACTCAGCCTGAACAGTATCACTGTCGACGCCCAAACAGGTGCAGGTGCTATCGACAGCTTCCAGCCACCAGAGGTGAAGAAGACAGGGTTCTTTAATTTGGAGTTTAAGCCCACAGGATAGTCATGGCTTCCCGTGCATGTATCATACAGATACTTGATGTACTAGGCACTGTGGGTGCTGAAACAGGCCCTCTACGCTATCTTTTCAGCTGCTGCTGGGATTTCATGCTTGACACCTCCATTGCATCCTTCATATCCGCCGGAGGTGCAGAATTCCCAGCTCTGCAGGTGAAGGAGCTGATGCAGGAAGTACTGCCGTTTAGTCTCCCAGATATAGAGGAGGCTACCGCCGACCAAGTGCTAACCATCCTCCGCACGCATGTCCGTACCATTCAACAGTAGGCCGGCCAATGCTGTCCAGGTGGTGCTTATCATTACCCCATCAGGACCCATCTTGCTGCAGGCTCTCCTGGCCGAACATCTACACTCTCAATCCATCCTTCTGGTGTCTGACTCCACCGCTGAGGGACCTCAACTTTGATTAACCGAACGAAAGCCCACTTGGTGTTGGGTCGATCGATATTGTCTGTGTCGAGGCGGGCTTGCTCTCTTGCTGACACCCAGTCCTGAGATGCTCCTATTGTGTTCAGCCACGGGCTCCCTGAAGCATTCTTGTGGAAGCGCATCACCCTACCGTCTTCGATATGACGGATGTGATAGGTATGTGTGTAGCGGAGGTAGAAGGCGTTCTGGACAGTCTGCTGGATCTTTTGCATGTGAGGCCTCCTTCTAGACCTCTGAAGAATGTCCAACATACTGACCGGCATCCTCTATCCTCTGTCTCCCTTTCGCCGAGACGCTGGTCCAGAATGTTTTCGCCTTCTCGCCTTATACTCCAGGCTAAGGGTTCAGATCTCGGCCCGCTCATCACTCGCTTGGTGATCCTGCATAGGAGAGGTAAGCGCTCCAGTGGATGGTCCACAATCCGCCTCGATACAGTGTTGGCTCGCAAGCTAGCAGTCACCTCCTCGTCCAACTGACGAAGCTCATGTATCCGCTGCGCTTTCTTGTGGGGATTCCAAGTATCATCTTTGGTAAGCGCTGGCAACCTTCCCATCGTCATTGCTCAGGAGAGTCACTTCTGCTACTTCTCGACACGGACCAGTCCGATCATCTGGAGCAGGTCGGCTTTCTTGGCCTTAGAGTAGCCTCTAAGGCCGAATTGCTTTGCAATAGCGTGAAGCTGTGCAACAGTTATCATGGTGTATATCCCTGTGGACGCCTGTCTCTAAATGGACGTTCAGACCCTATTATGTGTTATGAACAGTACCTGTGGGTGGTGTGTATCCATGTGGAGGCCTGTCTCTAAATGGGCATTCAGACCCTATTATGTGTGGCGATCAGTAGCTGTGGGTAGTGTATATCCCTGTGGATGCCTGTCTCTAAATGGGCGTTCAGACCATAGTATGCGTGGCGATCAGTACCTGTGGGTGGTGTATATCCCTGTGGATGCCTGTCTCTAAATGGGCGTTCAGACCCTATTATCTGTGGCGATCAGTACCTGTTGGGGGTTCTATATCCCTGTGGGTGCCTGTCTGTAAATGGGCGGTCAGACCCTATTATGTGTGGTGCTGGCGATCAGTACCTGTGGGGGGTCCGTCGTGTCGATGTGATAGTGGATGCTTGTCTCTACATGGGCGTTTAGATGTGTGTGGGGTTGATCACAAGGCGGTGCCCGATGCGTGTGGTTGATGGCGATCAGTGGTGTATATCACTGTGGAGGCTTGTCTCTAAATGGGCGTTCGGACCCAGGTAGTAGTAGTGTGATACTACCTCCCTGGCAGCCGTTCGGCGATCCGTGGTGGCCCTCACAACCTATGCCCCAGGGATTGAGAGAGCAGTGGGGGCACGGATCGCCGAACAGTGTCTGTCTGTCGTAGGTGGCCCGGTAGGCCCTGTTATGCATGAAGTGGTCCCGGTGGAAGAAGATGTCAATCTGGTCCCCACCGACCTCAGCCGTTTCCATTTGTCTAAATGGAAATTTCCGAGCATGCTCTGAGGGAGGTGGTCCCTTTCCATTTGTCTAAATGGAAATTTTCGAGCATGGTCTGAGGTGGGTGGTATCATGTTGACCCCGACACTACTACTGTTCGTGAAAAGTGAATACACTACTACTTAATACATTCGCATACGTTGTGCACTTTAAAGTTTAGGGATGTGAAGACCTCTTTATTCTTATGGCATAGTGTAGAGTGCATGGGATGGAGATGACATATTGTTATAGGAAAATGTGATTCATCGAACCTGTACAGCATTGAAGATCGGAGATTGCCAGACATCGCAATTCGCCTTTCCAGAGTACTCACCCATGATATGACGTCATAATGAACTGCGTGATGTGTACAATGACATCATAATGAATGACGTCATGAATGACGTCGATAAGTACGTCACGAACGCATATTTGAAGACGGTCTATGCGTTGTTGTACAAATTGTTTGCTTTTACTATTTAATAAATAGACTGCAACAGCACCCAGTCAAATTAGTTACAAAATATTCAACAGCTTCCCTGTATAGTTTTCAGGAAATTGATAGCTAGGGCATTTGGGGATCGATCAATCCCAACACGGCGAGGTGTGGGTGGAGCTTAGCTAGTGATGGCGGGGCATAGCTAAAAACGAAAGGTCCATTGATGATGACTTCGACAAATTGTGTATACATATTTTAATTATGTTATGGAATCAGCTACCTCTAAGGTCTATTTCCACAGGCGGTGGTGGGTGCATCCTATCCTATCATATCCTTGTTGGTGGAGAATAACACCAAATGGTGTTTGGAATCACAGCTCGGCGGGCTTTCACACAGCTCTCAGAGTTCATGTGCGCGAACCTGGGTCATGCAGATTTTGCACGATCCGGCGAGCATGGCAATTAACGAGGACGTACTCGGCACATGCAAACGCCAATACTGCAGTGCATTATCTTCTTCGTTGCTGTTATAATATTAAGCTACACACACGGGTGCGCACGCAATACGCATATGCAGCGTAGCGTGCACACGCATGAAATGATATTTGCTCCTTAAATGTAAAGTAAGCAGCTTAGTGGCTGTACTCAGCTCGTGAATTCGTGTAGATGGACCTGGAATGCGGGAGACTTATCCATGATGCCTCGAACAATGACAATGATTGATGGATTCTAAGGGACACAGCTTTGTATGTGAGTCGTTCTATTTGCGTCACTGGTATCAATCTGCTTGTTAGAATAACCGTTAGAATAACCGTTACACATGTTCGCGCTGGCTACGGCTTACGGTTCCAGTGTCCCCATAACTAGGGACAGTTTTGCACACGATATTGAATCGTTGTTGGCTTCTATGACATTAACACAGCATGCAATGTCCGGACTCCATATTTGTTGTAACTATTGGACTGCATATTATTTGAGCCTGTAGCTACTGAGATCTGTACAAACAAACCGCCCAATCTGTCCGTGCAACTGGTGATGTTTAGTTATCTCATGATGTGTCAAAAGCAGCATGGGTTCACGGGAGTAGTTCTACAGCAAATAACCGCAAAATAATTGCTAAATAACCCGAATGCAACCTGTTGCATATTTGACAAATGTTTTTAATGAAACTTATTGCTGTAGCAACAGCTTTCAGGTATCACAGTGGTCGGGATGGAGTGGGTGGGTGGGTGGGTGGGTGGGTGGGTGGGGTGGGGCTTCTGAGGGTGGGGTTGGGTGTGGGGGTGATGGGTGTGTGTGTGTGTGTGTGTGTGTGTGTGTGTGTGTGTGTGTGTGTGTGTGTGTGTGTGTGTGTGTGTGTGTGTGTGTGTGTGTGTGTGTGTATGAAGAATAATTTGGCAAAACTGTTGCAGACTAAGGCGGCACAATCTGTCAAATTGGTTTCCACACAGCTATGTGGTTTTCATTATCGTAACCATCTATATATGTAGAGTGAGTGAGCATAGGCCTAGATACACATTTGCTTCAAGAATCATATATCGTTAGCAAAGAGGCGGTGTATATTTCTTAAGCGGGCCACGCATAAGCAGTTATCAGAACATGCACTGGTTTAAACTGATCACCAGAAATCACGCTGTTCTTGCTAATTATTTGCCGCGTCGGTAGAGAAACTGAATCATGCCATCGACAGCAACTCAGAAACAGTCGTAGCAACGGTTTTTCGTAGGCCGAATCACAACATATACCACTGGAGATGTACATGGAACCTCTCGCCCGTTCTGAACGTCTGGAACGTGAGAGCCGACAACTTATTCCCTGAATAATATCGTTTCTTCTCATGAGACTTTGAAAATACCCGTCAAACACATCGATACCGTGTCTTATGCCTTTTACTCCTACAAGGTGGTAGTGTCTATAGATTCTACCCTTTACTAACACATTAGCGAGAACCGAACCGCTATGGCGATCTTTACAGTATTTCAGTTATAACATTTCCACTACTTTCTATGACCTTTAACAGCTCATAACGAGACATCTGCAACGAGATGCCAGTATAAAAAAATTAACATAACATACTTTAACTGAATTCAATGGAGATACTGATCTGCCACGCAATATATTAGGTCATAATCATTTGCATCACATATATGATGATGTCACAGTCAAAATGTATATTGTATGGCGTGTCTAGCTCATCATGAACTGATCTTACCACCTTGACAATAAGACAAACCATAATCCAGCTAGAATTCCTGACCGACAAAGATATTCGTTGCAAATATCGTACAAAACCCCCAAGAAAACTTGATTTACTCAACTGAGAACGATTCCGGACGCCCAAGCTAAAAATGTATCGAATGTCTTCCCATGCGGAAAAGCTAGACATGTATCGTTTTACTGGCAAATGCTTCGTGAGCAATTACGGGTTTCCAGAGTTATTGAAAGCCTGATAGAGCCGTTTATATTTAGATCCCGTCATCACGTTGTACCAATGGCGGACATTTGTGTATTACTACAGTCTCTCCACCAACTCCTAATTAATTCTTAATCAGCAAACCACTGTCATGCACAATGCGATATTCTTACTGGAACACCGACACAGTTTTCCTGAATGGCTGATATCACACAATCCACCATCTGCGAGTGGACACCAGCCATAACTAATTAATTCTCACCTAACAATCAAAAGACAGGTTTCACTCAATCGCAAAAGCTCAGAGGTTTGACAGAATGGAGCCAAGCTCATTGGTTGACCGAGTGGTCGCCCTTAGTTATAGAAACAATGATCATGCAATAAAGGGATACATTTCTATATATGTCCCACCCATGCCTACCTATGGCCCGCCTATTTCTACCTATGGTCCGCCCATTTGCTAGCTAAGGTCCGTATAACTTGTATACATTGAATTCTGAATTCCAGACGTCCAATTTCAATGTAACTAGGCAGGTAGGAAGTTAAATATTCTGAAACTATTTTGACTAGACGATGCTGCTCTGCCAACAATATGGTCGGAACGAGTTCCTATGGTAACAACAGAGAGATGGCCAAAGGAATTTCAAAATAGTCTGCAGAATGTTGATTAATTAACAGACTACTATTCATCAGGCTGAATCGGAACAAGCAGATTTTAGATACATTTGCGAGCATGCGCACACACGTGCACGCACACACGCAAAGCTATTTTCTGTATAAGGAATTGAGACAAGCTGGTTTTCTTAATTTTGTCTCCGGCCCTGAATCGGATTCAGACACAGGGATTTATTCAGGCCAATCTATGCAACGTTACCTTGCCGCACTAGCGTTGCTATTTGCTCTACTCTGGCGATTGCAACGGTGCAATGTGCAATAACATCAAGTAATGCAGACACAAACCTTCATAAATTCATGACCCACACTAACATAATCTGGAATTAGTGGATTCATGAATACCACATTAAGGTATAACCATGGGAATGGTATTATGAGCCCTCTGCACGCTATGCCCATATTAGTCTGGAGGAGATAGGTCTTATATCTGAAAACAATCTAGCTTGTATCAAGTTGTATGAAATATGCCTTTATAATCACCGCAAGACTTTATTCGGTCCATGAGATTTCACATACTGGATAATAGCAAATACACAAGTTGGTTACTGGCAGAACAAATCCATATATTACATAATTGCTCTTTAGAGCTGCTCCCTGATTTAAATATTCATTGCATTGTTTCTCCGTCCATCGCGGTTTACTGGTACAGAAGAAAAACGCATAGTATAATAGAAATACAAGCTAACATTGATATATGAACACAATGTCACTGTATAGCTTAAGCAACCATGCTGGGGAACGTAGCTACTGCGCTCGCTAGATAATATTTCCCAATATTGAATGCACTTTAAGCAACATTTGAGAGGTATCTATTTGCCCTGACGTCAATCTGTATCAGTCCCGTATCGATCTATTCTGGTTGTCTCGGCATTACACCTAATAGCTAAGATTCTGGGTCAAGGAGAAAATAAGATACAATGAAGGCTGATTGTTTTTCCTGTGGGTAAATGCAACATAAATAATCGCCCTATTTGAAGTAAACAATAGGTCAGCTCAAGCGTATGCTATTGTGTATGTTATTGATAAAAAACTAAACTATGATGTATCTAAGATAGGCGATACCAGTTTGATGTTATAGACTTCGGGCTATTTTAAGAAATTATTAAGACTACATCTGTGGCACAATCCTATTTTAGTTTTAAAACGTGTCTCAATGGCGCAATTCTAATTTCCATCTGAATACAATAGCTAGGAGGAGGATTTTGATAAATGTTGCGGAATAATAAGGTTGTACACATTGCACACAGTACTTCTCAATGGGATGCACGTACATTTCGTGCAAAAAAAATATTTGGTCGTAAAATGGTTTAGCTATAATGTGCCAGCACGCGAGTTCTGCGTGCACGTGTAGTTAGCCTATGTACTACATGATTGACATGATGATTAATGATAATGATATATGATGCTAATTGATAATGTTGATCGTACCCTAATGAGATACACCAAATCTTCACACCTTTCCAGTTTCGGTCGATTTCTGTTGTCAACTTGCGAACCAGCCGGACGATAACAAGTTTTTGCTTCGTCAGTAGGCTACTAGCTTCAGATTTTTAGAATTATGTATTTCACTCAGGGTGTTATTAAACGGCATATGAGAATTATCAGTGCCTAATGTAGGCCTATTAGTATTAGGCTTGTTAGGAATACTCTCTAAGGAAGAACGATAAACGTCTCTCAGTATCTCATATTGGGATAACAATTGACATATTTTAAATTCAATTCTACTTTACGCTCTTGCTCTCAATAATAATCAACACCTTTAAGTCAAATTAGATTCAAAATGTTCAATTATAATAAGGCAAAGTGCGATATCTATCGGGTTGTATGGGTTAGTTTCTTTTTTTCGTTTCCACTCAAGCATGCCTTCTAAGAATCGTCCATTTTCTGACCTGGGAAGGCATTTTCTATATTAGCTAACTTATATTACGAGATCACTGGTCAGGCCAAATGTGAAGGCAATAAAGGGTTACACTAGTCACGCCCTTCCCACCATAGCAGATACCAGGGCCATCGTGGACGTATACTGTAGACACCGTTTATAGTGTACCACTTTTGGACGGCCACACCTTTAAGATAGGTGGCCATAAGACCATGTATCTTAAAAGATCCATAATCTTGTGGCCACCAACACATTCATTGCGTAAAGCAATTTTATTAAGCCACAGCACACACGGTGTCTTTAATCAACGCTCATTTATGTTCCATAATATGTCAGTTATAGACAGGCAAAATTAGGCATTGAGTTCCAGCAGGTCCAAATTCGTTGATAAACGGTTTTACTTTTCACCAAATTTCTAAATTCTGACTAAACTATCATATTCGCCAACATGACTTAGCCTTTATCAAACCAGTCGTCTACCCCATCTCCTTTTCCATACAGCCGCCCATTCGTTCATCAGTCCATCCATCCACCTTTCCTTCCTTCCTTCCAACCGCCTCCCACCGCCCACCCATCCACCCATGCATCCATCCATCTATCTATCATTCCAACCCATCTTCGTACGAACAAGCATGGGTGAAATTCAAGCTCTTAAATCTGTCTTATCTACACTCTCTTTTGTAACTCCAATTTTCCATCTATATTCGAAAGTTACTTGTGCCAATCTCATCAATATTTATATTATTATTATTATTATTATTATTGTTATTATTATTATTATTATTATTATTATTATTATTATTATTATTATTATTATTATTATTATTATGTACAAACTAATTATTTATATTATGTATACCGCCTCTTGATTTGTAAAAATGAACCGTAATTGTTTGCAAAGTGGGAGTCAGCAAGCCATATCTTATAGTGCTTCCACTTTAATAACGAAAAATAAACCTTGTTTAAACCAATCCACAAATCCCCCAAATCCATTCATTCATTTTCACCACAACACATATGGAGGAGTGCTGTATTGCCTGTGAATTAATAGCAACTTTACCTGTGATATGTAGGAGTGTTGTATTGCCTATGAATCAATAACGACCTTGCTTGTGATACGTAGGACTGCTGTATTGCCTGTGAATCAATAGCGAGTTTACCTGTGATATGTAGGAGTGCTGTAATACCTGTGAATCAATAGTGACTTTGCCTGTGATATATAGGACTGCTGTATTGCCTGTGAATCAATAGCGAGTTTACCTGTGATATGTAGGAGTGCTGTAATGTCTGTGAATCAATAGCGAGCTTACCTGTGATATGTAGGAGTGCTGTAATACCTGTGAATCATTAGCAACTTTGCATCAGATATGTAGGAGTACCGTAATACCTGTGAATAAAAGCAACATTGCCTGTGATATGTAGGAGTGCTGTAATACCTGTGAATCAATAACGACTTTAACTGTGATATGTGGGAGTGCTGTAATACCTGTCAATCAATAACGATTTTACCTGTGATATGTAGGAGTGCTCTAATACCTGTGGATCAACAGCGACTTTACCTGTAATATATCAGAGTGCCGTAATACCTGTGAATCAATAGCGAGTTTACCTATGATATGTAGGAGTGCTGTAATATCTGTGAATCAATAACGACTTTACCTGTGATATGTAGGAGTGCTGTAATACCTGTGAATCAATAACGATTTTACCTGTGATATGTAGGAGTGCTGTAATACCTGTGATTCAATAGCGACTTTACCTGTGATATGTTAGATTGCTGTAATACCTGTGAATCAATAGCGAGTTTACCTGTGATATGTAGGAGTGCTGTAATACCTGTGAATCATTAGCAACTTTGCCTCTGATATGTAGGAGTGCTGTAATACCTGTGAATCAATAGCGAGTTTACCTGTGATATGTAGGAGTGCTGTAATACCTGGGAATCAATACCGACTTTATCTGTGATATGTAGGAGTGCTCTAATACCTGTGAATCAACAGCGACTTTACCTGTGATATATCAGAATGCTGTAATACCTGTGAATCAATAGCGAGTTTACCTATGGTATGTAGGAGTGCTGTAATATCTGTGAATCAATAGCAACTTTGCCGACGATATGTAGGAGTGCTGTATTACCTGTGAATCAATAACGACTTTACCTGTGATATGTAGGAGTGCTGTACTACCTGTGAATCAATAACGATTTTACCTGTGATATATAGGAGTGCTGTAATACCTGTGAATCAATAGCGACTTTACCTGTGATATGTCAGAGTGATGTAATACCTGTGGATCAATAACGACTTTACCTGTGATATGTAGGAGTGCTGTAATACATGTGAATCAATAGCGAGTTTACCTATGATATGTAGGAGTGCGGTACTATCTGTGAATCAATAGCAACTTTTCCTACGATATGTAGGAGTGCTGTATTACCTGTGAATCAATAGCGAGTTTACCTGTGATACGTAGGAGTGCTGTGATGCCTGTGAATCAATAGCGAGTTTACCTGTGATATGTAGGAGTGCTGTAATACCTGTGAATCAATAGCACCTTTGCCTGTGATAAAGAAATCAGCACTGCATGACGTAGATTCGCAACATGACAATACGAATAGATTATCTATGATATGATAGATTTGTATGGAACATTTTCATATTGAATCCTAGGTATCTATGATCGCACACACGCACGCATGCACGCACGCACGCACGCGCGCGCGCACGCACGCACGCACGCACGCACGCACGCACGCACGCACGCACATATCCAGTGATCTAATGCCGTATCCTACACGATATCTATGAAAAGCTAGCGGTGAAGCCCGATTCGTGCACAAGATGTTAAATTCTAGCCGGGTAGCTTACTTTCATCCACGGCGTGTTCGGCATGCACATATACGTTTCAATCAATGATGAGCCTTGAAGATTAATCATTTGTTATTCTTCTATGTTTCATCAAATACGTTTGATATCAAACTTATATTTACAAACGGATTAAACTATATAATCGCGTGCGAGCCTAATACAGCATAACGGTCAATGAGGACATTTTTCTATCGTGTTCAGCAAATGGTTTTAATTTGATCTCAGTATGGTAAATCTGGCGATTATGATTTGCACATATCATAATGTTATGGGTGTCAATGTTACAAATATGTTGACGTGAGGAATACCTGCTACAATAGGTTTCCAAACATCTCATTTTGCAGAACTGTCTGTGAACATGTATCAATTTATCCTCACTTGTTTTATTTTCTTCCCTATTTAATCTGTTCATTCTCAGATGACTTTCACTATTCCTCCAATTTCCTTGTAGCTGTATTGCTTTTACTTATTGATGGGTGTATTGTGCTTAATCTACCTCTCGGACGTGACATCACATATCCAATATAGCCGGCAAACTAACACACTATCCTCCCTTCTAAGCAAACCTAGCTCGTGCTGTCCTGGCCAGTGTCATATATCACTATAATCAGACAGTTCATCTCCCCTAGGTACGTGCCAAGTCAATGACTGGCCCAGATCCAATTCCACATCAGTATAAGCGAACAATTGCAGAAACGTTTCAAGTTCAACGAATTAGAAGCCAGCAAGCCAAATCTGATGTCATATCAACGTTTAGCAAACTCATGCAGTAGCTTAGGATTTAATGAGAAAGTCAGCTTCGTGATTTCAGAATCCAGTCATCTAAACTAAATTGCTATTCTAATCACACCGTGCTTGGGCAAATGTGCACCCGATTACACTTGTCGAGTTCCATATTGGATAATTGGACAATAATGTGATGCTATATGGTCTACGCAGCTATTTACATGCATCGTCCGGGAACGAGGTGCCACTTCATGTCTGCAACGTGATATTTTCCAACGGGGTTGGTACTAGTTATACAAAATATTATTGAGATTCTATTTATCATATAACCTGATATTCTGACCAATTTTCTCTGAAACCCGTTTGAATGTATAATTTTCGTGGCGGTGTCACGTGCTATGAGTTCAGGCCAATATGTCACAAACAATAATAACAAACAGCACATTGTTATTTCGAACTTGAAATTACTTTAATCCGACTTGTATACTTCCTGCATGTTTATAACCAAATTTACATCAACATCATAACGGATCCCGCCATGTGTACAGTTTCGCTAGGAAATATTCGCGGTGTCACGGGCTATGTTATTCTATTAGTTGTTTATTGCGAGTTATTTTACAAACGAAAATATTACTTACACGTTATATAACCAATAAATACCTTTCATAGAATACATGTGTATTTATATCTAGATATATGGAACAGGCTGAAAGCTTTGTTTATAGCCTATGATAAATGGAATATTCGGAAACTAACTTATGGAATGTACAGTATCTACAATACAGACATATTTATTCTTATTCGTCCTCGTCTAGAACGTATTCGGACTCTCTCAAGAGGCATGATCGACATGTCGAGCTGTGCTCATCCAATCAACGTACAGTAAACACCAGCTTGGCTGTATCAGTGTGTTGCCGATATAGTCCAGGCTCATAATTACCGTAATATAGGGATACACTCTAGATAAGCCAATTTCTATCTAAATTCCTCCCTCAACCTTTTTCATTCCGCCTGCTGGAATCGATGTATATACTTATGACTCTTCAATTCTCATAATCCCAAATCTTTACAGGTAAGCTGATATATATTTTGAAACTAATTTGTTTGGGCGTCATGGCTTTAATTTTAAATTATTCAAAGGAATCTTTTCTTTTAATTTTACATTTATCAAAAACACAATATTCGTACACTTGACGGTATTTTAAGCTTCATTACGAGGTTATAATGCGCCATTAGTATTGTAACGTGTGTTTACATACGATGTAATTGATTATGACGTCATATATTTGACCGACAGCTCGGATCCCTCTATTCCGCATGGACCTATTGCCTATACCAGTGTATCAATTAGTGCTATCCTTAATAACCATGATTAAAACACGATAACGTGTAGAGAATGGTATTACACACAGGCTATGTCGATAACTAACAGTTTCCTGGTGCATACCGCATGCCAGGATTCAAATAAAACTTGCAAAAATTAGTTCTTGAACTAAATAATTCCTGTGCTGAACATGCTTATCATGACAGCAGTAGAACTGCCATCATCACACTGTGATTGTCTTCTTATATCAATGGCTGGCACGGCCATAATCGTGACTGGTTTGCAGCGTCACTGTTTTATTGCGTATTTATTCTCATTTCCAAGGCATGCACTGCCATATAGGATAGGTTTATTTACAGCATAAAGGATTATGACTATTTTACTTCATCATATATACACCATCATTCACAGTATATAGTTATTATGTACATATTAGATCACAATACTGTCATCGATAAATAAACATGCATTCCTCTTAACGCGAACCTAGCCTTAGTGGCTAATATCTCAGAGTATCCATGTTAAGCTAAGCGGACATATATTAAATGGCATGCCTAGTAGAGTGTATCTGAATTAATTAGAAGGTGTATAACGTGTATCATTAGTTCAGGGTTATTCACCAATTTATCTTTATGGTTGTCCTACAATTGAGATTTTACGACCTTGGGTTAAAAGGGTTGCTCGTCTTGAAAGGGCTATTTGTTTGGCTAATTGAATGCTGCATATCACTCTAGATAATGTTGTTATATTTGATATATTGTGTTATGCACAATGGCGTGCTGTCTTCCATCCGAGATGCACTTCCATGATGACGGCATCACTGTTGATTGTGTGCCACCTAACGATGCTAGACAATGTGTGATTTGCTCAACGATTCAGCTGGCAATGTCTGACTTATTCCTTGTCTATTGAGTGTCAGTTGAACGACCAAGGCTCGTAAGATAGTCGTTGAGCTGGAAATTCTGGCTGTGATGCTAAGCATGTGTAATGATGCCAAATATGCGTTGCTGCTGTTACAATGCACGCGAAACAGAGATATTATCCGGTAGTGAGTGAGAAATGGTCTACTACTGTACGCATACATGATGTGAGATGCAGACACCGAGTGTTGGAAGACAGACGACTGGTGCCCATAATCTTAAATTACTTAAACCCACGACTTCATCCAATCATAAAAATATGCTACTAGCATAAACCACTGACACATTGCACGCTTCACGTACACGCGCATTCATGCACTCACGCCTGCATGTACGCAGCACGAACACGTTCTTGCATGCCGAGACAAGATAGTCAGGTAAAAAAATCGGATGGAATGTGTTCTATGAAGAGATCTTAGCATGATTTAGAAAAGAAACTACGATACAAAGTAGGCACTCACATATGCCCTTTAAGGACAATTGCATAACGCACTCAGACACGCGGATCATTCCGGCAATGCTGATCAGCGCAAATTGGCCATGCCATTACCCACTATGATTCCATTTACCACAATTAAACGCAAACATGTTTTATCTTTATGTTTTCATCATAGGCAATGGAAATGCTAATGCCCATAATTGCAATGCTATCAGCGCCTTCTCCTGAAGCTTCACGACCTGATCAAATATACACAGAGCAATTAGCTAGCTTATTTAGGCAAGTGTCTCGCGCGGCCTCAGTCACAGGAACATGCCTACCACGCCGAAGCGGAGGCGGAGAATCGGTAAGTACCGATCTCCCATTTAGAATAAAGCAAACGTGTTGAATTACATATATGTGTTGTTATTTATATTTAGGGACGCACGCGGGTTTACATGGAGACGGTGCACTGATTTCAATATAAATCGGTGCAGTCGACTCTAACTTGTTACGGCCTTAGTCTGTGCCTCGTTATTTTAGCGATCCTTATTGTGAAGCTAGCCTAACAGTTAGTTATTGAGTCCAGACATAGAAGGCTTTGGCCTCAAACAAGCCCCCATCTAGGGTATGACTTATTGAGCGGACCCGCAAGCAGACGGGGCGTACTGAAGCCCATGAGCGACTTCCGACTACGTGTCTGTACATCCGCAAAAAATAAGACAAATACCGGACAGCACAGAAACGCTAAATAAGCACGATATCTAGTGACGACGAGGCCGAAGAAGCCGATGACAGACTATGGTGACCTTCCTCGAAGGCGTGGAGTACCCGCTTGGCCCTTCCAGTCTCCATAGAGTTAGTTTGCAATCAACGTCTTTTGGCCGCCATTAGAGTGTTGGGAACGAGCCTTATTAGACTCGGTCCCTAGGAGCTAACGTTTAAGTGCTTTAGGGTCATATTACATGCACACGATTCAGTGCTAGGCCGTTACTACTATTATTTATTTCTCAGTGAATTGATACTTTGGCTTAAAGTCTAGCCTAAAAGGTACCGGTGAAGGTTTTGGGGAGGGTGCGTGAGTCGTCCTCGTTTAGATTCTAGTCGTCGAGGAACCTCTGCGATTTCAATGGTCGTCTCTAACCTAACCGAGAAGGGGGGTGGGTGGGCGGAGGAGTTACCAGATCAATGTAAGGCCAGTTTGACGGGAGCTTTGGTGCAGAGAGAGAGAGAGGGAGAGAGGGAGGGAGGGAGGGAGGGAGAGAGAGAAGGGATGGAGGTGGGCAGTTGATTTAGTAAGTAAATGGTCTTTTAAGACTCGTGGCCTGTATAGACTCCTTTAATTGGTGTTCCACTGGTTGCAATGTGTGGCACCGAAAAGCAAGCTTTACAATGAACATAGCTGCTTAGAGCAACCGCCTCTGTTTGCTACAATGTCATAACCAAAATATTCGGGCTAATATTTGGATTAGGCTTTTGATGCTGTGTCTCGTGTCTATTCGTGCAGGCACGAAAAACGGTCCTTAGTGAAAATGTGGTTCTGTTTAGAAAGTTATGTGGTGCGTTATTGAAGGTATGTAGTATTAGTTAAGCGAGTTGTATTTTGTTTTAGAACTAAATTAACTTGACAAGAAAGGAACAGTCTAAGAACGGCACTCGCCATATTGCAAATATACAGATAAAGCAAAGCGGTCTAGCTGGCCTGTTGCGCCTACTTGTAATCAGCGCAAAATATAATATTACACAAATGAAAGGCACCTATTAGGCATCGGTGCAGGAAAAATAATACAATTACCGGCCATTCGTTTTAGCACGTATTTGTCATCAGCGCAAGAACTGTTCGTGAAGATTGGGGCAGTCAAGGTTGGCACCTTTCAGACGTTGCCGCAAGTGAAAACACAGTAGAAGAATTAGTCACGTACGTACGTATCTGTATTTGAGAACGGGTCCTGTCATTGAAGAGATGTCTGAAGAGGTTTAGGTACCGAAAAGATACAGGAACAAGAACATGCATTTAATGCGGTTTTAGCATGCCACACATGTTTGTAGATTGCACGGTCACAAGAAGATCGACGTCGCCAGCTCAGGTGCGGCGGCGAAAGAAATGTTCACAGTGAAAACGGATTAGGTTAATGTGGTACCTTAGAACTAAAAAATATAGCTAGAGACAGCTCTGAAATAACCACCCTTTGGCTCGGACACGTCTGATGAGATATCAGATCGAGCGGATTGGTTCACAATGTTGCAGAATGTTATAGTCCAAAATTGGAGCCTTTAGTTATAGGTTTCACAGTCTCTAACGTTGTTGCGCCACCAGTAATCTCCGGTGCTTCTATGGAAGCCCAGGAGTCGGCTGGATGATATTTTAGTTTATTTTAGTTTAGTAGTTTTCAGAGGGACAGAAACATTAAGTCGGCATCGTATCTATATGGGCCGGTCTCCGATATAGCATTCAGGCACGTCAATACTTGCGTTGGTGTAGCTGGTGAAGCTGCTCTACGCAGTGCTTGCGAGAGCCTTATGATAATGACTACCATATCGAACTACCTCCCTGTCCCAACTGAGGATTCGTAGGCGATACAGGTCCTTTTATACTCTATAGTGACCACTCTGATGGCACCATTGGCAGTGTTTCGTCCAATCAAAGTACGACCATATTGGAGGAATAGCCAGCTGAAAGCACGTGAACATGGCGTCACAGTGACCTTCACCATATTAGGCTCATGGAGCATGCCCAGACGGGTCTACACCAGTGTATGCATCAATCTAACAAGTTTTTAAATTTAATGATTTCTCAGCCATCTCTTGTCCGAGTTTAGTCTTGTAAAGGGATTCTGGAATATGGACGCTTATATACACACACAAGATGCCATACCCTACACTGTCTCTGCAGCATAGGCATGCTATCTCGATTGGCCCGCATGCGTAATGTGCGCTCTTTCGCGTTATGAGTCGCATAGGGCCGTACGCCAGTCCACAGGGCCGTAATGTAGGTGCGTTTGGAGCATCTCACCCCGGGCCGTTTCGGCCTATGCTAAGCGATCTGCGCTAGAGTATCTATGAGTCTGTACAGGCGTGAATATTTATGCTCCCTGAATGAATGAGCGTGTGCTGATTCTGGGTGGTTCACCGTGGGTGGGCATTGGGGCTGCTGTGTTTACCGATGATGCGTGCGCCAGGATTCCAATGAACATGTAGTGGTTTGCTCGTTAAGGCTGTAACTTATATTTAGCCACTAATGAATGGTCATTGTAGATATGCATTCTGACAGAACAAATCTTTTAAAATAGACACCGACTGTCCTATAAATATGATTTCCTTATCAAATTCGTGTTATTTGATACACAGAAGCCATTGGAAGAGCTAATCCGCCATGTCATCTGGCCGTCATCCCGAGGGTGACATAACAGGCTTAGTGGACGTACTGAACTCAAAGTTTCGTGTCGATGGATGTGGAAAGCGGGATGCTTATCCCTGAAGCATCGAGCAACGGCCATGACTCTAAATGGCACGGTCAGTATATGTGTGATTCACTACCAGAGAGTCCTTCCATTTGCATCATTCGTGTCAAACTGTTTGTTGGACTAACAATCATAGCTGTGGGCGCTGCCCATGGCTTAAATTTCTCGTGTGTCTTGTGGCTAGAGAAATATGTGCATGGTGCATCGGATCCGTGTTGAGTTTTATGCAATTCACCAAGCACGCACTGTCCAAACTCCATAATTGTTGTACCTATGTACTCCCTATTATCTGTACTGTCTGAGATTTCTCAAACAAAACACACATTATGTCCATGCAACCGGCCATTTTAGCTATCTCCTGAGGTGCAAAATATATGACGGATTCACGGCGGTAGCATAGCAGAGAACATTTCAATAATGTAAAGTGAAAGGGAATTAATTTAGTCGACAAAGTATGAGAAAGCTACGAAAGACAAGAAGGCTCATTAGAAATTCAAAATTCGAAACTCAACTTTAAATTTCAAAACTCAATTTCGAATCCTGAAAAAGGCCATCAAATGTTGCGTGTGTACGGTCTGAATGAGTCATAGCCGATGAATGAAATACTTCGGACGTAGCGAAGTCCATGGAATAGTTCAGACGTGATAAAGGTTACTTCTATTGCTGATGTGTATATGGGCGCAATGCATATCAGGTAATATAGTCAACATGTGCTTGATACTACTTGGCTGTATACTGCACGTGTGTAATAATCTGCCTATCACATATTGGACTTGCAAAAACTGAGAATTTTATCATTACGCTACCACCGCTTTCAAATATTAGTGTATATCTAATTTCCACGAGGTGTTGACAATATAATGTCAAAATCAGCGATAACTGCATGGTGGATAACCTATAGATGATGTTAAAACAAGAACTATGTAGATGCAAACTTTACGATACATTTTTCACACATATTTATCCGTAACTGGACCAGTTTATGTGACAAGCAAACATGTGCTACCGTCCTATATTAACTAGTAAAAGGAGTGAGGCAAGACTGAAATCTGGGGGCTTTTGCCACAGCCTATTACACCATGTGCTTGCATGACTATATATGCGTATGTATGCTGTAATGCTTTTACAAATTATAGCAGCACCCATACACCCGTAGTTGTTCTACCCATACCTATCCAGTATAATATACACCTAGTAATACGCCTACCAATATGTATGATCTACATATACACCAATTTTTAGTCTACCATACACCCACCGCTAACCTTATCATACATCTGCTTAGAAAAATACATATACATACCCACCACTGCACACAGAGCTGCACAGCCCATACACTTATATGCATGATCTACCCATCTCTACCGCTACCCATACATCCATTGCTCATATCCACGCGCCCATGGTTACAGCATTACACTATAGCCACCTCTACTCATGCAGCCATAGCTAGCCCATCCCATTTACATTTAACTCTCCCAAACCCATATCTATCCAAACCAATATAGTCCCATTAACTATACAACAATCACTACCATATCATAACAATGCACCGCCACTATTAATAATAATACGCCCACCACTACCATAGCCTAGAATACTAGCCTAGCATCGCAGCCTACTAAAAGGGGCGGGCATAGTAGCATAGCCCGTTAGCTTAGCCTAATCTAGCCTACTAGCATAGCCTACTAACCAACTGGCCTAGCCAACAATAACCTACCCTCATCACGTGGCCCTCCGGCCTACATACTAGCGTATCTTACTGGTATAGCATGCAAATCTATTTTCCTCGAATAGTATCCGACTTTAGCCTCATGGCCTGGCATAATGGCGTTACCCATTGGTCTAGCACACTAGGCTAATCTACTAGCTTAATGGCCTAATGCACTAGTATTCTCTACAAACTTAACCTAACAGCCTAGGCTAAAAGCCTAAGGGCTACCATTCTTCTAATCGGCTTACAAACTAAACTACTGTCCTAGCCTCTTAATTGCAGGGCGAGTCTAGTACCATAGCCTGCTCGTTTATCTTACTCGTTCAATAACATACAAATCTTCTCTAACCAAATAGCACAACTGGCGTAGCCTTCTAGTCGAATCTACTAACTTACTGGTCTAACATACAGGCACACTGTCCTAGCGTACTGGCATCCAACTGGCTTAGCCTACTGGACAAGCCTACTAATAAAGACAGCTATGCTAAACTACTGACAATGTAGTCTTGAATACTAGCATACTGGCTTAGGTAGGCTAACCTATCCTACTGTATTAGCCTACTGGCATACTCTACGAGCGTTGCCTGCTAACCTCGGCTGCTGGCTTACGCCTAGCCCTAGCCTACCCATCTAACCTACTGTCCTGTCATACTAGCACAGTCTAAAAGCCTGCTGGTCTAATCTACAGGCGGAACCTAATAACCTGACCTAGGCAACTAGATTATTCTTATTTAGTCCTGCCTAACAGAGTCTAAACTACACGCCTACATGTCTACCCTAACATACTGATCTAGCCTAGCAGAATAACCTACTAGAACAACCTACTAATCTACGGCCCTAGCATATTAACCTACTAGTACAGTATATCCCACTATTATATCCTACTGGTCTAGCATAGTCAACTACTCCCGTATTTTAATAAACAGGCCAGGCCTAGTGGCCTAGCCTATGCACCACGCATAGCCGAGTAACATATCCTGCTGAACAAGTCTATAGAGCTAGCCTAATTGCTTAACCTGCCTAACCTATTGGCAGCTTAACAGTCCGCCATGCTAGCCTACCTCCTAGCCTGGCCCACTTGTCTAACATACACGTCTACTCCCATTGCATGGTAAACTCATCTGGCCTCCTAGCCTAGTCTACTAGCCCAGCCTACTGGTTTAGCCTACTGGTATAATATATTATCCTGCCGGTCCAACATACTAGTCTACTGGTCTGGATAAACAACCTAGTCTACTAGCCTAGCATACTGACCTAGCCGACGAGTTTAAGTTGCTATCTTCATCTACTAGCCAGCTAGCATACATGACTGACCTTACTGAATTGACCTACTAGCATATGGCAGTTGCCTCGCCAACTGTCCAAATACAAGTATGGGCATGGATAGCTCTAGTGCTGGAGTAGGAGAGGGTGTGTATGGGCCGAGTAGCCATAGGTTGTTTAGATATTAGGATACGCGTATGGGTGGCTATATGATTAGATATCTAGTAGGAGTAGTTATGGGACGGGTTGATATCTGGAAAGTAAGTGTTAACTATAGTGCTGACGTAATTATTATAGCCATGGGAATATGGACAGCTGTGCAGTATGCCATGTTTAATAGGAGTTGGCTAATATAAGATATGGGTATGAAGATCTATGGGAGCATGGTAATGGTAGCTCTACGTTTGGCTAGCTATGAAGGTTGGGTAGTTATGAGTTAGTTAACAATGTATATGGTAGCTATTGGCCTATGCATATTGATATATAAATATGTGTGTAGCTATGGCTAGGGCAGCTATGAGGGTAAGGGTTGTACAGGAAAAGGGCGGCTACGGCAATAGTCTAGTGTGGATAACCGAAGAGATAGGGCGGCGGCATAACACATATCCCTGAATTAATCACTAATCATACTCCAAAAGCTACCTTACCCTTTCCCATAGCTAAGTCTACCTTAATAGCTGTCCTTATCCCCATAGCTACCACTACATGTCCACACACGCACACATCCGCACACATACATGCATGCACACACGAACACACACACACACACACACACACACACACACACACACACACACACACACACACACACACACACACACACACACACACACACACACGCACGCACGCACGCACGCATGCACGCGCGCACCCTTACTACCTGGCCATACACGCATAACTAGGCCTATAACTAAACCGTTACTAAGCCTATCAGCAAAGCATAGGCTACATATATCCACCGCTGCATCTACGCACGCAGTCATGCACGCATGCAAGCACGCATTCACGCTACTAGGCTAAATCAGTAAGCTAGTAGGCTAAGGCAGGTCATTGCGTTAAACCAGGCTAGTATGCTCAAGCAAGAGGCTAAACCAAGCTATTATGCTAGGTCGTTAGGCTAGGCTATTAGCGTCATGGGTCAGTGGATCAGACAGGACTGCTATGCTAGGGGAGCATATTTGTATGTTAGACCACTAGGCTATGCTAGTAGCTAGGCAAGTAGGTCAGGTCATGATATATGTAGACCAGTGGGTCAGGTCATGATGGTAGGTATGCTTTCCAACAGCCTAGAAGGCTATGCTCCTAGATTAGGTCAGTGCGCTAGCCCAGTAGGCTAGGTCATACCAAGCTAATAGGATACGTCCATCCCAGGTCGTCCTTCATAACTCGAATGCGAGGTGTATACTACCATGCCCATTTTTCGCTTCTGCATATAATGCACTATACACGTGCTGTACGTGCTAAACACATCATAACTATCTAATGAGGGATGTCTATGTGCGCTATAGCATGAATAGCTCCTCAGAACGGAAACCACGTCAGAGAGAAACGCGAATTCCTCACAAGAAATAGATAGGCTATGCTAGTCGTATTTATCGCAGAATATTGATTTCTGTCGACATTCCGTGAGATAATACGACTATGGCATCACTCGATTACTGACAGTCTCAGGTTTCAGTACCAGGGCTCGGGACTATAGATATGGAATTGGATTTGCACCGAATGTGGCATAACGATGATTGATGGCGGAGCACGCCTTTATCCGGCATTCTCCGTGGGAAAGAGGATATGCTAAACATGCTACCACTGATACAGCTGTAGGCATAGATCAATATCTGGAATTGACAGCATCCAAATGGACAGAACATGTTGAAATGGCGAAAGATCTGACAGAATCCTTCGGGATTGTATGTTTTTGGTGATTTTTACAAGCTAATAAATTGCATATTGAATATCTTTGAGACTTATTCGAATGAGAACTGTTGCTGGTATGGACACCAGCTGTAGCTACTTTTCGAATTGCTCTAAGAATATTCAATAGCTCACCTGTATGGCTATCTTTGAATTAGGGCCGTGGGAATACTGAGATTACAGTGATGCACCGATTCGAACGTATTGTTCCTTAGGGCTGGCTAATGTGTGCATATTTTGCGAGAGCTGCTGAAGTGAAGAAGTGCTACCTGGCTGCTTTAGAACCACGATAGTGAAGACAACGCTACCTGTCTAGATAAGAACTGCTGAAGTGAATACGTGCTACCTGGCTGGATAAGAACAGCTGAAGTAAACACGTGGTACCTGGTTAGATAAGAGCCGCTGATGTGAAAAAGTGCAACCTGGCTGGATAAGAGCCACTGAAGTGAATATGTGCTAGCTGGCTAGATAAGAGCCGCGGAAGTGAAAAGGTGCCACCTGGCTGGATAAGAACTACCGCTGAAGTGAAGACCACGCTACCTGGCAGTATAAGATCCGCTGTAGTGAATACGGGATACCTGGATGAATAAGAGCTGCTTAAGTGAAGGCGTGCTGCCTGTCTGGATAAGATCATCAGGTGTGAATATGGGCTACATGGCTGAATACGAACCGCTTAAGTCAAGACGTGTTACCTGGTTGTCGTATTCTATGTTAGATTACTAAATACGATGTTTCACTGGTTATTATATTTATTAACGACTATCTATTTCTAATTGCTACGAACTCTGCTAGTTAATACATGAGACACTGAGTCCAATATATATACGTCCACACCTACTGACGACCCATACGCGACTGATATAAACGGAGTGGTTACGATATAAGTCGGGTCCTTTCCTAAGCAGTAGTCTTGAACACCACACTGGCTAGATACCAACTACTGCAGTGAAGACCGTGCTACCTGGCTGGATAAGAGCAGCTGAAGTGAAGACCACGCTAGACCTGTCTAGATAAGAACGGCTGAAATGAATAATGCTACCTGGCTGAATAAGATCCGCTGAGGTGAAGAGGTGCTACTTGGCTGGATATGAACCACTGAATTGAAGAAGTGCAACCTGGCTAGATAAGCGCCCCTGAAGCACCCGCTTAACTTGAGGTCAAAATCAAATGGTCACTTAAAACCTCCAAAAATAAACACAAATTATGCAAGACACAGTTTTAAATATACAGCCACAAAACTGTGGAATTTGCTACCTTCAACTGTTACGCGTTCGTCAACCCTATCCTCATTTAAATCTAATCTTCATGATCATATAAACACGAAACAATAATAATAGCGATAGCCCAAAACGGACTCTGTAATGGTCTTGAAGAATGGCAATTTCCAGACTGAGAGAAGAGTGGTTTTTTTTTAGAATTCACCACTGGTATTACTGGATCGGTAAACGGATCAGTTATGCCGGTGACAAATCCTCAGAAATTGTCTTCTCGTTGTCTATAAATAGATATTCTTATGAGGAAATTTAGATTTTCTTAAAGAAATATAGGCGGTAAATGGTTAAATGTAATGAGCTGTTGGGTAAATCGACGATAATTTGACTGACTGATGCTGCCGCCTTGAGTGGCAAATCAGTCAGTCAAAGTGGAGCTAATTTATCCAGTGATTAAATTAACTACAATGAATGGTCAAACGCATTAAGGATAATTTGACTGAAAGTTGGTAAAGCATCGAGTAGCAACGGCTTTAAGTCAAATTAGAATTAAAATATTTGATTGTTTTAAATACCATATAAACGATTTTGTATAAACTTGGAAATAGGTCTACCTCTATGTCTTGTATATACATGTATATAATTGTACATAATCAGCTGAGTATGTGTGTGATTTGTGTGTGTGCGTGCGTGCGTGCGTGCGTGCGTGCGTGCGTGTGTGCGTGCGCGTGTGTGTGTACACGTGTGCGTATAATGTGCGAGTGCGTGTAAGCGTGTGTATGCGCGTGCGTATGTACGGGTGTGTGTACGTGCATGCCTGCATATGCCAGTGCGCGCGTGAGTATGCATGCGTGTGTGCAAGGGCGTGACTGCCTGTATTTGTATGCGTGATCGCCTATTTGTCCGTTTGCTTACATCTGCTTGTGTGTGCCCTGTATGACTGAGCGTGTGTGAGTGTGTGTTTGGAAAGAGTGTATGTATATGTATATTTATTAGCCTGTATATACTTATTATTATTATTGTTGTTGCTATTCCCTGAGGGCCTCAGGAAGATCACATGTTGATGATTTACCCTCAATAAAGAACGATATTATTATTATATTATTATAAGTGAAGACGTGGTACCTGGCTGGATAAGAGCTGCTAAAGTGAAGAAACGCTACTGGCTGGATAAGAGCTACTGAAGTTATGACCGCGCTACCTGGCTGGATAAGATCCGCTGAAGTGAAGACGTGCTACCTGACTGGGTAAGAATCTCTGAAGTGAAGATGTGCTACTTGGCTGGATAAGAACGCATCGAACTGATTCTAAATGGCTCGGTCAGACAGTGCCAGCTTAAGTTGGTGTAAGGCCCTAAGTTGGAGCCCCTAAGGGTTCAATTTTTAAATCTAGATGCTCTGAGATGTAATCTGAGGCCTATTTTATATAATTCTATTAATTATTAATTGGTCAGGATCTTTCAAGAGAATTATACTTTTAGAAGTCCAAGAGAATATGTCATATGTAAATTTACCTGTGAAATTGACGAAAATAGCATTCTGTCGTCCTGCGAATGGATGTTCCTCAGTAACACTGTATAGTTTTTTTGACCATCAATGTCATATTAACTAGACAATAAGATTCACGGTTTTGCATAGAAAATGTCTATTTGTAGGGCTAGAAAAGAATATTTTTAGAAAATTTAGGACTAGAACCGAGCTAGTCATATTTTCATAAATACTTTTCTCTTGGGCTGAAAATGGACATTAATCAAGATGGCTGCATTACTGTAATGTAGATGGTACCGAGAGTAGCCTAAGTAGCCTACTGGGTAATCCGGCCCTGTAGTCACAGAATAGAGCAAAATGCTTGAAATGTTGCCAAAATTAAATGAAGCTTACATTGTTTTTCATAGGCTCACAGATGGATTGTTTGATTGCGAATATAAGATCAAGGATGGTGACGTAGTAAATTCATCTGTGTTCAACATTGCATTAGTTGTACATTTACTTACTCACCATGCAAACCTTAAAGTAAATCACAAACCATATTATTTGAAGTGATCTTCCATATGCAACCTGGGCTAGCAAACCGTAGTCCAAAAATAATTATTATTAGCATCTATCTTGTGAGCTCCAGATCATCTTAAATAGGCACCGGCGTTCTGAGGACACCTACCTGAATAGCAAATATTCTAACACACAGCGTACTGACGGCATATACTTGTTTCACATGCTTGACAGGACTGTCTGCTGATTGGCAGCCAACAGATGCTAGCAACCGTTGCCGGATACCCTAGCACAATTGTAGAAATAGAATACAAGAAGAAGATACAATTTGCCAGAACGTAAGAATTCATGCACGCACGTACGCACGCATGAATGAACGCACGCACATAACAGCCCACGCGCACTATTCTTGCAGACGGAAACATAATTCTAAAATAAAAGATCAGACAAAATATATTCTATGATGAGAACTTAGCATTCCCTTGAAAAGAAAATACTTGATAACATAGGAACTCACATATGCCACTCATCGACGCCCGCTTTTGGTGTCTCAAAGATACATGACTTAGGAAGATGAAGTCACAGTACTGATTTGTTACGATACTGACAAGTCATCTGCCAATATAGCAATCATTGAATGGTGTTGACGAGCATCCGTGATCACAAGTAAATCCAATAGAGCAACAATTCTCTGGTTTGTATTTTAATATTCTCAATTTAGATTGTCCTTAGATGGCTTTTAGACGAAGTGATATATAATACTGTATACCTGTGCCAACGGTCGCAATGATATACATGTATACTCCTTACTGGTTTGCCCTGTAGGTGGGGCTTAGAATACACATTCCGTATCCTCTGCGTGTCGTAAGAGGCGACTAAAGGAGGTAAGGGTGAGGTAACTCTGACAGAAACCTCGAGTGCTGAGGACGGAGGTTCCAGGCCGCACAGGGCACTCTAATACACCATGGATACACGCACTTAACGCTTATGATCATGTCGATAGTCACTTACAGGACTGGCGGTATGATCAGCGAACGAAAAGAAGAAGAAGAAGATCCTTACTGGTCACGGTAAAAGCAGCGATTGCGCAAATTTGATAAACCGTTACATCGCAAAACAGGCGTGCAATTGATAGTACTTTTCACACAATACTTCTCGTGAAAATGTAATGTATGGACGACTAGGTTCAGCATTCGAGAGATAATGCTGGCCATGAGCGACCTGATGTTGTTAGTGGCAGATACATACATTGCGCGCCTGCAATTAATATTTACAGTGACTAATAATGGGGTTGCATAATAAATAATGTAGCCGCGTGCCAGTGTGTATGACCATGATTGCCGAATGAATGGGAGCATGCGTCTAGGGTGGGTCAGGAATGGGTCTGCTGTATTTACCAATGATGAGCGCACCTGTATTCGTCCGAACTCGCACGTGCAGGTGTAGGTGTGCTCGAAAGGGCTGCATACTATCATTAGCCACTAATGAATGGTCAATATGGATTTGCATTCAGACAGAATATCTCTTTTAAAATACACACCAACTGCCTGTTCAATAGTATTTCCTTATCAAAATCGTGCTATTTAACACACGGCAGCCATTGCAAGAGCTAATCCGCCTGTCTATGTACCTCGAACAATGCCAATGATTGATGGACCTTAAATGGCACAACTCTTTCTATGTGTGTCATTCACTACCAGTGTCGTTCTATTAGCATCATGAGTGTACAACTGTTAGGTGGAATAACCATTATAGCATGCGTGTCAAACTGTTTGTTGGAATAACCATTACATCATGCGTGTCAAACTGGTTGGCGGGATAATATCATGCATGTCAAACTATGTGTTGGAACAACCATTATACCATGCGTGTCAAACTTTATGTTGGAATAGCAATTACACCATTCGTGTAAAACTGTTACTTGGAATAACCATTATATCATGCTGTCAAACTGTTACTTGGAAAAACCATTATATCATGTGTGTCAAACTGTTACTTGGAAAAACCATTATATCATGCGTGTCAAACTGTTACTTGGAAAAACCATTATATCATGCGTGTAAAACAGTTACTTGGAAAAACCATTATATCATGCTGTCAAACTGTTACTTGGAAAAACCATTATATCATGCGTGTCAAACTGTTACTTGGAAAAACCATTATATCATGCGTGTAAAACTGTTACTTGGAAAAACCATTATATCATGCTGTCAAACTGTTACTTGGAAAAACCATTATATCATGCGTGTCAAACTGTTACTTGGAAAAACCATTATATCATGCGTGTCAAACTGTTACTTGGAAAAACCATTATATCATGCGTGTAAAACTGTTACTTGGAAAAACCATTATATCATGCTGTCAAACTGTTACTTGGAAAAACCATTATATCATGCGTGTCAAACTGGCACTTGGAAAAACCATTATATCATGCGTGTCAAACTGTTACTTGGGAAAACCATTATATCATGCATGTCAAACAGTTTGTTGGAATAACCATTATATCATGCGTGTCAAACTGTTACTTGGAAAAACCTTTATATCATGTGTGTCAAACTGGTACTTGGAAAAACCATTATATCATGCGTGTCAAACTGTTACTTGGAAAAACTATTATATCATGCGTGTCAAACTGTTACTTGGGAAAACCATTATATCATGCGTGTCAAACTGTTACTTGGAAAAACCATTATATCATGCGTGTCAAACTGTTACTTGGAAAAACCATTATATCATGCGTGTCAAACTGTTACTTGGAAAAACCATTATATCATGCGTGTCAAACTGTTACTTGGAAAAACCATTATATCATGTGTGTCAAACTGTTACTTGGAAAAACCATTATATCATGCGTGTCAAACTGTTACTTGGAAAAACTATTATATCATGCGTGTCAAACTGTTACTTGGGAAAACCATTATATCATGCTGTCAAACTGTTACTTGAAAAAAACATTATATCATGCGTGTCAAACTGTTACTTGGAAAAACCATTATATCATGCGTGTCAAACTGTTACTTGGAAAAACCATTATATCATGCGTGTCAAACTGTTACTTGGAAAAACCATTATATCATGCTGTCAAACTGTTACTTGAAAAAACCATTATATCATGCGTGTCAAACTGTTACTTGGAAAAACCATTATATCATGCGTGTCAAACTGTTACTTGGAAAAACCATTATATCATGCGTGTCAAACTGTTACTTGGAAAAACCATTATATCATGCGTGTCAAACTGTTACTTGAAAATACCATTATATCATGCGTGTCAAACTGTTACTTGGAAAAACCATTATATCATGCGTGTCAAACTGTTACTTGGAAAAACCATTATATCATGCGTGTCAAACTGTTACTTGAAAAAACCATTATATCATGCGTGTCAAACTGGTACTTGGAAAAACCATTATATCATGCGTGTCAAACTGTTACTTGGAAAAACCATTATATCATGCGTGTCAAACTGTTACTTGGAAAAACCATTATATCATGCGTGTCAAACTGTTACTTGGAAAAACCATTATATCATGCGTGTCAAACTGTTACTTGGAAAAAACATTATATCATGCGTGTCAAACTGTTACTTGGAAAAAACATTATATCATGCGTGTCAAACTGTTACTTGGAAAAACCATTATATCATGCGTGTCAAACTGTTACTTGGAAAAACCATTATATCATGCGTGTCAAACTGTTACTTGGAAAAACCATTATATCATGCGTGTCAAACTGTTACTTGGAAAAACCATTATATCATGCGTGTCAAACTGTTACTTGGAAAAACCATTATATCATGCGTGTCAAACAGTTTGTTGGAATAACCATTATATCATGCTTGTCAAACTGTTACTTGGAAAAACCATTATATCATGCGTGTCAAACTATTACTTGGAAACACCATTATATCATGCGTGTCAAACTGTTACTTGCAAAAACCATTATATCATGCTGTCAAACTGTTACTTGGAAAAACCATTATATCATGCGTGTCAAACAGTTTGTTGGAATAACCATTAAATCATGCTTGTCAAACTGTTACTTGGAAAAAACATTATATCATGCGTGTCAAACAGTTTGTTGGAATAACCATTAAATCATGCATGTCAAACAGTTTGTTGGAATAACCATTAAATCATGCATGGCAAACTGTTTGTTGGAATAACCATTAAATCTTGTGTGTCAAACTGTTTGTTGGAATAACCATTAAATCTTGCGTGTCAAACTGTGTGTTGGCATAACCATTACACCATGCGTGTCAAACAGTTTGTTGGAATAACCATTAAATCATGCATGTCAAACAGTTTGTTGGAATAACCATTAAATCATGCATGGCAAACTGTTTGTTGGAATAACCATTAAATCTTGTGTGTCAAACTGTTTGTTGGAATAACCATTAAGTCTTGCGTGTGAAACTGTTTGTTGGAATAACCATTATATCATGCTTGTCAAACTATTACTTGGAATAACCATTATATCAATTTGATGCACGTACGTGATACCTGTATACATCGCTCATCAATTATGTGTGTTTTGTAACTGTCGTATCTGTATTTACTCTGGCCTTATATCAGTTGCATTGGAAAAGAAGCAAGAGCAATCAAAGATTGGAGACCATTTCCTGCCATCATTGTCGCACTGTAAAGTCTTTAGATTTTCCATATTTTTCAATTTCTTTATATATTTTTACAGATTTTTTCCCGGATTTATGGAGTTAGACACTCAATTTCGTGAATTCTAGTGTGTAGACACTCCATTTCTTGTGTTAGAATTTGAACCAAATCAGGCCTCTAGTTTCTGAGATATTCACCGATTCAGAAATGGATCTGATGCACCTCCCGGTTCTCTTATCCAAATCACACCCAAAGCCGGGAAATCCTCTTTTACGGCAAGATCCTTCATTGTGTACACATTTGAGATGAATCAAGCGTGAAGTTATTTTAGCTGCGGCTCCACTCATACAGCCAGACAGGCAGCCCGGCCGACAAGCATGCAGGCAGGCAGGCAGATACACATACATACAGACATACAGACGGACAGACAGGCAGGCAGGCAGACAGACAGGCAGGCAGGCAAGCATGCAGGCAAGCATGCAGGCAGGCTGGCAGGCTGGCAGGCAGGCAGGCAGGCAGGCAGGCAGGCAGGCAGGTAGAAGGCTACAAGACATACGGACATACGGACAGACAGATCCGATCGCAATACCGTCTTCCGATTACAATACGAGTGAAAATATACTACACTACTCTATGCTAAATATCAATTTCACATCGGTATTATATTAATGTATAGGCCATTGTGAGCTCATTGGGAACATTTTTATCTGATATCGCTAGAAAATCTATAACGATGCACGTGTTCTAAATACCCAGTTTCTCGACTGTTCAGAAATACCAATTACGTGGATGCCTTAGAATGCCAATTCCTGGAATTTCCCATTTCCGGGATAGTCGTGACTTCATCAATCGATCGGATGTCGCCAAAGCAATGCTGTTTTACAATGTCCACACATTTTACTTTCACTGAATAAGTTGTGACATAAATGTTAATACTTATTATTACACATCTTTCATAGTGCATCGTTGGAAATTATGCTGTCGGGACATCGGTATCCATTGATGGTGTCGATTTATATGTGGTGGCAGGCATTCAGCGTGTCTAGGTTGCCGTTGAAGCTATCAAGGTATTAGAGTTATTTCCTTTAGATTAAATTATGTTCTTTTTTTAAGGCTTTCACATTTTGGAAAGCTGTTAACTATTGTGAAAATTATTTTATTCGAAGTCATTGTTGCATTGAATAGTTAGACAAAATATAATTTAGTAACATCTTCAACAGCATTTCCTTTACTCTAGAGCAGAAGACGATGTAACTGATAATACGGTAGTACACCTGTTTATAGAGGACACCTTTGATAAATTACAAGCATCCCTACCCCCCCCCCCCCTCTCTCTCTCTCTCTCTCTGACTATTTTCCTCCTTATCCATGTTTCTCACACTTACATCTCGCTCATTTTCTCCACCCCGTTGTCTACTGTTCAACTATTATGATGCTAAGCTTGAATACATTAACCTAGATCTATCTTAAAGGGGGAGTAACCATTCTCAACGCCAAACTAATAATAAATATCGGTTGAAATAAATACACCTACCGGTTCTTACATTTTGGGTTAATCGGTCATCTGTCTTATTCAAGTGACATTTAATCTGTGACCTGGGTTTGCACGCAATAGTGGCGTACCTCACGATTATTTAAGCCTGAATAGTATACTCACGGACTGGGAGACTCTGATTGTTATAAACCAGATATATCATTGCGTTTGCCAAACTCTGTTATCATGTAAAGTAATCTAATGCGCGCGTGAATCGCTTGGCTGATTATGTTAAACATAAAACACCACCACCGCCACCATGTCATCGCACTAGCGCTAGCGCTAGCGTGCTCCTGTTAATTTCATTCCCTCACATTCTCTCACAAACTAGAGTGATACGTAGGCCCATTCTGTATATTTGTAGCAAAGAAATATTGTTGAATTTCTTATCTCACTGTCATACTGTCAATTATTCACATATTTTGACAAAATATTCATAAACTGAATGCTGCATACCGTAAGATGTGGTTTTCTCGCCCTCCAGAGGTAACTTTGCCACATAGGTTGCCACATTTCTTTCATAACATCAAGTGCCAGTTGCTCGCCGTCACTGTCACACACCCTCCCCCTCCGCCCCCCCCTCCCCCCCCCCCCCCCCCACCACCCCAATCACCCTACTCGATCCGACTTAGTTACCCGTCCAACTCGCACACACGCATGCATGCACGGTCAGTGGCACTATTCTCTCATCCACATACACACCTAGATACACCTACCAACCGACTCGCCCGCCCGCCCGCACACTGGGTGATAAAAACACACAGTATTACACCGACATGATATTGGCGAAAATATTGTCATTTTGCGCTTCCAAGTGCAAATATAGATTTGTATTAAGATCACAATAACCTTGACCTCAAACGTCCGAATGTCTGCGCTGCTCCTTCTTGTTGAGTAACTATATGACGATGCTTAGCGCGAATAATTTCGCCAATTCCGAAATAAAGGCCAGTCGAGCTAACACAAGCCAAACTGTTAAACCCTGTATTTTATACAAATGTTACAATGACCTTGACCGCGATATCATTGTACATCGTATAAGTAAACATGTGGCCAACTTCAATTCAAGTATGGCGAACCTATTTTGAGATATAAGGCAATAAACCAAATATTTAACTGAAAATCAACGGGTTTTATCAAGGCAATATCATTGGGCTCCATCCCCTTGATATAAGGAAGCATGCTTCCAAGTTTAGTCCCAATTGGGTGAAGCCACGCCAAGATATTAACTCACCTGAGATTGGACGCCGACAAGCAGACAGACAGACAGACAGACAGACAGACAGACAGACAGATAGACAGACAGACAGACAGACAGACAGACAGACAGACAGACAGACAGATAGACAGACAGACAGACAGACAGACAGACAGACAGACAGACAGACAGACAGACAGACAGACAGACAGACAGACAGACAGACAGGCAGGCAGGCAGGCAGGCAGGCAGGCAGGCAGGCAGGCAGGCAGGCAGGCAGGCAGGCAGGCAGGCAGGCAGGCAGGCAGGCAGGCAGGCAGGCAGGCAGGCAGGCAGGCAGGCAGGCAGGCAGGCAGGCAGGCAGGCAGGCAGGCAGGCAGGCAGGCAGGCAGGCAGGCAGGCAGGCAGGCAGGCAGGCAGGCAGGCAGGCAGGCAGGCAGGCAGGCAGGCAGGCAGGCAGGCAGGCAGGCAGGCAGGCAGGCAGGCAGGCAGGCAGGCAGGCAGGCAGGCAGGCAGGCAGGCAGGCAGGCAGGCAGGCAGGCAGGCAGGCAGGCAGGCAGGCAGGCTTGTGCCAGGCCTCCATATTTGTCCCAAATCAAACAATTTTAAACTGTTTACATGTACAAATACACTGTCGGAATTGGTCTGTTGGTAGCTGATATTTCGTTTGCACGGTCGTCCGTACGTGCACTCGTCCATGCGTTCGTCCATGCGTTCGTTCGTTCGTTCGTTCGTTCGTTCGTTCGTTCGTTCGTTCGTTCGTTCGTTCGTTCGTTCGTTCGTTCGTTCGTTCGTTCGTTCGTTCGTTCGTTCGTTCGTTCGTTCGTTCGTTCGTTCGTTCGTTCGTTCGTTCGTTCGTTCGTTCGTTCGTTCGTTCGTTCGTTCGTTCGTTCGTTCGTTCGTTCGTTCGTTCGTTCGTTCGTTCGTTCGTTCGTTCGTTCGTTCGGGCGGGCGGGCGGGCGGGCGGGCGTATGTGCGGGCGTCCGTGCGTATGTGCGTGCATGCGTTCATATGTGCGTTTATTCATTCATTCATTCGTTCGTTCATCCACCTATCTGTTCACTCATCCTGTCACCTGTCCTTGGCCTCTCTATTGGTTTACTGGTCTGTGCCTCCCAGACATCAATTGATTGTCTATGTGGATGGACTGATGGATGGATTACTGGGTGGGTGGCCGGGTCGGTGCATGGATTGTTTGGACATATATGTTTGTAAAGGTACAAACCACCTCTCTTCCGCAACCACCTGCCGTATTTTATTCTTATATTTTCAACAGCCGCACCAACTCATTGCAAAGAAGCAATTAGCGCTTTGCAATGACTAAGTGAATAAATTAAACCAAATTCGGAAATGAAATTGTAGCTTTCACCCATTTGCCTATTCATTTGTTCAGTCGTCTAGTCACCCACCGGGTGTCTGTCTATCAGTTTACAAATCTGTTCTCCCCTTAATCAAGTATTTGTTTAGGTGGATAGCAGGATGGACTGATGGATGGATTAATATGCTGGTGTCTGGGCGGGTGAATGAGTGCATGGGTTGTTGGACATATAAGCTTACAAAGCTCAAACAACCTGTGACTTACAACCACCTCTCTTTATAAGGAATCTCACTAGACCAACAACATTCAGTCAATCCACAATGGATCATCCTATGTCAGAAAGACCTGCTCAAAACTATTTGTTTATTCCTATTTTCGAACACAGGGCAACACCAACTTATTACAAAGAAGTAATCAATGCTTTGTAATGACTGAGTGAACCGATTCGCCAAGATCAAATAACTGTATAACTTGTCAGAATTTGTTTTAATAATCTTTATCCAGGAAACCTGTCCCTTGCAGTACTCAAACAACAAGTAAATTACTCTCCGCCGCCATGATTAAACATATCTCGGCAGCATTTGATCTAATGACTGACCAAATAGCCCTCATTGTTATTCTCACACCTTAATCGCCTGAAACGAACCGGCGTACTAACCCATGCTACAGTTAGATAAGCTCGATATAATTAAGCAATCACGCCTTTTGTATTAGCTGTTTGACTTCAGTAGCGCCAAAGGCGCACATTGATCTAAAGCAGGTCTTCGGGTTTAGTTTGATCTTTTGTGGAGAGACTGAATTAATAGTTAATCAGTAGTCACCATTGTAGTAATTCTCCTATAAATATGTAAGAATTATCAGTTGCCATTAGACCAGTTTTTTCGCTGCATGACGAAGACCATTACGTCGAAAGCGCTCCAGCAACTGACAGTGTAAGCTTTAATTTTATATATATATAATAATCTTGTATTAATTGTTCTTATTTTTCAGTCTCTAAATTGTTTCAACACATATCGCTCTAGTTAATATTTGGTAGTTAACTTTTTTGAACTTTTCTGACTAAATTTGACATAAATCTGTAGAAATTTGATTACGTTCTAAAATGGCCAAGAATTTCAACGGCCCAGTGGGTAAAGGACGCAAATCTGGCAACCCAGCGTCCAACTTTTCTTCAACCAAAAGTGCTCCTAACCAGTCTGTTCAGGCCTTTCAGAGACTGGTTAAGATGTACTTCCATGTGTTGCAATGCTTGCATCACTATGGTCTTTTACGAGAGCATTTGGCATCAGACTCTCTCCCGAAATCTCTCAGCATGAAAATGGAGGAGATGAACTCGTTTTTCTGCCCTGCCTTACGAGATGACGAATTTTTGAAATCGACCAGCATGATAAACCAAATTTGGGCTCATAGCTGCTTAGAAAATTTAATCAACCATTATCGAAGCAAATTGGACAAATTAAAGGCAGAGGTAAAAGTGGCCGAATCTAATGTAATTCTTGATCTAGACAGAGCCAAAGGCATAGCATTGAAATGGGGTAGGCAAAATTTTGGAAATAAATTGGCCACAACGACAATCACAAATTTTTGGAAATTTTTGGCAGAAATAGCTAGTGATAAGCAAAATAGAGTGATGTCTCTACCAACACCGGCGGCCACACCGAGTACAGGTTCAGGTTATCATTCAACAATGACTAACAAACGACAACGGTCACCAACTACCTTCACACCCTCGCCTACCACTTCCAAGCGGACGAATCTGTATACATCACCAACACCAGCACCTGGTGTTGATGATGTAACAGAGTCATGGCCGGCTCTCCCAAAGACAAATTCTCCTCCTGTGCGCCGTTGTCGGGTTGTTACTCACTGTTCCCCCAATCTACCACCTAGCAACTCTTCCTCATCTCTTCCACTATCTTCTCCTCGCCACCTTCTGACTCGATCTTCTCCTCTTCCTCCTTCTCCTCTCTCAATCCCGCCTCCTCCTCTTCCTCCTCAAACTTCTTCTCTTCATGCATCTCCTCTCTCAATCCCGCCTCCTCCTCTTCCTCCTCAACCTTCTTCTCTTTATGCATCTCCTCTCTCAATCCCACCTCTTGCTCCTCATACTCAATCTTCTCCTCTTGCATCTCCTCTCTCCATCCCTCCTCCTCCTCTTCCTCCTACGCTTCATCTCTCTTCTCCTCACGCACCTTCTTCTGCTCCTCTTCTTCTGTCTCCACCTCCTCTCCCTCCTATGGAGAATAATAGTAACCTGTCTGACAGGAAGTTTGCTAAGTACCGTCATCAATCGCATAGCAAGGGCCTGTGGAGGATCCCCAGAATCACCAAAAAGATTCTGATGATAGGGTCCTCTAATCTAGCCCGAATTGATTTAGATGTCCATCCTGACATCCAGGTTGAGTGCTATCCTGGTGCCGCATTATCACATTTCAGAACAATGGCTATGCGACACCAGGATGGCCCTAGCCCGGAGAAGATCATCTTGAATATTGGCATCAACTCCAAAAATGAGCATCCAACCAAAGCCTCAAGCCATTTACGGTTCATGGCTCGTGAATTTAAAAACACCTTCCCTAATGCGGAGTTGCACTTTGCTGAGATTAACTTCTCTGATAGCTTGTCAGACAGGCAAAGGTACTGTCTCAAGCGTATCAACGAATCAGCAAGGTCCAACTGCCACGTTGATAAGGTCATCCCCAAAATTTCTGATGCAAATTTTCATGTTGAGAAGGATAGAATCCATTGGACGAAAGAAACAGCTAATTGTATTTATAACCATTGGTTGACGGTACTTAGTTTAAACTAAATGTGGGTCAAGGCAATAGCTCCCCTAACATAGGATTAGGAACAAACCTTGTCAATTTAGCAGCTGACTATGATCTCTCACCATCTGAAAAATCAATTCTCGATCGTGGTCTTACTTTTATACCAACTCCAAAACCAAAAACAGGATTAGATTTGCTTTTAGACACAGGTCTTATTGAAGTAGCTAATTTTGGTCATTCAGTAAAAATAGCCCATCATTTTCGAAATTTAAATGGAGAGTCAAAACCATTCACTGGAAAATCCGGTTGGGACCCTCCAGATAGGCTAGTTGATGACAATGTTAAAGCAACCATAAAAACGGTTGCTGGTATAGCCAGATCATTGCCAGTTACAAACAATAAGCAAAACCTTTCATTTCTCGAACAACAGGCTATCAACAAATTACGTAGAAATCAAAATATTATTATAAAACCAGCCGATAAAGGTTCAGCAACTGTGATTATGTCTAGAGAAAACTACATCCGCGAGGCCGAAAGGCAGTTAACTAACACCAGGCATTACAGAAAACTTGATAATTTAATTTGGCCTCAAAACCGACAAAATTTCATTGAAATACTTAATTCATTGCATACAGATAAGTACATCGATAAGAAACAGCTAAAGTATCTGCTAGGTGAGAATAATCCACAAAATCGGACATTTTATATCTTGCCTAAAATCCATAAACCTATCAGCACCTGGTTAGATCCATTGACACCTCCTGGACGACCCATCATTTCAGACTGTGGCAGTGAGTCTTATGGCATTTCAGAATATATTGATTACTATTTAAAGCCCATTGCTAATAGACACAAGAGCTTTCTCAAGAACACTGAACACTTTCTTTCAAAGTTATCCAAATTGTCAGTTCCGAAAGATGCATATTTAGTCACATTAGACATAGATGCTATGTATACCAATATAGATATTGATGCTGGAGTCAATGCTATTAAGAATTCTTTTGTCAAATTTCCTGATCCAGATCGACCAGACACGGAAATTCTAAAATTATTAGAGCTAAGTCTTAAAGGAAACGATTTCCAATTTAATGGTGAAAATTACCTTCAAATCTGTGGATGCGCAATGGGTAAACGATTCAGCCCAAATTTTGCCACGATTTATGTTGCGGAGTGGGAAGTGGAGGCACTGAACAAATCAACTAAAAAGCCTCTTCTTTACCTCAGATATCTAGATGACATCTTCATAGTTTGGCAACATTCAGAAGAAGACTTTTGGGAATTTTTTCGCATTTTAAATAACCAAGATTCAAACATCAAGCTAAAAGCTACTATTAGTGGAACATCGGTTGACTTTTTAGATGTCACGATCTATAAGGGTCCTCAATTTGATTCCTCTGGTAAATTAGAATATAAAGTATTCTTTAAGCCAACAGACTCACATCAGCTGCTTCACAAAAAATCATTTCATCCTCCACACACATTTAAAGGTTTGATCAAATCGCAAATCATAAGATTTTTTGGAAACTCTAGCAACAGGCAAAATCTGAATAGTGCATGCTCTACTCTGTTTGATGCTTTGAAAGCACGAGGCTATTCAGCCCGTTTTCTTCGAAAAATTAAAGCAGACACCATCAATGAGCTTGAAAATCTAAAACCTCATAGCGGACCCGAGTTTGAACCTGTCCAAATTAAACACAATAAACCAATCATGTGCGATGGATCAGTTTCTAAATGCGACAAATATAGATGCAAAGTAAACAACTATATTGTAAACCAACAAACATTCCTGAGCTTTCAAACTAAAAATGAATATCATATCCGAACTAATATGCATTGTGATTCTGAGAATGTAGTCTATTTGATCAATTGTGCCCTTTGCCAGAAACAGTATGTTGGTGAAACAAAAAATGCATTTAGAGTGCGTGCTAGACGCCACGTTTCTGATATTAACACCTCAGCAGATACGCCAATTGCTCAACATTTCCAACTTCCGGATCATTCAGTTGAACATCATTTTGAAATCATGCCAATAGAACAGATTCCGACCTTCGATAGTGAGGAAGAAACGAGTTCGTTTCGCAAAATCCGAGAGGGCCATTGGATTAGAACACTCCAAACAAAAGCACCATTTGGAATAAATGTTGATTCGGGAATATCACAAAAGAACAAAATTATCCCATTTCAACTCATATACAATAGACGTAATGTTGAATTAGCGAAAACCATGAAAGACGAATATTCACAGTTGCAATCTAAATTAAAGGAACCGATCAAAGCACGACCAGTAATAGCTTACAATAGAAATCCAAACCTGAAAGATTTGCTAGTAAGATCAAAGTTAGACCTTATAGTTCCTGATAACAATGACAAGGTTTCATCCCTCCCTACCTATTCTTAAAGAAATCTAATCCCAACCAAAATCAATGGTGGGGCAACATGAAATCATATCCGTAGGACATCTATTAATTTTGTGTCTGCAAAAGTGCGTGCGTGCGTTCGTTCGTTCGTTCGTTCGTTCGTTCGTTCGTTCGTTCGTTCGTTCGTTCGTTCGTTCGTTCGTTCGTTTGTTCGTTCGTTCGTTCGTTCGTTCGTTCGTTCGTTCGTTCGTTCGTTCGTTCGTTCGTTCGTTCGTTCGTTCGTTCGTTCGTTCGCTCGTGCGTTCGTTCGTGCGTCCGGGCGTTTGTTCGTATGTGTGTATGGGTGTGTGCTCGTACATCCGTACGTGTGTGCATCTATACTTGCGTGGGTGTATGTGTGCGTGTGTATGTGGGTGTGGGTGCATTAATTCGTGAGTACATTAGTGCCTGGGTGTGTGCGTGCATGCATTCTTGCGTCCGTTCGTGCATGCGTTCATGCATGCATTATTGCGTGCATTCGTGCATGTATTACTGTGTGCATGTATTATTGCATGCATTCGTGCATTCGTTCAGATGCGTGCGTGCATGCGTGCGTGTGTGTATGTGTGTGCATTCGTGTGTGTGATTTCTCTATAATGTAGGATCAATCCCAGCCTTTACCTGTTAAAGCGACCTACTGATTAATTCACTTTACCCCAACTAATCTCAAGGGGGGACCACTCTAAGTAAATCTAAACTTGGTCTCGATAGGACAAATTTAGGCAAAGAAATTTTTAATTAAATTCCTGTGCCAATGCGTTTTTATCAATGTAAAGACAGACAGACAGACAGACAGACAGACAGACAGACGGCGTCACGGAACCCATCCAAAAATGAGCATCCAACCAAAGCCTCAAGCCATTTACGGTTCATGGCTCGTGAATTTAAAAACACCTTCCCTAATGCGGAGTTGCACTTTGCTGAGATTAACTTCTCTGATAGCTTGTCAGACAGGCAAAGGTACTGTCTCAAGCGTATCAACGAATCAGCAAGCTCCAACTGCCACGTTGATAAGGTCATCCCCAAAATTTCTGATGCCAATTTTAATGTTGAGAAGGATAGAATCCATTGGACGAAAGAAACAGCTAATTGTATTTATAACCATTGGTTGACGTTACTTAGTTTAAACTAAATGTGGGTCAAGGCAATAGCTCCCCTAACATAGGATTAGGAACAAACCTTGTCAATTTAGCAGCTGACTATGATCTCTCACCATCTGAAAAATCAATTCTCGATCGTGGTCTTACTTTTGTACCAACTCCAAAACCAAAAACAGGATTAGATTTGCTTTTAGACACAGGTCTTATTGAAGTAGCTAATTTTGGTCATTCAGTAAAAATAGCCCATCATTTTCGAAATTTAAATGGAGAGTCAAAACCATTCACTGGAAAATCCGCTTGGGACCCTCCAGATAGGCTAGTTGATGACAATATTAAAGCAACCATAAAAAAGGTTGCTGGTATAGCCAGATCATTGCCAGTTACAAACAATAAGCAAAACCTTTCATTTCTCGAACGACAGGCTATCAACAAATTACGTAGAATCAGAATATTATTATAAAACCAGCCGATAAAGGTTCAGCAACTGTGATTATGTCTAGAGAAAACTACATCCGCGAGGCCGAAAGGCAGTTAACTAACACCAGGCATTACAGAAAACTTGATAATTTAATTTGGCCTCAAAACCGACAACATTTCATTGAAATACTTAATTCATTGCATACAGATAAGTACATCGATAAGAAACAGCTACAGTATCTGCTAGGTGAGAATAATCCACAAAATCGGACATTTTATATCTTGCCTAAAATCCATAAACCTATCAGCACCTGGTTAGATCCATTGACACCACCTGGACGACCCATCATTTCAGACTGTGGCAGTGAGTCTTATGGCATTTCAGAATATATTGATTACTATTTAAAGCCCATTGCTAATAGACACAATAGCTTTCTCAAGAACACAGAACACTTTCTTTCAAAGTTATCCAAATTGTCAGTTCCGAAAGATGCATATTGAGTCACATTAGACATAGATGCTATGTATACCAATATAGATATTGATGCTGGAGTAAATGCTATTAGGAATTCTTTTGTCAAATTTCCTGATCCAGATCGACCAGACACGGAAATTCTAAAATTATTAGAGCTAAGTCTTAAAGGAAACGATTTCCAATTTAATGGTGAAAATTACCTTCAAATCTGTGGTTGCGCAATGGGTAAACGATTCAGCCCAAATTTTGCCACGATTTATGTTGCAGAGTGGGAAGAGGATGCACTGAACAAATCAACCAAAAAGCCTCTTCTTTACCTCAGATATCTAGATGACATCTTCATAGTTTGGCAACATTCAGAAGAAGACTTTTGGGAATTTTTTCGCATTTTAAATAACCAAGATTCAAATATCAAGCTAAAAGCTACTATTAGTGGAACATCTGTTGACTTTTTAGATGTCACGATCTATAAGGGTCCTCAATTTGATTCCTCTGGAAAATTAGAATATAAAGTATTCTTTAAGCCAACAGACTCACATCAGCTGCTTCACAAAAAATCATTTCATCCTCCACACACATTTAAAGGTTTGATCAAATCGCAAATCATAAGATTTTTTCGAAACTCTAGCAACAGGCAAAATCTGAATAGTGCATGCTCTACTCTGTTTGATGCTTTGAAAGCACGAGGCTATTCAGCCCGTTTTCTTCGAAAAATTAAAGCAGACACCATCAATGAGCTTGAAAATCTAAAACCTCATAGCGGACCCGAGTTTGAGCCTGTCCAAATTAAACACAATAAACCAATCATGTGCGATGGATCAGTTTCCAAATGCGACAAAAATAGATGCAAAGTAAACAACTATATTGTAAACCAACAAACATTCCTGAGCTTTCAAACTAAAAATGAATATCATATCCGAACTAATATGCATTGTGATTCTGAGAATGTAGTCTATTTGATCAATTGTGCCCTTTGCCAGAAACAGTATGTTGGTGAAACAAAAAATGCATTTAGAGTGCGTGCTAGACGCCACGTTTCTGATATTAACACCTCAGCAGATACGCCAATTGCTCAACATTTCCAACTTCCGGATCATTCAGTTGAACATCATTTTGAAATCATGCCAATAGAACAGATTCCGACCTTCGATAGTGAGGAAGAAACGAGTTCGTTTCGCAAAATCCGAGAGGGCCATTGGATTAGAACACTCCAAACAAAAGCACCATTTGGAATAAATGTAGATTCGGGAATATCACAAAAGAACAAAATTATCCCATTTCAACTCATATACAATAGACGTAATGTTGAATTAGCGAAAACCATGAAAGACGAATATTCACAGTTGCAATCTAAATTAAAGGAACCGATCAAAGCACGACCAGTAATAGCTTACAATAGAAATCCAAACCTGAAAGATTTGCTAGTAAGATCAAAGTTAGACCTTATAGTTCCTGATAACAATGACAAGGTTTCATCCCTCCCTACCTATTCTTAAAGAAATCTAATCCCAACCAAAATCAATGGTGGGGCAACATGAAATCATATCCGTAGGACATCTATTAATTTTGTGTCTGCAAAAGTGCGTGCGTGCGTTCGTTCGTTCGTTCGTTCGTTCGTTCGTTCGTTCGTTCGTTCGTTCGTTCGTTCGTGCGTTCGTGCGTTCGTTCGTGCGTCCGGGCGTTTGTTCGTATGTGTGTATGGGTGTGTGCTCGTACATCCGTACGTGTGTGCATCTATACTTGCGTGGGTGTATGTGTGCGTGTGTATGTGGGTGTGGGTGCATTAATTCGTGAGTACATTAGTGCCTGGGTGTGTGCGTGCATGCATTCTTGCGTCCGTTCGTGCATGCGTTCATGCATGCATTATTGCGTGCATTCGTGCATGTATTACTGTGTGCATGTATTATTGCATGCATTCGTGCATTCGTTCAGATGCGTGCGTGCGTGCGTGCGTGCGTGCGTGCGCGTGTGTGTATGTGTGTGCATTCGTGTGTGTGATTTCTCTATAATGTAGGATCAATCCCAGCCTTTACCTGTTAAAGCGACCTACTGATTAATTCACTTTACCCCAACTAATCTCAAGGGGGGACCACTCTAAGTAAATCTAAACTTGGTCTCGATAGGACAAATTTAGGCAAAGAAATTTTTAATTAAATTCCTGTGCCAATGCGTTTTTTTCAATGTAAAGACAGACAGACAGACAGACAGACAGACAGACAGACAGACAGACGGCGTCACGGAACCCATCCAAAAATGAGCATCCAACCAAAGCCTCAAGCCATTTACGGTTCATGGCTCGTGAATTTAAAAACACCTTCCCTAATGCGGAGTTGCACTTTGCTGAGATTAACTTCTCTGATAGCTTGTCAGACAGGCAAAGGTACTGTCTCAAGCGTATCAACGAATCAGCAAGCTCCAACTGCCACGTTGATAAGGTCATCCCCAAAATTTCTGATGCCAATTTTAATGTTGAGAAGGATAGAATCCATTGGACGAAAGAAACAGCTAATTGTATTTATAACCATTGGTTGACGTTACTTAGTTTAAACTAAATGTGGGTCAAGGCAATAGCTCCCCTAACATAGGATTAGGAACAAACCTTGTCAATTTAGCAGCTGACTATGATCTCTCACCATCTGAAAAATCAATTCTCGATCGTGGTCTTACTTTTGTACCAACTCCAAAACCAAAAACAGGATTAGATTTGCTTTTAGACACAGGTCTTATTGAAGTAGCTAATTTTGGTCATTCAGTAAAAATAGCCCATCATTTTCGAAATTTAAATGGAGAGTCAAAACCATTCACTGGAAAATCCGCTTGGGACCCTCCAGATAGGCTAGTTGATGACAATATTAAAGCAACCATAAAAAAGGTTGCTGGTATAGCCAGATCATTGCCAGTTACAAACAATAAGCAAAACCTTTCATTTCTCGAACGACAGGCTATCAACAAATTACGTAGAATCAGAATATTATTATAAAACCAGCCGATAAAGGTTCAGCAACTGTGATTATGTCTAGAGAAAACTACATCCGCGAGGCCGAAAGGCAGTTAACTAACACCAGGCATTACAGAAAACTTGATAATTTAATTTGGCCTCAAAACCGACAACATTTCATTGAAATACTTAATTCATTGCATACAGATAAGTACATCGATAAGAAACAGCTACAGTATCTGCTAGGTGAGAATAATCCACAAAATCGGACATTTTATATCTTGCCTAAAATCCATAAACCTATCAGCACCTGGTTAGATCCATTGACACCACCTGGACGACCCATCATTTCAGACTGTGGCAGTGAGTCTTATGGCATTTCAGAATATATTGATTACTATTTAAAGCCCATTGCTAATAGACACAATAGCTTTCTCAAGAACACAGAACACTTTCTTTCAAAGTTATCCAAATTGTCAGTTCCGAAAGATGCATATTTAGTCACATTAGACATAGATGCTATGTATACCAATATAGATATTGATGCTGGAGTAAATGCTATTAGGAATTCTTTTGTCAAATTTCCTGATCCAGATCGACCAGACACGGAAATTCTAAAATTATTAGAGCTAAGTCTTAAAGGAAACGATTTCCAATTTAATGGAGAAAATTACCTTCAAATCTGTGGTTGCGCAATGGGTAAACGATTCAGCCCAAATTTTGCCACGATTTATGTTGCAGAGTGGGAAGAGGATGCACTGAACAAATCAACCAAAAAGCCTCTTCTTTACCTCAGATATCTAGATGACATCTTCATAGTTTGGCAACATTCAGAAGAAGACTTTTGGGAATTTTTTCGCATTTTAAATAACCAAGATTCAAATATCAAGCTAAAAGCTACTATTAGTGGAACATCTGTTGACTTTTTAGATGTCACGATCTATAAGGGTCCTCAATTTGATTCCTCTGGAAAATTAGAATATAAAGTATTCTTTAAGCCAACAGACTCACATCAGCTGCTTCACAAAAAATCATTTCATCCTCCACACACATTTAAAGGTTTGATCAAATCGCAAATCATAAGATTTTTTCGAAACTCTAGCAACAGGCAAAATCTGAATAGTGCATGCTCTACTCTGTTTGATGCTTTGAAAGCACGAGGCTATTCAGCCCGTTTTCTTCGAAAAATTAAAGCAGACACCATCAATGAGCTTGAAAATCTAAAACCTCATAGCGGACCCGAGTTTGAGCCTGTCCAAATTAAACACAATAAACCAATCATGTGCGATGGATCAGTTTCCAAATGCGACAAAAATAGATGCAAAGTAAACAACTATATTGTAAACCAACAAACATTCCTGAGCTTTCAAACTAAAAATGAATATCATATCCGAACTAATATGCATTGTGATTCTGAGAATGTAGTCTATTTGATCAATTGTGCCCTTTGCCAGAAACAGTATGTTGGTGAAACAAAAAATGCATTTAGAGTGCGTGCTAGACGCCACGTTTCTGATATTAACACCTCAGCAGATACGCCAATTGCTCAACATTTCCAACTTCCTGATCATTCAGTTGAACATCATTTTGAAATCATGTCAATAGAACAGATTCCGACCTTCGATAGTGAGGAAGTAATGACTTCGTTTCGCAAAATCCGAGAAGGCCATTGGATTAGAACACTCCAAACAAAAGCACCATTTGGAATAAATGTAGATTCGGGAATATCACAAAAGAACAAAATTATCCCATTTCAACTCATATACAATAGACGTAATGTTGAATTAGCGAAAACCATGAAACACGAATATTCACAGTTGCAATCTAAATTAAAGGAACCGATCAAAGCACGACCAGTAATAGCTTACAATAGAAATCCAAACCTGAAAGATTTGCTAGTAAGATCAAAGTTAGACCTTATAGTTCCTGATAACAATGACAAGGTTTCATCCCTCCCTACCTATTCTTAAATAAATCTAATCCCAACCAAAATCAATGGTGGGGCAACATGAAATCATATCCGTAGGACATCTTTTAATTTAGTGTCTGCAAAAGTGTGCGTGCGTGCGTATGTGCGTGTGTGCGTGCGTGCGTGCGTGCGTTCGTTCGTTCGTTCGTTCGTTCGTTCGTTCGTTCGTTCGTTCGTTCGTTCGTGCGTTCGTGCGTCCGGGCGTTTGTGTGTATGTGTGTGGGGGTGTGCTCGTACATCCGCACGTGTGTGCATCTATACTTGCGTGGGTGTATGTGTGCGTGTGTGTGTGGGTGCATTAATTCGTGAGTACATTAGTGCGTGGGTGTGTGCGTGCATGCATTCGTGCGTTCGTTCGTGCATGCGTTCATGCATGCATTATTGCGTGCATTCGTGCATGTATTACTGTGTGCATGTGTTATTGCATGCATTCGTGCATTCGTTCAGATGTGTGCGTGCGTGCGTGCGTGCGGGCGGGCGTGCATTCGTGTGTGTGACGGAAGGACGAACGGACGGCGTCACGGAACCCATCGATATATTGGTTTTTAATTAATGTTTCCCGTAACTCAGTAATTCGGAAGTAGCCAATTTGAAAAGCGATACTTTTGACATGAGGACGAAAATAGGCGATATTACGATACGGACAAACGAAGAAGCAACACATTCCCTTGTACACGTCACGGGTCTAGCGTCACTGTAATTATTTTACAGGCATAAATCGCTGTTTCATCGCGTCTTCTCAGCTGTTTAGGTTACTTATTTAAATTTGACAATGTTGCTCCGTTTTTAATTAGTAAATGAGGAATATATATCATGCATTATCAGCTATTTCACGGAGACCGCTGACTACCTCCTTTAAAAGTTCATCTAATTACGTCGTAATTGACCCACTGACACATCACCGATAATGCCGCATTAAGGCACCCCTAAAAGACGAATGAGGTATTGATTTCTAAAACATATCTTAATGTAACATATATGTACGATGAGATTGGGTACACGCTCTGTCAGCTTCGAGATGCTATCTCTACTATGACATATATACTGCACGCCGTATTTAAATGTCAATTCCTACAGGGATTTTTTGCACGGCAATTGCTTATGTGGCGCGTACTTCCCTGATATTGCTGATAGTCAATGCTCCACACTCATGTCCAGATAGTCCAGATATGGACCAATTTTAAACTGTGAGTATACTATCAATGTGTTAGTCATATGAGTCGTATGAGTCCAGTACGCGAGATTGTATGTAGGGCCGCTTGCGCAATCTATTACCTAGACCGTGAGTTCAATGCTAAAACGATTTCTCATTTCAAGTTCTTATATTTGCCATTTCCGTGACTGGTATGATTCTTTACTTGCACTTTTCAGTTCATGATAATACTTCTTCTTCTTCTTCTTTTCGTTCGCTGATCATACCTCCAGTCCTGTAAGTGACTATCGACATGATCATAAGCGTTAAGTGCGTGGATCCATGGTTTATTAGAGTGCGCCGTGCGGCCTGGAACCTCCGTCTTCAGCACTCGAGGTTTCTGTCAGGGTTACCTTACCATTACCTCCTTTAGTCGCCTCTTACGACACGCAGAGGATACGGAAGGTGTATTTTAAGCCCCACCTACAGGGCAAAGGTAATACCATTTTGTACAATAGCCTTAATGTGTCCATTGTTTAATTTGATTGATTGATCAATGGGGTATCATGGGGTCTAGAGTACTGCGTCGGTGAATGTCCGCATCAGAGTTTTCCAAGATTATAGTGACTATGTTTGACCATTGCAAATGGTATTTAAATGAGCGTATCATGGACAAACCTAGATTGTATATGAGCAGAGAATGGCACGATGTTGGTCAAAGACTCAACTACTCCAGTAGCGATGCTGGGCCCGGTCCAGCCATGCTGATGTACCTTATGGTATATAAACATTTAGATACACATTAGATGTATATGCACTTCTTTTTTTCAGCCATTTTTTTGTTACGTGCTCAAAATTTACAGATTAAATGGTGCGGCTATGTGTGTCAGCTGAGTATATTTCTTGAGACCATGGCAATAGGCATTGCAGACAGACATATGGCAAAGCTACTTGTAGCTATGTCAAACATTAAATGTAAAGTATGATGTATCGCTTCACTGACTAGCCGTACGCGTGTTTGCCTGATGGCATATGGTTTCCTGACGTTGCCTTGAAACCAAACACATAATCCATTGCATTTCCCGATAAGAGAACACCAGTAAACATCATGTGGCAACAGCTGACAGAGAAGATTAATTTGATATGAAATACATAGGCGGTTATACACAGATTAAGGCCGCAAATGTTTAGAAAATGTTCTTTTCAGACGCTTTCTACAGACATATATATTAGTCTCTGTAAACAACCCTGAGTTGCATGTGGCAAATTTATCAATTGCTTGCTAAGATATTAACAGATTGATATCAATCTAACTTTATCGATCAAGATTTAGCCATTCCCAGAGGAATTGGCCCGCAATTTTAGCATTTCCCCTCATGGATACACACAGAGTCCATTCTTCTAATGTGATGTATTTCTTATTTGTTACCTTCTTCCTCTTAGACGAGCAGCCATCACATTAGTATGGCAGAAAGGTGACTTATTCTTCTAATGAATTGGAGGACTCATCTCCCTTTGCACGTCGATGTAAAGATTTCTTCTTTGCAATTGTATAAGCAAAATATTTACCAGAAGTAATTAACAACGACCAGTGCTATTGAATTCCAGGGCGGAAAATCACTACTAATATCAGATTGATCACAGATATAGTCGAGTAATCAGATTTTCTATCATTACCATTGTGTGTAGAGCCATTTGGTCCAGAAAGGATAGCTATTTCAATATCGTTGACGTTAGAAAGTTTTTCAAGATGCATTCAAACCCTGTATAGCTAAAATCAAAGTTTATTATAAATCAACAAAGCCATTCTCTTTCAAAGATGGTATTGTATACGATTGTTTGCTACGTTGCTGGTGGTCTGGGGGCTGTATGCTATTTACATGGAATCACTGTTGCACAAACTACGGTCCAATAGGTGACTAGACGAGTGCCATAGCCTAATCCCATGAATGGACAAGTACGAAGCATCGGCCAATGCAAAGGTTAATTTGGTAAGACGCAAGGCATTAGATGAATGTATTGAAAGGGCGAATTTCGAAAATGTAATGCAATAACGATGGTCAAACGATTCTTTGTGTATCCATGGATAATTCTAAGCACGTTTTGAATAAGAACTGGTGTTATGGAGGTTAATCCCTTGCCTTTTGGCTATCACTATCGAAATGATTGCCATTCATTGAAAATATCATTGTAGCGAACGAACACATTAGCCGCTTCGTAGACTTGCTGTTATCGATCCACCTGCGAAATTTGTGAATTCCATTCGCAAATGCTTAGTGAAAATTCGTGTAGCATCCATGCATTGGGTGTCAAGACAATTACTATACGTGACACTAGATAACGGCGGACAAGGATGGTTGTATTTGCAGTATCGTAGTCTGCCTATACTCTTCATCATATTTAGAACCTTTGGAATTTCATTGCCGGATATTATCGGTAATATATTAAGGAGCTTATCCCTCTTGTGTTGCTATGTATTTGCCAGCATATTACATCACCATCAGAAGATTACCTAGAAACGCTATCTGCTATCTCTATCTCTTGTTTCCTCTGATCTGTTGCTGGGTCTCGAACAGCGACCAACCACGCCATATATGGCACTTCAACTGCAGCATTAGGAGACATGCAGTAGGCCTACTTAAAATGCGCTCTCGTGCCTTGCTGCATTCAATAATGGTTTCGTTCAATACGGATATATTTGTATATGAACAAAGCATCTCTAGACATGCTCACTAACGGAAGGACGCCTGCACATAATATCAAACGATGTTGTGCAATTACGTCCAACATTGCAGACGTAAGCATAGCGAGATCTATGAATTTGTCGTGTGATTAAACATTTTCTCTTTTATTTTCAGCAGTACATCCATGCCCCATGCACAATAAAGGATAGAGGAGAATCCAAACAGTGCTCTCTTAGCGACAATCGCTCTTACGTCATTAGTTAGAATTAAATGATTAATCAAAATCACAATGCTATAATCTTCGTTTGAACTGGAAGATGCCGTCACCAAAGTAGAGACATGTGATAAATATATAACAATTTTATCACGATTACCTGTTGAAAATTTAAATTAAATTTCATGAGAATTGATTTATTCGCAATAGTAGATCTTGAATGGCAGATGGTACCAACACCACTTTATCTGGAATGATAGTGATGCTCAAGCATAGATTCATCGACTAATACCAACTGTGGCTGACGATTATTGTGTTCCGCACATTTGCTCGTACGATATTCCTTTCATTATACAATACTATTTGAACTTGCTTGCATTCATCCCAAATGTCGGGCCGTCAGATGAGAGGAATGTGTCGACATGTTACAGGAAAAGGCACAGGCTTATGCAAAGGGTATTGCGGTGGTTGAAGGGTCGGGTGTTGGGGGGGGTGGCTAGGGATGTAACGGGGTTGCCGCCAAGTTTTTCATCTCCCTTAGTGTATCCCCATAGGGCCGCCGTAGTTTTGCCTCCGCCGCCCCCCCCCCCATAGCTTACCCACCTCCCCACCCCCATGTTAAAATACATTCATACATAATAACTGTATGTATATTTGTAGAGTGGGGTACATACTCTCGTGTCCCGTAAAGATTTGGGCGATTCCACACTATTCAAGTACGCAAAATAAATAAAGCCCAAACCTGATGTACGTAGGAATTCTGACTGAATATCCGGCATCGATAGCTGTGCTTCGTGGATTAGGCGTGTTGTGATGGAAATAGCTGTGCTTCGTGGATTAGGCGTGTTGTGATTGAAATAGCTGCGCTTCGTAGATTAGGCGTGTTGTGATTGAAATAGCTGTGCTTCGTGGATTAGGCATGGTGTGATGGAAATAGTTGTTCTTCGTGGATTAGGCGTGTTGTGATGGAAATAACTGTGGTTCGTGGATTAGGCGTGTTGTGATTGAAATAGTGGTGCCTCACGGATTAGGCGTGTTGTGATTGAAATATCAGTGCTTCGTGGCTTAGGCGTGTTATGATTGAAACAGCAGTGCTTCATGGATTAGGCATGGTGTGATGAAAATTTAATTTTTATATTAAAAAAATAATTGATGGACAGAACTTGCTTACGCTATTTAAGCACTCTGTAATATTGCCTATGCGCGCATATTGAAACTTAAGCTGACCTTGGACTGGCCAAGATCCAATTCTATATCAGTATCAGCGAACATACACAGACACGTTTTACAAGTCACTAAGCAAAATCTGATTTCAGATTAACGTTTAGAAAACTCGTTTAGTATCTTAGGATTTGATGAAGCAAGCTTAGTGATTTCAGAATCCCAGTCATCTAAACTAAGATACTGTTCTGAGTGCGTGGACAAACGTGCACCCAATTACACTTATCGAGTTCAATGTCGGATTATTGGACTATGGTGTGGCGCTATATGGTTCAATCACCTATTTCTATGTGTAACGGAGAGATGTAGTGGCATAGACTGGATTACTTTATGGTGCGAACTACAAAAGGATCTTTTATGATAAGTAGACTAAGTTCGTACCTGATAGGAGTACGATGTTGCTTGATCTTTTGTAATGATAAACCCATCAGATAAAGATACCAGTAATGATTGTGACGTCATTGATATAAGTGATGAACAATACTATAATTGCCAAAATATTTGACCTAAATTGAAGTATGAAGTTAGATGTCTAGGGTTATATAGCTTCCATTAAGAATGGTTTGTCCGTTATTAATCAATCAGAAGAGATTACACAAAATCAATATTCTATGACATTCTACTCTTCAATATATTGGCTCAATTTATGAGAGTGTTCCGACTTAGTATTTGAACTTACTCCTATACACATGGATCAAAAGGTGAATATGACGGGAAGAAAGGTAAACAATGACAGATTTAAAGAAAAATTAATAATTCATTGATTCTTTGCACTTTGTTGAATATTTAAATGAACAAGCAATATTAATTTATAAATATTTGATTTCATGTAAATATTATCTGAATAGTTTGACACTTCTGCGGACTGTAATACTTTATATTTAGATATGATTTTAGTCGATCATTAATAATAAAAGAAATGATTCGGCAACTCTATTCAAGGTTGAATCCTCGACGACCCAAAGTCATTAGTTGACATGAGAGATGAGAATGAATATGACGCATGTTAAATAACTAAAAATCTACAACACTTTGACGCTAAACAAACGGTATAAATCCCCATCTATTTCTCAAGACAATTACCTGACTGATTGACCCCAAGGATCCAAACTTAACTTTGAATTGTGCACGTTTTTACGGATTTCAATTTGATATGGCTGACCTAAATACAAAACTGAAAGAAGCAAGATCGAAAAATTAACTGAATCAAAAGACAATTGACACAGCAATAACCAGTGGACAACTGGCTATAGATACTCCAACCTCTGTTCATTCATGAACTAATAAGATCCGCCAAGACAAAACAATTTCTTGTCCTGATTTAACATCACACATCAATTCACGAATAACCCAGAATTCGATTCCTGAATCTCAGGTGTAACTTGAATTTCCAACTAGTGAGTAAAATTCAATAACAAGAACACAAATGGCTTCTATTCTGTCTAGTTAAAGGACAACCAATACTGACTATTAGGACATTTGGGTCTCACATTAAATTGACGTCATTTTATGTTTATCACAACACATGCGATTTTAAGTTCCAAGAAACGCGGAATTAGTAGATCTTGTTTCTATCTATGTTATTTTTAGAGTTATTACATACTCCAATAACAATAAATAATTTAAATTATGAAAATCGATGTAATTGACTTACATAATAGATGATAGTTAAGATAGATTGGCGAATCAATGTCAGTTGAAATTTAAGCGATCTGACTAATGGTGTTGATATGAAAGGCCAGTTGTTGTTGCTGAACACGACGGAAATATAACGAACACACATATTTGATGAACTTTGTGGGTGCACCCTAACGGCCGCGCAAAAAGTGAAATCCAGATCCGAAAGAAATGGCTGCTGACGATATCTGGGTAGAATCCGGGCCAGTCCCCAAAAAGCCACTTGCCGCGAGTAGCTCGAACCGCAGCTGGCAACAGACGTAGTGCCCAGCTACTAAAGAACCGGCCACGGGCTGCCAGGAGCTAATATTCGAAACAAACTGGTTGTAGGCTGCCAGAACCTGAAAACTCGGAGCAATCTGACCACATGTTGCCAGGAGCTGAAGAGTCTATTGAACTGACCACAGCTTCTCCAAGAGCTGATATGACTGATACGGATATGGCTACATGTCAGTTATTTAAACAGACGATAGATTAAGCGTTTACTTCATAAGATGATGATGATGAAATATCTTCTCATGAGACTGGTTTTAGCTTGCCATGAAGACGGGATATAAATGCGAATAACCATAATATGTTATGTTCAAACTGATGACACTGATATCTTGAAATGTATGCATATATAGGCTCTACTTCAAACTGCAATTTAATAACGGATAGGCCTACACTATCAGTTCGTGCATTCTTCATTCACTCTACTACACCGGTGTATGGGGCCAGTGTAGAAACTATATACAGGGTGAAACGGCAACCAACTACATTCTCAATATTATGCTGCAACGCAATTGCGTGCTCCTCGTACCACAGCTGGCTACCAAATGTCTCACAAGCTCAATAAAAAACGCACATGCTTATTGTGTGTGACCCGCGGGATCATGCTGTAGTTGAGACAAATCATGCAGGCATAAAAATAGAAATTGCCTGCTTACTTGAATCAAAATCAATAAAAAATTTTCAAAGATTTCGAATGCAATAATATGCTATAATTATACATTGTCTAAATCTTTCACAACAATGGATAACGAGGTATTATGTAACAACTACACTACCCCTAACGTTTTCCTAATTCATTTCAAATAATCAATTTCAAGAAATCCTGCAAGAGTAAATACTAATCTGTCTACACTATTGTAGCGGAAATCGTGTATTGCAATATTGGAGACGGCATGAGCTACGATGTTTATATGGAAATGTGATTGCTACTTAAGATCTCACGATCATATGATAGTAATGGGCGTTACACATGCATCCGTACTCGCAGCATAGAAGCTCATATTCTCTTCTCCGTCTTTCACTTTAATATCTGCAATGTGACACTTTTCAACGAAGTTGATAATAGTGATACGAAATGGGTATGAGATTCTATTTATCATACAAACTGATATTTTGACAAATTGTTCAATAAGATCAATACATGAAACCAGTTTGAAACACCGCATTCGTCTTGAAATTGCAACACTATATATACTACATCCTTTACTCAGAGATTCATGTGATAGATAGCCTATCAGTTTGGGAATTATAATATCACTGTTTGATCCCTCATATTGTATATGAGTACAACACCCGTTTTCACGGTATCTTAAAGATGCATAAATTAAGAAACTTAACATAAGTAACAGTCATGATTTGTTACGTTAATAACAAGTCATCTATCGATATAGAAAGCATTCAATGATTTAACTATTATCCTTGATCCGATGTGGTATGCACTACTGCATGGATGTACGACTGGTTGGAATGGTATACCTAAATTACGCTCACCACTCACGGCAAACCCAGCAATTGTGCAGATGATTGTAATTGATAGTACCTTTCCCACCATATTTCTCGTTGAAAGTGATCTGAAGATGTTTAGCGTATATGATGGCTGATAGATTGATATATTTCCCTCTCTTATTGTTTTCTACATACGCCGTATCTACGCTAGAGGTCGATGATGAACGCATTTGAACTTGGTACTGACAGATACATATATTACGCCCTTGTTATCCTTCCTTACACGGATCCTACTTAAGCATAGCTTGCAAGATTTTGGCAAGAATGTGACTGGATGCAAATGCAGCTGAGTACTGTAAGCGGGTGACGGCTGCGTAGGCGGCAATATCTTCCAATCCTATTAAGTTCAGAATATTCAACAGTACATGTTAAGTTATTTCTGAGATGTACTGTATCTCTGGAACGATTTAAGAATTAGGTTGGATGCAAATACAGCTGAGTACAGTAAGTGGGTGACGGCTGCATGACTTGCGAGAAATAAGCAGGGGACCACACGTAATAAATGTATCTGCGAGTTGGCGCGTGAGTGATAACGCTCGTATGATAATGAATGAGCGCGTGTGGGTTTAGGATATGTCGCTGCGGGTGTGAATTGGGCCTGGCGTGTTTAGCCAGGATGTATGTATCTGTATTCTTTAGAACGAACGTATGTGGGTTTGCTAGGAATGGATATACTTGTATCTTTAGCGACAAATGAATACTCATATAATAATAATGTCGGGTTTCCTTCGGACAGGATATCTATTTTAAAATTGACAACAGCTGTACTTCCAATATGATTTCCTTACTAAAATCGTGTAATTTCACACGCATAAACCAGTCTAAAGGAGGACATACATTGCGGCATCTGCAAGCGCGTGTACGTGTGCGTGAAAGTGAATGCACTCTTTTGCATGCAGTGGATGTACTATATTAGTAAACGAATATGTAATTCGGTGACGATCGAAGATTGGCAGACATCGCAATTGATGACGACTTCGTCGAATATTTTTATACATATTTTAATTTTGATTTGGAATCAGCAAAGTCCAAGACACATTTTCTCAGGCGGTGGTGGATGCTTCCCATCGTGAGTATGTGTCAGCCACGTGAAGAATATTTGGAATCACAACTTGATGGGCAAGTTTCCATCGGTATTTTCAGATGATTCGCAAACAATGCAGCTAGCTCTCAGATTTCACATGAGCGAACCGGGTCACGCAGACTTTGCACGTTTACTGGAGAGTGAAAAATAGCGCCCATACAACACGCACACAGAACAAGCACATGCACATGCAGCAGTGCATATCTTGTTCGTTGCTATAATATCGATCAATACACAGATGCAGCGCAATACGCTCACGTAACACGCACACACATCCAGTGTATTTCCTCTTTAAATGTGACGTGTGCAGTTTAGTGGCTGCACTCAGCTCGTTGATTCGTGTAGGTGGACCTGGATAGCGGGAGACGTATCTCAGAAGCCTCGAACAATGACACTGATTGATGGGTTCTAACTGACACAGATCTGGATGTGTCTCATTCGGCAGGATGGAGTCGTTCTATTTGCGTCGTGTGCGTCAAAATACTTGTTAGAATAACCATTATACATGTTGGCGTTATCCACGGCTTAAAGTGCTCGTACCTCCATAACTAGGGAAACATTTTCACACGATTTCGAATCGTTGTTGATTTCTGGGATTTTAACAACCCATGCAATGTCCGGACTCCATATTTGTTTTAACTATTGGACTGCATATTATTTGAGCCTGCACTGGATGAGATTCTTCTAACAAAACACCCCATACTATCCGTGCAACTAGTGATGTTTAGTTATCGCTTAAGGTGTAAAATGTGGCATGGGTTCGCGGCAGTATTGGTCTACAGTGAATAACTTTAATCTGAACGGGAATCAATTTAGAGGCGAATATATGAGAAGGTTGTTATGAACATCATTCAATAAAATTATTGTCAAAATAATTACAAAGCAACCTGATTGCGACCTGTTGTATATCTGATAACGTATTTAATGGAGATTACTGCAGTACACCTCTTTACACAAATAGCTAAAAATATTCAGCACAGCACAGCTTCGAGGTGTCACAATGGTTGTAAAGAGTAATCTGACAAAACTGTTCTAGACTAAGTCAGCAAAGACTTTGTCAAATGGCTACTAGAACAAGCAGGTGGTTTTCATTATCGTAGCCATCATTATTGTAGAGTGAGCATAGACCTAGATACGCCTTTGTTTCAAGAATGAATGAAAATTAGCAAAGAGTTGGTGTACATTTCTTAAGCGGGCCATGCATAAGTAGTTACGAAACACTCTGTGCAGATTCCATCGGCAGAACATGCATTGGTTTGTATTGATCGAGCATAAATGTACATACACTGTCTTTGCTAATTATGTACGGTTTTAGTAGAGATACTTCGAATCACACCATCGACGGCAACTCAGAAAAAGAGCTGTAACCATACAGATTCTAGTTTTCGGAGGATAAATCACTGCAACACATATCAAGGAAGATATATAGGGAACATCTTTCTGAACGTCTAGCATGTGAGAGCCGAAAACTCGTTCCGTGAACAATATCTTCCGTGAAAAATATCGACTTTGAGCAAAACGGCAAACCCATCATGGCGCTGTCTTACGTCATTTGCTTCTACCAACGTACTAGTGTCTATCGGTTATATCTTTTACTAACAAATTAGCGAGAACCAAACCCCTATAGCGATCTTTACAGTATTTCAGTTATAACATTTCCAGGACGACTTTCTATGACATTTAGCAACCCACAGCGAGATATCTACAACCTGGTGCCCGTGTAAATACATTAAAATTAACATAATTTGACTAAATTCAATGGAGTGATCTGACCAGATGCGCGATGATATTATGCCATAATCAATTGCATTGCATGTATGTTGGGGTCACAATGAAAACGAATAATTCATGACTTGTCTAGTTCCGCAATGAACGGATCTTAAGATGGCAGTGAGACAAACCAGAGTCCAACCACACCTACAATTATTGACCGTCAAACGTAGCCGTTGCAAATATTGTACGAAAAATCCAACACAACTGGATTTACTCAACTGAGAACGACTCCGGACACTCAAGCAAAAGACTTACGGAATGCCGTCCCATGCGGAAAGGCTATCTATGTATCCGTCTACTGGCACGCGCTTCGTGAGCAATTATGGTTATCCCGAGTTCTTGACAACCTTATCGAGCCGTTTATATTTAGTTAACCTCATCAGATTGTACCATTGGCGGTCATTTGCTTATTGCTACAGTCTATGAGTCGACTCGTAATTAATTCTTAACCAGCAAACTACTGATATCTACAATGCAATATTCTTACTTAAGTGAACATCGACATAGCGTTCCCGAATCGTGGACATCTCACAAGCCATCCTGTGCGAGTGGACGCCAGTCATAGCTAATTAATTCTCAGTCATTGTGATAAACAGAAATTCCCCTGTAATCTATAACATGTAAATAATCCAGATCACTTTAATGAGTTCGTCATGGCACATGCATGTGGAACTATGTTGGCGCTCTGAACAGCATCTGATAGCTTCATTAATTAATGGCTGCATGGGGTTATAGGTCAGATCACTGACTGCCATGCAAATAGAATGGTTTGATATTAATGATATAAGAGAACCTAGATACGGACTCCTAGTACTTTGAGATTCTGAGGAACGTGTTGTCTGAAATGGTTAATATGATTGGTGAATGAACAGGCGTTTAAAGAGTTATATTAGTAGCTGCAGGGCATATTTATATTATCTTTATTATTCTTATATTAAGTACTGCGGTTTCCTATAAACAGATTTGTAGTACAGTTTGATTGTGTCATGTTGGCATGACACAATTGCGCAACGTTAACGGCTGTGACGCATACGTATACGTTACACATTTTCGGGAGTTGGACCAGGGAACCGAGTAGATTTAGCGGCTAGCACATCATAGAATATGGGAGCTAAGAATACCATTGTTTCTAGGACAGATGCCGTGCAGTTTTGTCACTAACAGTACATTTACCATAGCACAGTAAATGTCCGCAAACAAAGCAATTTGTGACGAGTTAATCAGGTTACCCTTTGTTGAACAGTCTGCTGATGGTCTCACAGAAAACTCTCTCTATATTGGGGTTTAATTTATTTTGCTTAAGGAGAATGGCAGCTTTTCAAGCCTCAGTAGGCCTACAGGTTGAGAAATGCGTATGTAATTGCCATTGTTAGCTAGTAGTGTAGCTCTCCTGGTTGACAGAATGGAGCTGAGCTCATTGTTTGACCACGTGCTCGCCCTTGGTTATAGAAACTATGATCATGCAATGGAAGGGATCCATCTCTATATATGCCCCGAACATTTCTATATATGCCCCGCCTATTTTCTAGTTAAGATCCTCATAAAATGTGTGCATTGAATCCTGAATTCCAGATGTATAATTTCAAGTGTAACTAAACAGGCAAGCAGTTGACTATTTTGAAACTGTTTTGACTAAACGACGTTGCTCTGGCAACAACAGAGAAGAATGAGTTGCTATGGTAACAACAGAGAGACAGCCAAAGTAATTTCAAAATACTCAGCGACTGTTGATTAAAGGTTAAAGACCTGGCACCTGACAGACTATTCATTCAGACGAATCCGAAAAAGTAGATTTTAGATTACGGTTGCGAGCACGCACGCTCACACACACACACGCATGCACGCGACGCACACAGACACACACACGCGCGCGCGCACATATACACACGCACGCACGCACGCACGCACGCACGCACGCACGCACGCACGCACGCACGCACGCACGCACGCACGCACGCACGCACGCACGCACGCACGCACACGGACGCACGAGCGCACGCACGCGCGCACGCACTCGCACTCACACTCACACTCACACTCACACACCCACGCACGCACGCACACGCACACACGCGCACACGCATAAATATATATGTGTGAAGATCTGCGTTAATCTACAGCAATGCAGACAAAGGCGTTCATAAATTCATGCGCCACTGTAAGAGAATAGATAATTAGTGGATTCGTGAATATCACTTTAAGATATAGCCATGGGAACGGTATGATGAGCGTTATGCGAGCTATGACAATAGTGGTGGGGTTGAGATAAGTGTGATATCTCATAGCAATCTATCGTGTACCATGTTGTATGAAACATGCCTTTATAATCATCGCAAACGTGTTTTCATACTGGGTACTAGCAATTACACAAGGTAGTTAATTGCAGAACAAATGCATATATTACATGATTGCTCTTTAGAGTCCATTGGATTGTTTCTCCATCCATCCTGGTTTAATGGGGCAGAAGAAGAAGATGCAGCATAGTACTGATAGTGAACACAATGTATAGTTTAAGAAGCCATGCTGATGAACCTAGCTATTGTGATCGCTAGATCAGAGTTCCCAACAATAAATGCACTTTTAGCAACATTTGAGAGGCATCCATTTACCCTGATGTAAATCTGTGTCAGTCCCGTATCGATCTATTCTTTTTATCTCGACGTTACACCGAATAGCTCAGATTATGCGTGAAAGAGAGAATAAGACAACATGAAGGCTGATTATTCATCTTGTGGGTAGATGCAATATAAATACTCGGCCTATTTGAAGTAAACAATAGGTCAGCTGAAGGTATATTATTGTGTATGTTATTGATTACACCAAACTATGATGTATCTAAGATAGGCGATACCAGTTTGATGTTATAGGCTTCCGGCTATTTTAAGAGATTATTAAGACTACATCTGTAACACAATTATATTTTAATTTTAAAATGTGTCTCAATGGCGCAATTCTAATTTACATCTGAATGCAATAGCTAGGAGGAAGATTTTGATAAATGTTGCGGAATAAAAAGGTTGTACACATTACACACAGTACTGACATCTCTGTCTATGTTTGTTTGATGTAATTTATAATTAGCCGATTCGTATGTCTTATGAACATTTTCAAACAGGTAAGGAACCTTGAAAAAGCAAGCCATTAAGCAAGGTAACCACTATCTTAAAACATGGAATACCTTCAGAGTCAATTCCATCATTTGTCCACATGTTAAAGGGATGCTAATCTCATCTCAAATGTTATACTGCACCGATATAGTATTGTTTATAGATTCCGTGTCATTCATATTCATTCACATTCCCGTTACTGTATCATAATTATCTGCTTTGTAATATCGCGTACATGTTGAACAGTGACAGCCACCATTTTGCCTCGTCAAGCGATAATGCGTGATGTCATATAAGGGCAAATGCATTTCATTCTTTATCATGTGATGCCCATCCAGGTGAATATTTTGAAACTAATTTGACTGGAAGCTGTTGCTGCCTATGGCAGCAACAATATTCAGTTAAATTAGTTTCAAAATATGCAACAGCTTACCTGTATGATTGTTTTTATAGCCCATTGGCAAACTAAAGCTGGCGCCTCTATGACTGAGCGAGACGTTGCGAAAAGATTGGAATTTGAAACACTGGTTTTGTGGCGAAAGTCTCTGTCGTTTTGTGGCGAAAGTCTATGTCAGAATATATTATTGCTGAAAGATAGTGTGCATGACGATGGCATGCGCACAACTGGTCCCCGGACACCCACACGTATGCAAATGCAATTTGATAACAAGGATGTCTGGTGCTTTTCTCAGAAACGATCAGTGAACGTCATGTAATACACTCTGGCATACAGTCTGCGTAAGAGGCTGACGCTGTACCGACTGATTGCATTCCTGTAATCATTTAAAGATGACAAATTATTTGTTAATGCAGAATACAATTTAAATCATGTCCTTCGTGTTCCATATGTGAGTAACTCGAACACTGTGTAACTCGAAAATAAGGGACTAGATACATGAGAGCGTGGGAGGTAGCTGGGGGGGGGGTATGGCGGCGGAGAGAGAGAGGGGAGGAGAGGGAGAGGGAGAAGGATGGAGAGGGAGAAGGATGGAGGGAGGGGTGCAGGGAGGGAGGGAGGGAGAGAGAGAGAGAGAGAGAGAGGTCTGAATGAAGGAATGGTTGGGCAGAGGGGAGATGGATGTATGGAGGGGGAAGAGTTGGTGGCTGAGTTCAGATTATTCTGTGGCGTGGATGAACTACTTCATAGAATATTCAAAGTGCTCAAATTATAAAGCTCTGGGTTTCCATGATAGTCGCATTTCAATAACCTGACTGAACCTTTTAAAGTGCAATGGTGTTACTTACTTTCCCATCCTTTTTCAGACATTGGCCGTGACCAGGATGAAAATCTGTCTCCGTATCGGATCAAATCCTGGATCTATGAATATCTCAGAAACCTCTGGTCCTAATTGTGTAAGATTTAAACATAAGAAATGAGGGCATCATACACTTAGATTTCGGCACTTTGCCCGTTATCCGAAACCTTATGACTATCCGAAATTATCCTTAAAATCAGAAAAATCTTAACAACGTAGCAAACACACGACGGCATGGGCCACAGTTATAGCAATCTTACAAAATCAAGTGCATCACCATGCTAACAGTAATTAGAAGGTTCGTTGCCAGTCCGTACACATATTAGACTCAATGCTTCCTGGTAATCAAATCATATCTACGTATAATCCTTTATGGTATTCATTGCTTGGTCGCAAACCAAAGTATCATACTTATCTATGCGAGATGTGTTTCCTATGTATTGCCATAGGCAAAATTGTATCGTTTGATACGGTCACATGTGTAGAGGAGGTTAGAGCATACACCCAACATTACCCAGCAAACTCAGTCGTCGCCCGCTGCTCAGAATAGCAGAGAATTTCGTGTAATTAATTAACATATATCAGTTGCTTGTGGAAATTACTTATTACGTTAAATTGCGTCTTTTATATGAAACTCACTATACTCGAAAGCTCCACTTTTGAGAATTGGTGTGCTATTAGGTGCTGCTCGGTGCACAACTGAATAATTAATATTCCATCAGGCGTGCTATTTTATCTTATTTTATTGTCTAATTCATTTTATTCCCACAATGGATACATTCTAATCAGTGCATCCCGGTTCTTTTATTGAAATCACATCCAAAGACGGCGAAATCATCCTCTATGGCAAGTTGCTTCATTGTTTTACAATTTGAGCGGAATCAAAGCTGAAGTTTGTTAGATACGGCTCGGGACAGACAGATAGGCAGCAAGCAGGCAGGCTGACAGAGAGGCAGGCAGACAGGCAGGCAGGCAGGCAGGCGGGCTGGCGGGCGCGCGGTGCGGGCGGACGGGCGGGCGGGCAGGTAGGTAGGTAGGTAGGCAGGTAGCCATCTATTCAGGCAGGCAGACAGGCAGGCCGATTTTTTTACAATATGAAAACCCTTACTTTCACTGAATTATTTGGTACACACATGTAAATACTTCAGTAAATATCTACATCCGGTCTATCACTACATAGTAGATTACGCAGGCTCTTTGCAGGCGATATATTTCTAAATTCATTGTTGGCTTTGATAGCTTTGAGAAAGAGAATAGCATTAGATGTGCAACGGAAACGGACACCTTAGTAGCTATGCCACTTTCAGTCCCTGAACACCGATGCACCTTATGAAATCTACGCAACTTAGATGTGGATTCCCTAATCCTCCCTTCCCCCCTCTATAATTTGTGCTTTGATTTGGCATTAAAAATTTCCTTGTCGCATGAATATTTTCATAATTCTCATACGAAATGTTGCTGTACATGTTAGCGTAACATATGTTTCGAGGTAAGATATGCCCACATAGCCACATGGCGGACTCACTTCCAGATAGGGCAAACCTTTCCTGGCAAATCTTGATATATCGCGCATCCATCTAAACCCAGGCGTATTTCGTTTACGATGCATTCCAGTAGCAGAACACAAGTAAGCAGCTAGTTATGGCGGCGTGTGATTCCATCTGGTAGTGGCTGCTTAACATAGATTATGAATATTAACTCAATCAGCCAGAATATCAAATAGGACGATGTCTAGGTGGAGTCCGTTTAGACTCTGTCGCGGGAAATATAGCTCATTTGTTGCACACATACCGAAGTGGCGTGTGATAAATTAGACGCTTGTCAGGGAAGATATAGCGGTTTCCAGAGAAAATTCGCCTTCGCGATGAACATATTTAGTTAGAAAATTGAAGATACCATCGTCCCATCATAGGAGCACAAATGCTATCTCTATGCATTTCTAGACAACCATGTCCCGTGTATCTAATTTCAGGCTAAAACTGAATATTCGCAGGATATAATTGCTGATTAGAGTGACACGAATTACATACCAACAACATTGCAATGTATGTTATGAGACTCATTCAGCTGAATGTTGTTCGGTATAGGTTATCTAAATTGAGTTAATGTTATTATATTTGTTATTAGTTGTGTGTCCCAAATTGATGGCTTGCGGGATAGAATTAATGCATCATGTGTTGTGTCTCTATATTCTTACTTATTACACAACACCTTGGTTTGCATGTTACTATATTTATTAACTAGACAGGATTCTTGCCGTGGCTCAGCTCATGATGCTCGTGCATGCTCGGGTGTTTCCGTAAAGCATCGGAACTATATGGAAGCTTGGACATCACATCATGTTGTTTCTCTACTAGGCTTAAATGCTCCTTAAGAAAAACAACTGGAAGTTTAGTGTTGTAAAGTGGGTTTGTATGTATGATTACTGCATTATGCGGCTGTAGTCATAGAAACACCTTACAGCTACAATCAGACCTTCGCTTTTGACCACTGCGGCTTACCATATATTCCGCTGATCCAGTCTTGATCTGAGTGTACCGAGCCCTATTTTCTCATGGTCACCTCGCAGCACACCTAACAAATGTATACAATGGCGTGTTATGCTGGCTTTATATGTGCCGGCTCCAAAGTACGGCGAATTCCAATGTTCTCTATGCTTGTGAGTGTTCTGGTGGCCATCTCTACTGGGCGACTTTTACGAACAACGGGGATGTATTACAGATCTTACATAGTGCATCGTTGGAAATTATGCTGTCGTGACATCTATGTCCAGTTTTACTAGCCAGCAAAATTAGCATATAATTAGAATACCCCAGTTGGTAGTTTAAGCACTGCCAAGATATTGGTAAGATGAGTGCTCCCGGATAAGTAATTGTGTTGATAGGAGTTGGCGATAGTGGGTGAAATGAGTGCTAATCATTCTAGTACGTAATATTTGTGAGAAGATTTGCTACATGATTTTATCATCTATTGTACTTCAGGATGGAAGTTCATTGTTCCACACCATAATGGCCAATTAAGAATCCCGATGTATCTATCAATCATATTACGTCATTATCAAATATGCAACGTATATGATGATGTCATAATCAATGCGATAAGTTCGTCACGAAGGCTTAATTTATGACGGACTAAGCGTTGTTGTGCAAATTGTATGGCTTTACTATTTAATGAACATGTTTTGGAATATTGACTGGGTGCTGTTGCTACCTTAGACAGCAACCGCACCAAGTAAAAATTAGTTTACAAAATATTCAACTGCTTACCTGTATACTTGTCTGAAAATTGATAGTCATGGAGTTCAGGGATCGATCTCAACACTAGCGAAGCGTGGTTGGATCTTAGCTCAAAATATGCGGGGCATAGCTAAAACGGGATTTCACCATTCAGCAAGACGATACACAGTTCTAAATGCATCGATCTGCCAGGTTACATCAGGCGGTATCGTAAATTTTGCATTAGGATCGCATTGCAGACACGTGATCGCATTGTAGACACGTGATACAGCTATGAATATGAACACCAACAACAAAAGAGTATTATTTTTTGCAAAACACGTTTAGAAGGAATACATTTGTAATCTATAACCTCTTATTGGGATGGGATCTGAAAGTGATAAAAGGTACGAAATAATACAAGCTCACTATTTTACCTTAGATTGTGTGGCCCACGGAGAGTGGGTGTGATTGATTATAAGCACCCGAGTGTGCGAATAGTGTGCCATATTGGATCTGTGCCAGCACAGTTTACATGCATAGAATCTCATTAGGTTCCATAGTCTATTCGATATGAGAGCATCTCTCTCCATAGACATGACCTATGAATAATGATTTACGCGAGTGTGGCCAGAGTGTATCCCATAACGTAGTAAATTTCCAATGGACTATGCAACTTTGTTTTAAATGTGTCCTAGACCATGTCTCCAAAATGCTGCAGAATACATCAAATGATTTCACGGGAACAGTAACTCTGCAATTCCTCAAACGATAGAACAATTGTTCCACCACAATCCCTCTTGTGTCAACAACGCCTCAAAGCGCTCAAAATACTACGTGATATATCAATTAAGCATTTTAATTGTCAAAGATTTTTCAAGATATTTTAATTTTAGAAGACTATTTTTGTAAATTTACCACTGAATCTTTTTCGCCCGCTTGACCATTAGAGTGCTAATGGTAAAGACAATTTGACCATTAAAGAGTGCCGTTGCCACAAGACAGGTTAACGATGCATTACCTCCGAGATATAATTAAATTGGAGAATTTTCAATAATTTTGCTGTAATACAATGGTCCTGGTGTTAGTCCATACGAATTTGTATACATAAATTCCGACCCCCTCACACATATTTGTTATTATGTGTTGTTTTTCTGGAAACTCGAGTTTTCAATTTAGGCAAGCATTATATGTACGAAACAATCCAATTGACTAGCGCAAAGGCGAGCGGCGATTGGTAACATCAAAGAGCTACACGTCCGGAAGACTGAACCCGCAAACAACTCTATAGGGACATCAAACAAATAAGTTGCATAATACTATTTTTTGTTTATACAAGAGCAGCGTTGAATGGCAAGCCACTGCTAAGTAACGGATACTCTGGTTTCCCTGCGAAACGGAGATGCAGGCGACTGTGAGATTTGCGTTTACACTTTTTCTATTTGTGAAATTCATAATTCGAATCTTTTTGGATATTGAGTAGTCGTCTCTCTCTCTCTTTCTCTCTCTCTCTCTCTCTCTCTCTCTCTCTCTCTCTCTCTCTCTCTCTCTCTCTATATATATATATATATATATATATATATATATATATATATATATATATATATATATATATGCTACCCGGCCTCACAGGATCGGCTTTTGTATCCTTCGGAGCGATTGACTTCCAACTGCATAAAAAGTGAAACCCCGATATCTAACCAGCAAATCGGTCAGACCGATTCGTACACTGTGTGCAGGCAGGACCGCCAGTAAGAGGAACAATGCGGATGCGCCGACGCTACACAACACTACTTTATCAAAACTATATTATTAAGCCTTTCATGGATGAAATCCTGTTTTCAGATTTCAAACGAATATCAAGTCAACCGATTTGGAAAGCTGTTGACTATTGTGAAAATAATTTTACTGGAAGTCATTGTTGCTTTGAAGAGTTCGACAACATATAGTTTAATGACACCAAACAAAACCAGTTCCCTTACTCCAGAGCAATAAGGTGATGTAAATGTTTGATCCATAAAATAGTACTACACATTGTAGATATCGGACTGTCTGGTGGGAAGTCATGACCCCACTGGACGTCTTATATTTACGAGTAAGACCCAAGTGAAATTCGGATTTGAAAATACCAGGGGAGCTAAGGAACTGAGTAAGCAGCGTTATTATTTATGTACATATTAGGATGCTGCACTGGTTGACTTTAACCAGTGCTGATGATACACGGTTTCGAGGAAACCATATCGAAACCATATAGAAACTGAGGACGGTTTATGTAGCAATATAGAATTAAATGAAATAGGACCGACGGTTCTGAGTTGGTGGTATCTGTCAATAGTTGAAGATAAAAGTTGTTGCTGTGGGATCGGCACACACTTTTATGATATTCAGCAGTCGTTTCGGCCAGTAGTTTAGTAAATAATCGAGTGAAAAGAATCGATAGGAATCGTAGGTGACAGACTGACATTAGTTGTTAAGGTAGACATTCCGACTCTCTTACGAAAGTACAACAACACCACCTGGCAATGAGATCATACAGCTCATGTGCTTGTTAACGGTCGTATCCTACAGGAGTATTCATGATAGGTAGTGGACAGGACATAGACATTGTAGCGTCCTGTAGGAATTAATAACACAATCGAAATTTGTATATCAACTATATGTCAATCATAGAAAGGCATGCTACAACAACACATACCATAATGTTGTTAGTTAGCTGACAGATCGCATCAAATCAGAACCAGCCAACACCGCTTTGACCCTGTTTCATAGTATCTCCGCAGAAGAGAAGCCCAGAGTTTGATTAGTCAGGATGACGTCATAATCAACGAGCGTCGAGCAAACTTTGTGGCAGAGAACCGGGAGGAACATCGTTTCAAAGTGAGATCGAGAAGTAACTGATCATGGATTGGTCAGGACAACCAACAAGAATAGGTAGTAACTTCTAGGAGGAAATAAGCGGATGTTGATTGGCGGACTGATGGTCCCGACCAATCAAGCTGGGCTTATAGCCGACCTAGAAGAGTCATTGAAACGAGGGAATAGATATTACGATATGTATATAACTATATATCGTGATATCTATAGAACTTCGAGATTATCGAAAAATATAAATAGGGCACTTTGGCCATTATATCTTTAATCTTCACCATCTGTGATTCCGTAACAGACCGTAGTTACGACAGTAGACAGCGTGATAGCATACTAGAAGTTTCTAGGAGTAATCCGTGTCAGAATAGTGTTACGTACAATAAGTCAGAGTGGAAGTAATGAGAATTAAGTTAGTTAAATAATCAGTCTTATATTAAATTGTGTAGCCTAATTTACTATTAATAAGTGTACAGTTAAGTGTCGAGAATAAAAAAGCATCCTCTTTGAATTGCAAAGACACTAGTTTGGTTGTGATATAAGTACACTCCAGAGCGCAGAGAAACACTGCGCCGAAGCCGGCAATCTTCTGAACAGTAAGATAGGCCCAGATTATCGAATATAAATATCGTCACCTTCATCAGTGACGAGGTGAGCTGATAATCGTTCTACTACATCTTTGGTAAGGAGGTTGTCGCAGCAACCAATACATCATATTCTTACCATAGAAGTAGTAGGAATCCCGAGTAGACCCGAAGAACAGAAATTCTTCAACATGTTTATAAATGACAACTTTGATAGCTTAGTAGCATTCCCACTCTCCCGCATCCCCACTCTCCCCTACCCACCCACCCGCCCCCTCTCACTCTCTCTCCCTCCCTCGCTCCCTCCCTCCCCCTCTCTCTCTCCTCCCTCTCTCTCTCCCCCCCTCTCTCTCTCTCTCTCTCTCTCTCTCTCTTTCTCTCTCTCTCTCTCTCTCTCTCTCTCTCTCTCTCCACCAGTTTCTTCTCTGCTGTCTGTATGTTTGATTACTGTATATTGCGGCTGTAGTAGTAAATTCATCCTACGGCCGCAATCAGTCCTGCTTGGATTTTGCCCACTGTGTCTTATCTTCAGACAAAATCTTTAGTCTCTTCGTGTTTATTCTTGATTTGACTGTACCGCGTTCTGCTTTCTTGAGGTCACCTCGTAAGTAACACACTTATCAGATTTATGCAATGGCAGTAGAGCGGATTCCAGGGGTATGTGTACTGATGTGTCCACGGGTATCCTTAGCACATGGTCACATATGGACCAGTTTTGTTGGGTGACTTTTACTATTGATCAACACTTGTGATATTACGCTTGAATATTTACACATAGATGTATCTTAAAGAGGCATTACCTCCGCGATATAAACAAAATTGGAAATTTTCAATATTTGTGATGCAATGGTATTGGTGTAGTAAGTATTACTACATGCTTATTTATTATACACACATTCCTCTCCCCACCCCACCCCAGCCCAGCCCAGTCAAACATATTTATTATCTAGTGTTGTTTATTTGGATTCTCGTGTGAGCGAAAGAGTTTCTCAATTTAGGGAAGACTTATATTCACGAAACACTCCAATTAGAAAAAACTAAGAAAATCTTATGTATGTCTTGACAGTGCACCAGCGACAGACAACGCACTCGGCGATCAGGAACATCAAAGAGATACACGTCAAGGGGATAGAAACCCACACATATCACAACATCAAACAAATAAGTTGCATCATACTATTGTTTGTATATGCATGACTTGTGATGAATCGTAAGCGATCACTAAGTACCAAACTACTTTTGATTCTTTGCGAAACGGAGATAAATTCGACCATCCGATTTGTGTTTATATTATGTTACATTTGTCGAATTTATATTTTCGCATCTTTATGATATTGAGTCGTCGTATATATAAGAATTGATGTTAAAATAAGAGTATTGGCCCATTGGACGTGTTTTATGGACATGTTTCTGTATATTAAATTTATAGCTCTATCAGCGATAGCCCCTTTAAAAGTGCATCTAATTACGTTCTCAACCCATTGACTCTGCTGTATAGAAATGTGAATTCTTGCAGGGAATTCGTGCATGAGCTAATTACTGATTCTGTGGGTACTTTCATGATATTGCTGATAGTCAATGTTATAAACTCCAAAGAGTCCAGAAATGGACCAATTCCTGATCAGAGTTATCATTACACGAGAACACTTCTTGAGCTTTGTTAGACTCGATAGAACTAGTATGCACATGCCTTCCTTTGCAATTTGGAAACATTCAACATGCCTAATATCTAGAGAGTATTATTAAATTTCAACTCGCTCTAAGGCACCATGCTAGACAACCAGCTTTCCTTCTTAGAAACACCAATGTTAATGGAACCCAATGAACCGTATTTATCTGCCATGACAGCGAATAGCTATACTTAGAATGTATGTGTTCACACTGGTGTGATTTTACAATGCATCGGTTATTGCCATGGACCTGGGACATTGCTATGTTGGATCGTATTGCGATCATGCCGCTGTCATTTGACTTTTATTTGTTTGAATACTTGTACCTACTGTGAGTTAGAAATGGAAGTCAGACTTGCTACCCTAGTCACGTTTCATATTGTGATGCCCGTATATACGTATCTCATATTATTTTCGTTTTGAGTTTTGTATATTGTGACTACCATATTTGTATCTTATCTATTGCACCATCCCCGCTTAGCCTACGCATATCCCGATTTACTGTGAGTAAAATATTAATGGGTTCGTCAGTGTGAGTTCAGTATAAGAGATTGTATGTCGGGCCGCTTGCCAATATTTTATGTAGACCGTGATTTCAACACTAATGTGGTTTCTCGTCTATTCTGCAACATAAATTCCATGGATGCGATCAAATGTTGCCTCATATCTTTCATTTCGCTGACAAATGTGATTCTTTGCTCACTTTTCTGTTCATGATAATACCATTTTATGCAATTGTCCTTGCCTAGTAAATTGTTTAATTTGATTATTGATCAATGTGGCATCATCTGTGTATATGGTCTATGGCAGCGTGTCTGAATCAGGGTTTCCACGATAATAGTGACTATATTTGACCATTGCGAATGCGATTTATAACCTTATTATGGTCTAACTCAGATTTTTTATGTAATGGCAAGATGTTGGTCAAAGTCTAACCCATCCTAATAGCGATGTCGTGCTCAATCAAACGACGCTGGCGTACCGTATGGCGCACACGTACATGCACACGCGTGCATACGCTCACGCGCAAGCGCGCACGCAAGCACGGACGCACGCACGCACATGCACACGCACACGCACACACACGCACACGCACGCTCGCACGCACGCACGCACGCACGCACGCACGCACGCACGCACGCACGCACGCACGCACGCACGCACGCACGCACGCACGCACGCACGCACGCACGCACGCACGCACGCACGCACGCACGCACGACGGTAATTACATATTCATGCCTATGTACCGCTTCTCTCCCGCTATTTGTGTCATATACTCAATATTAACCGATTAAATGTTAATGCTATGTATGTAACCAAGTATATTTATTTCGAGACAATTGCACTATGCGCTGCACATACACATATGGCGAACACACTTGATAGATACGTCACACAGTTGTCAGTAAAGATCATGTATCTCCTCATTAGCCTGACGTATGCCTGTTTGCCTTATATCCCTGCAGAGAACCTATGAAAAAGCCATTATTTGGAGAGTTTAGTATTCCGAGAGCCTTATGCCCACAACATACCTCATTTCTTTCCCCAAATTCTGTCTAGTTTATGGAAATGTATGTTGTGGGACTGGAAAGTGGTGCATTTTTATGTGATGCTTAAGAACGGGCAGGTATGTAAACGTGCATAAAGTCCATAATTTTGTGAAATCTAATGCCATTTCCGAATACCAATCGGTATTTTCCAAGTATTCATCACCACAACCACAATTAAGAACTGCAGAGTGGTGGATATTCTCTTTAGGTAATTTCCATCTGCTGGCAGAAATGTGTGCTACTTAAAACACTTAAGTATTACACATTGTAGTTTGTTTTCGGTCTGTACTGACTATCTAATGTCTTTTATCATTAATGTCTTCATCACTTTCTTCACTGTCGCCACTTTCATCACTTTCAACAATGTCACATTTAGCTTGGGTGCGGTAATTTTTGCAGTCCTCACTGCCAGTGCAAGAGCACATCTGTGCAAGAGCACAACCCAGCCCTTGGTCACTGCACATACATGGAACATTACACTTAGCCCATCCTTTGCAAAAACACAATAAACTGTTAATTATCTCAGATGCCATCAAACTGGACTAGCACAATACATTCCACTTCCTTCTTCCATCTATACTGCAGGGGCGAACGGAGTTGGTGATTTGCTAAATGGAATTGCATCAAAATGTGTGTTTGCAACATTGATCTCTTACACTTCTCCATGAAACTGGCTTCACAGAGTGGCAATTTGGCAATACTGGTGTCTTTAGTTGCCATTCTCGCCCTCAGCTTCTTCAAGTTTCCATGGTGTTTCTTTTCCTTAACACTTGGATCATACAGTGAATATACTAAAACCCTTGCTGCACATGTTGCAGATGGTACATCTTCATCACCAAGGGCTGTTAGAGCAATGAATTTGTTTGGATTTTTCTTGACAAGATTAAACACTGTGACCTTTTCCTTCATGCAAAAGGCTGCAGTTGTATTTGCAGCCAGTAAACGCATGAACAGCCGGTAATATCTGGCAGGATACTAAAGGAAACTTGTTACAGATATTATGGACAGGTCCTTTTGTCTTCAGATGTTGTTTTGATACAAAGTTCGGCCACATTGTTCAGCATTGGAAAGTGGTGAATGGCCAATACCAGAACATCCACATCTTTGCACTGGATGATGACTCTTCCTTTAACTCTTAAATTACCAAGCACCTCATCCGCTTGATGGCCGTGAAATATCCTGTGGATGTCTGCTTCCTCGTGGTTGCATTTTAGGTCGAGTCTGTTTTCCAATTTATCATCACTGACACACACAGAATCTTGTGGGTTTCCAGGGAACCAGATAAATTCACTTTTAAATGTGGGAGTGAAGTAAGCTCTTTGGCAGCTCCTCTAACATGTGCCTATCTAAGAATTTAATGAGTTTCACCTTGTTTGAGGTGACATGCAAAAAGTTCTTCCAGTCTGGCACTGGCAGTTCATTTACCACATCAAATTCACTCTTGCAGCTATCCCCACTTGCTGTTTGTCTTCTGGGTCGTTCTGCATTGTTTACAGACATGTCATCATAATCTATCAAAGACATCAATAATTGTGTTGGCAGAAGCTGAGGCTGACAGAAGCTGCTTGGTGTATTCATTCGCAAGAGTTCCAAGTGTATTTTGCTTGTCACCATATATGGACTGAATAGTTGACAGTGCATCTCTAACAAAAACAGTTTGTTCTTTGGAAACAATGTGGCAGGGTCTTGTACTTTTCTGTGACTTGCTCCACTTTCACACCCGGTTCTGATTTTTTGGCTTTCCGCATCGATCCATCTTCATTAAATATAGACAGTGGAACTACGCCAACGCAATAACTGAGGATGGTCTCCATGTTTACATCACCTCTAGACGAGGACATTCCCAGTGCATGCCTAAAACATCTCAGGCCTAACATGTATAAGAACTGTTTTCCCTTTTGCATCTTTCATCTTTGCCTTTTTGTCCATGCCATCAATGTAAGAAGTCCAGATCTCTTTATAGCAGAGTACAAGCTTTGCTCCCCTCCTGCTGAAAGTGTCGATTGTACAAATGACTCCATAATTTTTTGTCCAGTTGCAACAATACCGAGTAAAGACTGTTGCACTTCATTTGATGCAGTAAGACCATTTCAGTTTACAAAAACTATGGATGCACAGCTACTTCAAATGGATTTGTCATATTAGTATGGATGTGATCAACTATTGAGTTGACATGCTTTTCATCATGCTCGAGACATGCAGGTTGACACTCTATGAGACAGCTTTTATGACTGGACATCACGTGAAACAGTCTTTGAACAGAAGTCATTCATGCTGACGAATATTCTCCTACTATGTGTCTTGATAAGTTCCATCTGACGACTGCAGATTTCTGCTGTGTTATACCTAAGAGTCCTGATTTGCTCTTAGTGTCTTGTATAACTGTCTTCTCTGTGGCCATGTCCCCTGGAATCCCATTAAGTCTCCCTGCCGTTTCTTTTATACTGAACCCTCCTTGCCCAAAGCTGGATTGAACTGTATTAGGCAGGTTACACATTGGTAATATATGCACAGGCGCCAACAGAGCATACTTTAAATGGTTTGACACAAAGAAGTGGGGAATCATATGTCTTTGGCTGTTAATGTGATTGGACCAATTCCTATCTCTATCAGATCCCAAACATTCAAGAAGAATCCCAATGGCTCGTATACACTGACTCCACTACTGGAATGTAACTGATTTGTTTCTTCCGTAGACAGCAGATAGCTTCATAAATGGAAGTAGGTATTCTTCAACGAGATCCTCAAGCTCCTTCATTGCAGGTTGGAGTCTTTGCATCACTATCTTTCTTCAAAGAGTTGTGTGTTTCAAGTAATGGCTCCCATACTTTATGTGGAATTTCTTGTGTTTTATTTTCTGCTGATAGCCACTTAAGGATCTCTCCCATCCACACCTGCATTAGAGCCTCATAGACTAGTGTAAGAGCCCTAATAACTCTGTTGTACTGCTTACCAAGCAATATCTGGTTGGCTGTGGCTGCCGCATAGACTCCTGAATCGACTAATACAGATCTGATACCACCACCGCCCCCACAACTTCCCTATGCACGCTATGAAGAAACACTGTGTGTGAAATAATGTTACTACTTAGCTCCTTTGGTCTTGACCACTTGGTCATCATTGCTACAGCATACAATTGTTGGTTGGATTGTACTGCTACATTTTGTCCAAGGAGGTTGGCTTCTTCCTTAGTCTTTTTCATAACAATGTAAACACTAGCCACGCCACTTGGTTTCCCATCTAACACAGGTGGGTATGCAAAAGATTCTTCAGAACTTATCATTCTGGTGAATCCAACACAAGATGGACCAATCTGACTTTCAATTTTGGGAAGCATAGATATTTGGAATATATCTCTTGAGAGAATGCGTAGCATTACCCAAATTTTGTCTGTTATTGACTTTAGTTGCCTATTATCTGGTTTGACTAAGTTAACAGCATTTTAGTACGTGGTGGCTCACGTCTTACATTTGGCTTTTAAATTTCTGGAGCTTCACCCTTAACATAGAGTGAAACATTTCCTTTCCATCAATTGTTTCAGTGTTTATGTCAACATTATCATCACCTTCACATACCAAGTTACCACCATCATTCCGTGATATTAACTCACTGGTAACATATACATCTGCCCATTCATCATAGCTAATGCAATAACCACGTGAATTTAGTCTCGCTATTAAGTTTCTAGACCCAAACGTGTTATGCATTTCTACAGCAAGTCCTACCATGGGAGGAGCTAAGACATTGCGGCTGTTGATAGTGATTCAAGTAATATTCAAGTAATGTCAAACCTGCCTATAATTGACACTTACTTTTCTGGCCAAATATGACTGATCTTTAAGACCATAAAGTTGCCATAAGACATTTCATCCTAATAAACAGACATCCTTTGGCCCCAAAGGTTATCTAACATAGATAATTAGTTTTAAGCGGCCATGCGTCTGTCGTGACACTGCTTTTATGGCCCATATAGTGTTCATTATACAGAGATTTTACTATAATATGTATTTAAAAAGTCATAAAAAATACTCGTAAATGAGCTAAGAATATATAACACCCAATCCCCTGTAGATCTGATTCGTTGTTGCAGGGATGGAACATTGGGAAGGTTGACGAGCTTTCTTAAAACCAGCATTGATTTCCCAAAAAATATAGAATGTTTATGTATGTTTACATATGCGTACATTTTTAAATATCACACGAAACTGCAGCAACTTCTAGTTCCACACAAAAAACTAGACACAATTTGTGAAAGAAAGAGGTATGTTGTGGACATAGGTCTCTCGGAATACTAATGCGCGCAATTGAGGCCTCTGTCTGCAGGCCTATTATGGTATATGGCTTCTTGACGTTGCCTTGAAACGAACAAACATAATCCATTTCCTCTCCTAGTAGCAGCACAGTAAACATGTTGTGTCGTCGTCCCGTGGAAACAGCTGACTGAGCATATTGATTTGATATGAAATTGACAGGCGGATATGCAGAGCCTAATGCTGCAAATGTCTAGACAATTACTTTTCCCACGGAAGCATATATTGTTCGCTGCAAACAATCCTAAGTGGCATGTGATACATTCATCAATTGTTTGCCAATAATGGCGATGACAGGTTGATATCGATCTCGTGGTGTCAACCGTGATTTATCCACTCCCAGAGGAATTTACCCACACCTTGGCATTCACAACTTGGATACACACAGAGTCCAATTTTACAATGTTGTGTGCTTCGTCTTCGCTAACATCTTATTAGACGAGCAGCCATCAGTTTATCATAACAGAAAGGTGCTCATGCTTCTAAAAGTATTGGAATGGGAGACACAATCGATTTAGAACCTGTTCCTTTACAATAGTTTTAGCAAAATCTTACTAGAAATAATTAACGATAACCAGGGTTTAAAATCACTAATAATATCAGGTTAATCACAGATATAGTTGAATGTTCATGAAAGGATAGATATCACAATACAGTGACTTTAGAGGGTTTCAATCGAACCCTGTATAAGGACACTCGAAGTTTATTATAAATTAGCAAAGCGATGTCTATCACAATTTCTTTCAAAGATGATATTGTGTAACATTGTTTGTTATATGGGGACCTGTATGCTATTCACGTGGAACCGTTCACGTGGACTCACTGTTGCACAAACTACGTTCCAGTATGGGATTAGAAGGAGTGGCATTGTCTAATCTCATGGATGAACATGTAGAAAACATCGTCCAATCCAAATGTTAATTTGACATAGACAGAAATCGTGTGTGCGGATGCGGTAAATAGCAATAAATATGGCCTACACGTTCTTGGCGTGTCCAGAGCCCTTTTTTAAATAAGAACCGAGAACATCGTGAAATGGCGGTTAATAATCCACTTACATATACGTAGCTATCCCTATAGAAATGATTGCCATTCATAGGTGGTATTATTGCAGCGAATCTATTCACTACTTCGAATCTATGGTACGGGTTTGCAGTTGTCGACAAACCTGGAGAACTGGTGAATGCCATTCACTAACACTTAGTGACAATTGATTTAGCAAGGAATGAATTGTCAGCCTCACCTCCCCACTATAGTTAGTACTTTTTCGACTTCATTGCTGCCTATTATGGGCAAACCCTTAAGGAGTGTTTCCCACTCCGTTACTAGTCTGGCAACGAGACAAACATCTCAAGAAAATAGTAATGGAACGTAATAACTATGTTAACTACCGAGATATTAGGAAGCCTGTATGTTTTCTGTTTGGTCCGTCCAATGGCCATACATCCACCAAATCATTACTCCTGCTAGAATTTGTAAATAATTAAAAAACCTTTTTCTGTCTGCAATACGCCAATGCTTCTCGGGGAATATTAATTAAACTTCAAACGTAAACAGAATGTGGAGTTTGCGGGGAAAGGCTCCGCTCCCGCCAATCCATCTGCCAATATCGTGCATCCATGTGACCATGCATCTTTCCGGATATGAGTAAATATTTGAGAATTGTGATTTCACTTCGATAACTTAAGCTCTACTTCGAGAATGTATGGTTCTCATGGGACGTGATATACCTTCCCAGTAGTTTGATCCCCTATGGTTTGATTTTAAGACACCGCAATGTACGAATCTAGATGCTGTGGATTTTCCACCAAATTACACCACCATCTGGCGATTACCTAGACTCGCTATCTATTATCAATATCCCGTGTTTCCGCATGTGTTTTGCGGGGCCACAAACGGCAATCGACCATGCCATATACGGCACATCCACAGCAGGATAACGAGCCACGGAATAGTCATACATAACATGTGTGTCTCGTGTCTTGCTGCATTCAATACTGGTATCGTTCACTGAGGACGCATTTGTAGAAGCAAGCATTTCTATAAATACTCACTGGCGGAAGATCGCGCGAATATCAAAGGATGTTGTGCAAATACGCCCAGCATTGCAGCCGTTGGTGTACTGAGATTTATGAATTTGTCGTGTGCTCATAAATCTTCCCTTTGATCTTCGCCACAACCTCCATGTACCATGTGTAACAACAGATGGAGGAAAATCCAAACAGTGCTCTCGTAGCGACAACCGCTCATTCCTCACTATTTAGAATCACGTGATTAATCAACCTGCCCATGCTATAGTATGCATTTGATCTGGAGCATGCCTTCATCAAAGCAGATACAATATGTGATAAATATACAACAATTTCCTCACCATTATCGGTTGAAGATTTGATTTAAATTTAATGAGAATTGATTTATTCACAATAGTATATCATGGATGGTAGATGGGACCAACACAACTTTTTATCGAGAATAAGTATTGATGTTCAAGCATGGATTCATCGACTAATGTCAACTGTAGCGGACGATCATTGTGTTCTGCACACATGCTCGTGCGGTATTCCTCTCACGATAGAATAACACCTAAATGGCATAAGAGGACTGTGTCGACTTATTACAAGAAGATATATATGTCTCTGCACATTGGAGTGGGCGATGCAACGGAGGTGGGTGGGGGTAGGGGGCATGTGTTCCCTCTCACTTAGTGCATCCCCATATCGCCGCCGATGTTTTTGACCCGCCCATAGCGTAGCCCTCCTCCAGGTCAAAATACCTTCCTACATCCCTGTTAATAACAATAATCACATGTCTATGTGTAGAGCAGAGTGAATACCGTTGTGCCTCCTAATGATTTGGCCGATTCTACACCATCAAAATACCCAAATTTAAGAAAGCCCTAACCCGGTTTAACTCAGAATGCTTACTAAGCATCCATCAACTTGTGCTTCGTGGATTAGGCGTGGTATGATAGAAATAATTTCCTTAAGTTATATACACATCCTGAAAGATAGCTATGCATTTAGCCCGTGCACGTATAGTGAAACTTAAGCTGACCTCGGAAATTATTATATCTTCTCTGAGTTAATCATTTGCGCCATGGAATAAATTTGTGTAAGAAACGTCTTACATTTGGACAAAATCATATCGCACCGAATCGCAGCAAAGGTTCCAACAAAAGCAATGCTTTTCTGCGATTTCTCATTAGAGGAAAGATTTTTGCGCAAATCAAATATCCTTCTATTGGGTGCAATTTTCTGGCACTATCTTTGGTTTTCTGGCACTATCTTTGATTTTCTGGCGCTGTCTGTGATTTTCTGGCACTGTCTGCGATTTTCTGACACTAGCTGTGATTTTCTGGCACTGTCTGTGATTTTCTGACACTAGCTGTGATTTTCTGGCGCTATCTGTGATTTTCTGGCACTGTCTATGATTTTCTGACACTAGCTGTGATTTTCTGGCATTGTCTGTGATTTTCTGACACTAGCCTGTGATTTCCTGGCACTGTCTGTGATTTTCTGGCATTGCCTGTGATTTTCTGGCACTGCCTGTGATTTTCCGTCATCTTATGCTATTTTAGGACATTGTTTGTGAGTTGCTCACACATGGGTTGATTACATGTGATGCTACTAGATATATCATGAAGCGGCTCAAGATTTTGGAATTTTCTAATATGACACAACAATACGAATAGATTATCTACGATATGATAGACTTGTATGGAACATTTTCCGATTGAATCCTAGGTATCATCACACACCTACAAATCCAGTTATTTAATGCCGTATCCTACACGATGTCTGGAAAAGCTAGCTGTTAAGACTGATTCGTGCACAAGATGTTGCATTCTAGCCAGGCAGCTTACTTTCATCCACGGCGTGTTCGGCATGCACATATGCGTGCCACTCAATGGTAAGCCTTGACAATTAATCACTGGTTATTCTTCTATGTTTCATCAAATAGGTTTGATATCAAACTATATTTACAAACGGATTATACTATATACTCTCTGGTGAGCCTAATACTGTATAACTATTGACGATGAAATATTTCTATCTTATACAGCAAATGGCTTTAATTTGATCTCGCCATGGTAAATGCTGCCGATTATGATTTACAGATATCATAATTTTATGGGTGTCAATGTTACAAATATGTCGACGTGAAGAATACCTGCTAAAATAAGTTTCCAAACATCTCATTTTGCAGAACTGTCTGTGAACATGTCTCATTTTATCCGCACTTGTTTTAATTTCTTCTCTATTTAATCTGTTCATTCTCAGATGACTTTCATTATTCCTCTGATTTCCTTGTATCTGTATTGCTTTTACATATGGATGGGTGTATTGTGTATTGTGATGTAATCGACATCTCAGACGTGACATCACATATCCAATATATCCGGCAAACTAGCACACTATCCTCCCTTCTAAACAAACCTAGCTCGTGCTGTCCTGGCCAGGGTCATATATCACTATAATCAGACAGTTCATCTCCCCGAGGTACGTGCCAAGTTAATGACTGGCCCAGATCCAATCCCACATCAGTATAAGCGAACAATTGCAGAAACGTTTCAAGTTCAACGGATAAGAAGCCAGCAAGCCAAATGGGATTTCATATCAACGTTTGGAAAACTCGTTTAGTAGCTTAGGATTTGATAAGAAGGTCGGTTTAGTGATTTCAGAATCTAGTCATCTAAACTCAGTTACTGTTCTAAACACACCGTGCTTGGGCAAACGTGCACCCGATTGCACTTGCCGAGTTTCATATCGGATAATTGGACCAAGATGTGACGCTATATGGTTTACGCACCTATTTACATGCATTGGTACTCGAAGAATAGAAGCTGTATGTTCACCTGATATTCTCTCCTCCGTCGTCATTGACACAATATTATATAAGATAAATACAGAGTCTGGAACGAGGTGCCATTTCAAATCTGCAATGCGATAATGTTCAACGAGGTTGATAATAGTGATACGAGATGGGATTGAGATTCTACGTATCGTATAATCTGATATTTTAACCAATGTTCCAATAAAATCGGTCCCCGAAATTAGTTTGAATGCATCGTGTTTGTCGCGGTGAAGCATCACTTGCTAAGAGCTGTAGCCAATATGCCACAAAAGCATAATAACAAACAACACATTGTTATTTCGAACTTGAAATCACTTTTAATCCAACTTTTATATAAGTTCTGCATGTTTATAAACAAATTTAAATAAACATCATAATATATCCCGTCTTGTTTACAGTTTCGCCTTCGTTTTCGCGAGGAAATATTTGCAGTGTCACGGGCCATGTTGGATTATTAGTTATTTATTGCGAGGTTTTTTTATTGCGATATTTCTTCTTACCCGTTATATAGCCAATAAAAACCTTTCATAGAATACATGTGTATTTATATCTAGATATATGGAACAGGCTGAAAGCTTTGTTTGTAGCATATGATAAATGGGAATATTCGGAAACTAACTTATGGAATGCGCAGTAAATACAATACAGACATATTTATTGCTATCCGTCCTCGACTAGCACCTATTCGGACTCGGTCTGATCGATTGGTCGAGCTGTTCTCATCCAATCAACATACAGTAAACACCAGCTCGGCTGTATCAGTTTGTCGTTGAGAGCGCACCGGCTCATAATTACCTGTTAATATAGGGATCCACTTCTAGATAAATCCCACCCATTTCTATCTACCCAAGCCCCACCCAACATGTTGCTTCCGCGTTTTGGAATTGATGTATATTGCTTTTGAATCGTCAATTTTCACAATCACAAATTTCAAAGTAACTTTACAGGTAAGCTGCTGCATATTTTGAAACTAATTTGACTTGATTCTGTGGTTGCTTATGGCAGCTACAGCGCCCAGTGAAATTAATTTCAAAATATTCGAAAGACTCTTTTCATTTAATTTTACATTTATCAAAGAAAAAAAATTCGTACTCTTGTCAGACTTTTCAAGCTTCATTACGAGGTTATAATACGCCATTATTATTGTAACGTCAGCTTACATGCGATGTAATTGATTATGGCATCACATACTTGACCGACAGCTCGGATCCCTCTATTCCACATGGGTTTAATGACTATACCAGTGTATCAATTAGTACTATCCTTGATACCCATGATTAAATCAGGATAACATTTAGAGAATGGTATTACATACAGGCAATGTCGATAACTAACAGTGTCCTGGTGCATATCGCATGCCAGGCTTTAAATAGACCTTGCAAAAAAACTTGTTGGAGAACTAACTACAGATTTTAGGACTTTGGGTTGAAAGGGTTGCTCGTCACGAAAGGGCTGTTTGTCTGGCTAATTGAATGATGCATATCAGTCTAGCTAGTTTTGTTATATTTGATCTATTGTGTTATGCACAGTGGCGTGCTGTCTTCCATCCAAGATGCACGTCTATGATGACGCCATCACTGTTGATTGTGTGCCAACTAACGATGCTAGACAATGTGTGATTTGCTCAACGATTCTGCTGGTAATGTCTGTCTTATTCTTTGTTTATTGAGTGCCAGTTGAACGAGCAACGCTGGTAAGATAGTCGTTGATCTGGAAATGCTCGCTGTGTTACTAAGTATATGTAATGATGCCAAATATGCGTTGCTGCCGTTACAATGCACGCGAAACAGAGATATTATCCGGTAGTGAGTGAGAAATGGTCTACTAAAGTACGCATGCATGATGTGGGAGGCAGAAACTGGGTGTTGGAACACAAACAACTGGTATCCATAATCTTAAATTACTTACCCCCACGACTGCATCATAAAAATATGCTACTAGTATAAACTACTCACACATGTACCGCACGCCTCGCGTACACGAGCACTCGCGCACTCACGCATACATGTACACACGCACGAACGAACACGTTCTTGCAGGCCAACACATGATAGTACGGTCAAAGAATTGTTAGAGTGTGTTCTATGAAGAGATCATAGCATGCTTTAGGAAAGAAACTACGATACAATGGAGGCACTCACATATGCCCTTTAAGGACAATTGCATAAAGAACTCAGACACGCTGGTCATTCTGCTAACATTGATTACAGTATCACGGCATCACCCACTATGATCCCATTTACCACAATAACACGTAAACATGTTTTATCTTTATCTGTTCATCATAGGCAATGGACATGCTAATGTTCATAATTGCGTTGCTATCAACACCTTCCCCTGAAGCTCCACAACCTCATCACATCTATACGTAGAGCAATTAGCTAGATTATTTAGCACATTTACCAGTATACCTATCTCACGCTTACATACTTTACTCACAGATGCATGTGATAGATAGACTCTTGCGATGATCAGACATATACCATTTTTCAAGAAAATCAGTTAGGTCATTAAAATACAATTTTTTTTATTAATCATAGTGTATATGAGCACAACGCCCGTTTTCTTGGTGTCTTAAAGACGCATAAATTAAGAAACTTAACATACATCACAGTGAGTTTTTGTTACGATAATGACAAGTCAGTCATCTCTTCATATATCAATCCTTCAATAATGTAACGATTATCCCTGAGCCCAGGTAAATCCAATATAACAATTATTCAATGGTGTGTTTCTTATCTTTGATATCGTCAATGTAGATTGCCTTTTGATGTCTGGCTTCTTAGATTATGCAATATGCAATACTGCATGCGTGTGCGACCTGCCGGAATGTTATAACTATATTACCTTCAACGCTCACGGTAAACACAGCAAGTGTCCAGATGCGTTCAATTGCTAGTACTTTTCTCAATACATTTCTCGTGAAACTCTATTGCAAGTGCATATTCAATTGGATTCAGCATTTGAGAGACAATGCTTAAAGGATAAGCCGCGTACGATTAACATATATGTGTTTTTATGCGGGGCTGACCATGACGTGATCTGAGGATGTTTAGCCTGTATACTAGCTGATTGATTGCTCTCTTGTTGTTTTAAACATACGCCGTATCTACGCTGGAGGTTGGCGATGGACGTATTGGAACTTTGTAGTGACAGATACGTGTATTGTGCGCTTGTTATAATTACTTATGCTGATCCTACTTAGGCATAGCCGGCAAGGTTTTGATAAGAATGTGGCGGGTTGCTAGAGTTCCAGGAGAAAACTAATTAATAAATGTATCTATGAGTCTGCACAGGCGTTAATGAGTTTGCGCCCATAATGAATGAACGCGTGATGATTTTAGGTGGATCACCGTGGAGGTTGGGTGGGGTGTGTGTGGAGGTGGGTGGTGGGGTGGGTGGTTTGTGATTGGGGCTGCTGTGTTTATCCGTGATGCACGCTCCTGTATTTCTGCGAATGCGCGCATAGGGGTTGGCTCGAAATGGCTGTATTTTATCGTTAGCCACTAGTGAATGGTCAAGGCGGATTTGCATTCAGACAGCACATCTGTTTTAAAATAGACACCAACTCTCCTTTAAATATGATTTCCTTATCAAATTCGTGTTATTTGATACATGGAAGCCATTGCAAGAGCTAATCCGCTATGTTATCTGCCCGTCATCCTGAGGGTGACATAACAGGCTTACTGGATGTAGTCAACTCGGGTATTCGTGTCGCTGGATTTGGAAAGCGGGATGCTTATCCTTTAAGCACCGAGTAACGGCCATGAATGATGAACTCTAAACGGCACGGTCAGTATATGTGTTATTCACTACCAGAGAGTCCTTCCATTTGCATCATTCATGTCAAACTGTTTGTTGGACTAACCATCATAGCCGAGCGTGCTTCCCATGGCTTAAGTTTCTCGCGTGTCCTGTGGTTAGAGCAATCTGTGCAGGCCACATCGGGTCCTCGTTGGGTTATATGCAATTTACCAAGCATACAATGTCAAACTCCATAATCGTTGTATGTATGTACTCTATATTATCTGTACTGTCTGGGATTTCTCAAACAAAACGCATGTGATGTCCATGCAACTGGTCATCCCCGGAGGTGCAAAATGTATGACGGATTCACGACAATAGCATGGCACTGAACATTTCAATAATGCAAAATGCAAGTTAATTAATTTAACGGTGGAAATATGAGAAAGCTACGAAAGACAAGAAGGATGTATATGGGCCACACTGCATACCAGTGTAAAGGGGTAAACGTGTGCTTGATACTGCTTAGATATACACTGGGGAGAAAGATGGCACCTTCGCGCCGGTCTCCTCCGTAACTACCAACTTTGGTGGGAAACTAAGTCATCAATGATTGCGACATCAAAGAGGCAAACCTTAGGTGCAGACTGTGAACACTCTAACATCGATATCGCATGCATTCAAGAGACTAAAGTAGCTAACCACTCAGAGCAGCAACTACAGACCGGCCATAAGCTAGTGCTCTTGGAGAACAAACAGGCCACATACCGGGGCTTAGGCTTCGTAATCGGGCCAACGGTCTTCGATCATGTCATTAGTTTTGGATACGTCAGTGATCGCCTTGCATTCATCGATCTGGCTATACCTGCGCGCCCCCCCCCCCCACCCCCCACTAAGTGTCGAATTGTCAACGCATACGGCCCGACGACCGAAAAAGCCAAAGAGAATCCAGCAATATTAGATTCCTTTTATGCAGAACAGAGCTCCGCCATTACAATCCCAGCTAGATGGCAACTGTACATGTGAGGAGATTTCAACTCCAAGCTGGGTAAACTCGGAATTGCGGACGTAAGTTCAGGACTTGGCTTATGCATGGGATCCTATGTAGATGGCACACGCAACAGCAATGGAGATGCACTGGTGGCATGCCTTAGTTCCAATGGCCTATTTGTCACATATACGGCTTTCAAACACCCATGCCGTCACCGGACAACGTGGACTGGACACATTACTGATCGCAAAGCCCCAAAAGGTTCTAAGGCTACAACAGCTGTCTTCAACCAAGTAGACTTCATACTATGCAAGACAGAAGCAAAACCCTTACTCCGGAATGCTCGTTCGGATGGACCTCAATTCTGACTATAAGTTAGTCATTACACGCCTTCAGATGAACGATCTCTACCTAATATATAAACACCATACCACGAAAGAGGGTAGAGCCACCTACAATTTACCAAAGCTCATCAGCGACACTGACACTCAAATGTCATACAAAAAAGCCCTCGGGGAGCAATTAGCTAACCTCGATGTCAGCTTCGATCCAAACGAAGCCCTAACCAAAATACTGAAATCTATGAAATCATCCGCACCAGCACTTGTGGTCTTATAAACAACCAAACTAGATATACTGACGACTATCTAGTTGTAGAACTGCCAGCAGACCAGAAAGTGGTTCAGCTGCGCATCTATCAAGGTGACCGACGTGAAGACCACACCAAACTATTCCCGGAGCGCAATATTATTCTGCGCCACATTAGCGAATGCTTAAATGATCTTGCTATTCAACAGGCAGACTCGCTAGCAGATGAAATCACTGCCACAGATGATTGTCACAAAATGTTGCTGGCAGCCTGAGCCCTGAGAGTTACTGACGACTACACACCACCACTCACTGTACAGAACTCTAAAGGACACTCTATCGGGAATGGCCAGTGAAACGCCAAGGCGATCCGAGAATGTTTCAAGGAACCATTCACTGACAACGATGATGAGCTCTTGCATCCATTCGGCGGAGACCCCAGACCATTACGAGCACCATTTAAAACAACAGAAGCCGTAAAAAATGGACGTGCATCTGGACCTGATAGCATGAGCAATGCACTATTCAAATATGCAAGCGATATTATCTCAAAACCGATCACGCACCTAATAAATTCAGCTTTTATGCACCACCTTCCCATCGACGCTGTAGGCCAAGGCACACTTATCGCACTACTCAAGCCCAAGATGCCATCTGGGCCCCAGCCAATCTGCGGCCCATTGTGTTCCTTAATAAGATACAGAAAATCCTTTCCAATGTTAGTCTATGCCGCATCCGAGACAAGATCGATTACTTCACCGGAACAAAAAGTGGCTTCAAACGAGGACGCAGCTGCGCATACATTGTCTGGGCTCAACGCATGCTTGTGTCGGTAGTCATGTCCAAACACTGGGATTCCAAAAAATGGGCATTGCCATGTCACGAGCCTTCGACACAATTAAACGCTCAAAGATCATAGATGTACTACAGACACCAATCTGAGAGTATGCGTCAACTCAGTGACGTCTGCAGAGCTTGAGACATCTTCGGCTCCGCACAGGGAGCTGGCCTATCTCCGGTGCTTTTCACATGCTACCTTGCTGCTGCGTTGCAATCTGTGCGGGAAACCTCCACTAGACCAACCTACAACCACCACCACCCCCACCCCCTCGCCCCACCCCAGTGTCAATACTGGGCATGCCGCTAGAGATTGAATATGCCGACGATGTGGACTTCATAGACAAAGAAAAGAAACCCTTGACGAACTTCTCCCATTAGCAGCAAGCAAACTAAATCTTGCGAATCCCTTTATGAATGAGTCCAAAACAGAGTTCGCCCATGTATACCTATCGACAAAGTATGAAACTATAGAAAATGACGACCCACTTCGTGGCGGCGAACAATGGAGGACAAGTAAAATTCTGGGCTCACTGCTTTGCAGTATCGCTGACATTTCTGCACGCTGCGTCATATGCAATGCAACGCAACCTGCGTATCCTTGATCTGTATAACTGTAACAGCTGGGCAGCTCAAAAGGCAGCTCTAGACAAACTCGATGCCTGCCACCGCAAACACCTACGCACCATCACTTGACACCGATGGCCAGACAGCATACTTTCCTACGATGCAATTTACAATTTGTGTAATACGTCGCCGCTGTCTGTAAAAGTCGCCCAGCAAAGATAGTCTATGTTTGGCCATGTGCTAAGCATGCCAGAAGAGACACCAGCACAGACAGTCCTTAGAATTCGCCCTACACGGAGCCAGCAAATACAAAGCCATGAGAGGACGTCATTGCATAAATCTGCTAAGCGTGCTACGAAGTGACCTCAAGAAAGCAGGACTCGGTACACTAAAATCAAGAATGGACCTGAGGAAGCTAAGGATTATGGATGAGGACAAGACACAGCGGGGGAAAGCGGGGAAGGACTGATTGCAGCTGTAGGATAGTTCTACTTCTACAGCCGCAGAATACTGTAATCATGCATACACCGTACGTGCGTAAAATCTACATATCACAAAGCAGACTCAAAACAACTGAGAAATTTATCTTCGTTACATTATCACTGCATTTCAATATTAGCATATGTCTAATCTTCACTCGTTGTTGACAATTTAATGGCAAAATCAGTGATAATTGCATGGTGGAAAACGTATAGATGATGTTAAAACAGGAACTATATTGAGGCTATTTTTACGATGCATATTTTGACAAGTATTTATCCGTGAAGAAACCAGTTTCTGTGACAAGCAAACGTGTGCCACCATCCTATATTAACTATGCGTGGCCTGGCTTTCATGGTGTTATGCTAAATGGAGCGAGGCAGGATGAACTCTTGGCGCTTTTGCCACAACCTATTACACGATGTGCTTGCATGACTATATATGAGTATGTATGCTGCAATGTTAAAAAAAAAATGCAAACACCCATACCCTATAGCAGCACCAATATACACATAGTTGTCCTGCTCTTACCTATCCATAACAATACACACCTAGTAATACGCCTATCGATAGTTATGACATACAGATACTACACTTATTAGTCTATCCATACACCCTCCTCACCGCCACCCCTCTCCCCACACCCCTCCCCCCCCTCTGCTACCATATCATACATCTACTTATAAAAAAAGCATATACGCACTCACCAATACACACATAGCTACACCACTCACGCACTCATAAACATGATATACCCATCTCTCCCGCTACCCATACATCCATTGCTCATATCCATGCGGCAATAGTTACCATACAGTATTAAACCATAGCCATCTCTACTCATGCAGCCATGGATAGCCCATCCCATTTGCATTTAACTACCCAAATCCCATATCTATCCAATCCAAAACATTCATAGCCCCATTAACTGTAAAACGAGCACTGCCATATCATACCAATACACCACCACTATTAATACCAATAATCCCACCAATAGCACAGTGTAGCCTAGAATACTATCCTAGCCTCGAAGCCTACTAAACTGGGTACACGGCGAGCATACTAACATAGCCTGTTAGCTAGCCTAATTTAGCCTACTAGAATAGCCTACTAACTGACTGGCCTAGCCTACAATAGCCTACCGACAGTACGTGATCCTCTGACCTACCTACTAGAGTATCATACTGGCATAGCATACACATCTATTCTCCTAGAATAGGATCCCACTTTAGCCTCCTGGACTGGCATAATAGCATTAGCTATTGGTCTATCATACTAGCCTAATCTGCTAGCTTACTCACCCCTAATGGACTAGTATTATCTACAAACCTAACCTTCTGGCGTAGGCTAAAGGCCTCCTGGCCTAACCTACTTCTAGTTTAGCCTACTGGGCTAGTGTAATAGCCTAGCCTAATGGCCTAATTGACAAATCTAATGTTCTTGCAAACTAAACTACTGGCCAGGTCTATTAATTGCATGGTGTGTCTACTACCATATCCTGATCGTTTGTCTTAATAGTTCACTAACAAAGCTACCCTAGCTGAGTAACCAACTGGCCTGGCCTTCTGGCCGAGTCTACTGGCATACTGGTCTAATATACTGACACTCTGGCCGACTTACTAGCCTAGTGTCCTTGCACACTGGTCTCGCGTCCTAGCCTACTGCCATTCATCTGACTTAGACTACTAGACTAGCCTACTCATAAAGTCAGCTATGCTACACTACTGACAAAGTGGTCTTAAATATTAGCCTACTGGCTTAGCCATAGCTAGGCTGACATAGCCTACCGTGTTTGCCTATTGGCCTGCTAACCTCGGCTGCTGGCTTAAGCCTATCCCTAGCCCAGACAACTAACCTACTAACCTGTCATACTAGCACAATCTAATAGCCTGCTGGTCTAACCTAATGTCCGAACCTGATAACCTAGCCAGGGCAACTGGATTATTCTACTAGTCCTGCCCAACATACTCTAAACTATATGCCTACAGGACTACCCTAAACTACTGAGCTGGCCTAGCAGAATAACCTAGAAGCACAACCTACCAATCTACTGCACTAGCCTATTAACCTACTAGTATAGCCCAGTAAACTACTGCCCTATATTGGTAGCCAGGCCAGGCCTAGTGACCTAGCCTACTAGCCACGCATAGCCTACTAACCTATCCTGCTGAGCAAGTCCACTGAGCTAACCAAATAACACACCTTGATAACCTATTGGCTGCTTAACAGTCTGACCCTCCTAGCACAGCCCACGTGTCTAACAAACACGTCTACTCTCATGGCATAGTAAACCAAACTGGTTTCCTAGCCTAGTCTACTGGCCTAGTCTACTAGTTTAGCCTACTTGTGTGATATACTATCCTGCAGGTCCTACAAACGAGTCTACTGGCCTGGCTAAATAATCTAGTCTGCTAACCTAGCATACTGGCCTAGTCGACTAGTTTAAGCTGTTATTACCCTCAGTATTGTTACATGTCCATATGCTGTTATTTGATAGGCCAAGATCAGAGATGTATGATCTGGTATTTCCCACACGCGAGGGAAATACTACGCAGTATCCCCCACGCGTACATCGTGTTTTCGTCTTAATGCGCAGATTAATTATGACGTGACAATAGCCAATGACAGAGGTCATGACGTCATAAGTGGTGGCGCATTCTGAAAATGACGTCATAAAATGTTGAAAATTGGCAATATTTAAGATAAGATAACATTCTCTCTCTCTCAGTTTCTCCTCTCTCTCTCTCTCTCTTTCTCTCCCTCCCTCCCTCCATCCCTCCCATCCCCTCCCCTCCTCTCTAATCTCTCACTGACGTCTGAGGGGTAATACATTCTTTACACCAGTGTTTTGGCGGGGGTACAGGCTGTTACCACACGTGCAAACAAATATGTTTTCATCGCTACGCTCAGGAAATACAACATGTGCACGTGTGGTAGCAGCCTGTATCCCCAGCAAAAAGCTGGCGTAACTAATATTATCCTAATCTACTAGCCAGCTAGCCTACATGACTGACCTAACTGCATTAACCTACTAGTATAATTATGACAGTTGCCTCGCCTACTGCCAGAATATGATTATGGGCATGGGTAGCACTAGGGCTGGAGTAGGACAGGGTGGGGCATGGCCGGGTATCTATCAGTAGATTAGATAGTAGGATACGTATATGGGTAGCTATATGATTAAATATCTAGTAGGGGTGTGTATGGGACTGGTTGCTATCTGATAGGCATGGGCTAAGTATAGTTTTGGGGCAATTATTATAGCTATGGGGATATGGACAGCTGTGCAGTATGCCATGTTAAAGAATTTGGGTAAGATAGGTGTTTGGCTAGCTATGAAGGTTGGGTAGTTATGGGTTAGTTAGCAATGGGTATGGCGGCTATTGGGTTATGCGTATTGATAGATATATGTCTATATGGCAAGGGTAGCTATTTGTGTGTGCGTAGTACTGGAAAATGGTGGCTGTATTATAGTATTGATAGCCATAGTGATAGCGTAGCGGCTTAACCAATACCGGCACACCAATCGCTACCCACACTCCAAAAGCTACCTGCATCATATCCAATAGCTAATTCTACCTTAATAGCTGCCCGTATCCGCATAGCTACCACTACATACGCATGCACACATGCGCACACGCACACATGCACGCGCGTACACTCGAACGCATGCACATGCACACACGTACTACCTACCCATACACCCATAACTATGCATTTGAGTACAATGTTGTTAACCTATCAGCAGCGTATAGGATATACTCACGCAGTCATGCAGGCAGTCATGCATGCATGCCCGTGTGGCGGGCAGTATAGGGGTGGTTCACGATTGGACTGTGTGGCAAGATAAGCTATGGCAAGATACTAGGGCAAATCAGTACGCTAGCAGGCTAAGGCAGGTTATTGTGCTAAACCAGGCTAGTATCTTCGGCCAGGAGGCTAAGCCGAGCTGTTATGCTAGGTCGTTAGGCTAATCTATTAGCATTATAGGTCAGTAGATTAGGCAGGACTGCTATGCTAGGGGAGCATATGTGTATGTTAGACACTAGGCTATGCTAGTAGGTAGGCCAGTAGTTCAGTCCATGATATATCTAGACCAGTAGGGCAGGCCATGATAGTAGTGTTGTTTTCCAAAAGGGTAGAAGGCTATGCTGGTAGGATAGCTCAGTGCGCTTGCCAAGTAGGAAGACCATACCAAGCTAATAGGATACGTCCTTCCCATGTCGTTCTTCATAACTCGAATGCGAGGTGTATCCTACCAATTCCGTTTCTCTCTACTGCATAAAATACACTATGCATTATTCTTATAAATATAATTGAATTACATAACGTCGTACGTGCTGAATACCTCATGACTATCTTCTCAGTGGTGTCTATGTGCGCTATAGCATGAATTCCGCTCCTGGGAACGGAAACCACTTGAGCAAGAAACCAGAATTCCTCACAGGAAACAGATAGCCTATGGTAGTCGTATTTATCGCAGAATACTCATTTCTGGCGAGATTCCGTTAGATAATACGACTATACCATCGATCACGCGACTAATGACAGTCCCAGGTTTCAGTACCACGGCTCTGGACTATAGATATGGCATTGGATTTGGCATGATGTGACATGACTATGATTGATGGAGGGGCGCACAATCATCCAGCATTAACAAGTTATTGCTGATAAAGCTGTAGGCATAGATCAATATCTGAAAATGAACGCGTCAAATGGGCGGAATATTTTGAATAGACTTTCCTCTCATAGATTTCATAGGATAGCACTGTGGACTAACGCTTATTCGGCCTCTATGTCCGCCTCTTCAGTTGTGGATGAAACATAATACTCTCGCGCGTGACTTCCAGGTATTTTATAGTCCGCGATAAAGTCAAATTGCATCTCCTGGTCCTCCCAAAATGTATCCAGACCTACCGCGAACTTAAGTACTGATGTGGTATTTACTCGAGTGCTTGGTAGAGTGTTCCAGACATCAACTACTATATTTGCGAAAGAGTAGTTCCGTAAATCCAACCGACACCTCTTTTTCTCGAGCCTTAAGTTGTGATCTCTTGTTGTCTTGCTTTTAGATATCTACCGAATATATTTTGTAACTTTTGGATCGTATATTCCATTTATTATTTCAAATACCTCTATCATATCTCATAGTCTTCTATATTTGAGTGATGGAAGTCTTAGCTTTCTGAATCTATCAGGGTAACTCTAACTCCTTCAGTGTGTGAATCAATTTTGTTGGTCGTCTATGCACATTTTCCATCGTCGCTATTTCATTTTTGGTGTGCGCCCCAAAATGCAAAAGGCATATCCCATGTGAGGTCTAATCAGTGCTTTGAAAATACTGATGAACATTCTAGGAAACTGAAGGATCTCTTTATCAGTTCCATTATTGAGTGTGCTTTATTTAACGGTGGCTGTATGTGTTGCTTAAATGGCAAGTTATTGTCCACTGTGATGCCACATTTTCCAGGGTAACCAAGTCACCATCCTGATTTTGTAGACAATACTCATATGCGTTTTCCTCGTTCTTGTTCCTCTCTGTACCTTCATAACTTTGCACTTCTTTGGGCAAAACCGCAGTAACTATGTGCCAGTCCATCTTTCTAGGGAATCCAGCTCGTCTTGTAGCTTTTCCTTCTCTTCAAATGTCGTTGTCTCTTTGCGCATCTTTGTGTCATCTGCAAAGCGAAACGTTCTTGCGTTGGCACAGTCGGGCAAGTCATTTATATAAATGACAAAGAGTATCGGTCCTAGGACGTTGCCTTGCGGAATCCCACTTGTCACACTTCTGTTACCCGACAACCACCATTTATATTCTGTCTGTTAAACAATTTTAATCAATTTTACTACCCGACTGCTTATCCCATAGCTGTATAGTTTGCCGAGTAGGCGTTGATGGGGAACAGTATCAAAGGCGTTCATAAAATCCATGTACACAGTGTCTACCGTACCCACTTTGTCAAGTATTTGTGTCCATTCGTCCATCACTTTCAGCAGTTGAAGGCTTGTTGACCTTCCAGACGGAAATCCGAAATGTGCGCTACTGAACAGTTCATTTCTTTCTATATGGGTTAGAATATCAGCTCTAACCAATTTCTCCATTAATGTACAAATGACACTTGTTAGGCTAACACGTCTATAGTTCCCTGTGTCTGATTTGCTCCCTGTAGCATTTGCAGCTCTCCAGGCTTCAGGTACCACACCCTCTTCCAGAGACGTGTTGAATGTCATTGTCAGTGAATTATACAGCACATCACTAAGTTCTTTTAAGACATTTGGATGGATCCCAGCAGATCCTGGAGCTTTGTTCTTGACTATCGCTTTTAGCAGTTTTAAAACGTTTTCTTCGTTGAACACTCTGTCATGGAACTCCATGATGTTTTCCTACATACTTGTTTGAAAGCCCCATGGTACGCATCCTTGTCTTCGAGTAGAGGAAAAGTGAATAATAGATGACGTCCCTAGATGTATCATACTGCCAGATATTCAGATACAAAGTAATACAGAGAGAGCTTATTGACCTGTCAAATATACAAACACAAAGTAGTATTACCTCTCAGTAATGGCACATGACCAAATGCTGCTAATTGATACCATACTGTATCCCGCGCGCGAAAAACGTGCTTTAGTTTCACTGCGCAGGTAGCCATAGAGATCATTATAATAATATGCATGTTGCTAAAATGGCGGATACGCGCCCGCTTCGAAATTGTTGAATTTCAAGATTTCAAGTGACTCAGTTTTCAAGACAACTATACAGAGAACGCTGTTGCATATTTTAAAACTAATTTGACAGGAGCTGTTGCTGCAGCAAGGTTGTATATCCGGCAAGACACTTGTAGTCGAATAGCGAATGCCTTACTCGACAAATTAATCATAGCCATAAAACCGCGAGTTACTTATCGATGGCAATCTTGTACATTTCTTCATGACGTGATAATAATGATCCGCGTGACGAACGGGTTGCATACGGAAACCAACATCCGATATGAAATGGATTACTCATAGAATATAATTGTAGACGTAATTAGTCTACGGTACCGAAGTATGATGTTATTCCGGATTAATTCTCTAGCGTGAACACGACCATAGACGTCATTTTTGGCGTACAGGTAAGGCAAATAAGTGTCAATTTCACTCTTGCAGAACTAGCCTAGAGATGTTTAATTCAAGAATTGCTTATCTAATTATATTGTCACGTTATGATAATATCTCTATCTAATACATAGGGCCAGCCTGGTGTTTTGTCGTGGGTACAGACGCAAACAAGTATATATCAAATGCATCCCCCTCACTACGCCCTTGGAGATACAACGTTTGGGCGCGTGGTAACAGCATGTACCCCCGTCAACACACTGGTGTAACTAATACTACAGACCCTGTAGCTTATTAAACGGCCAATTAAAAAATCTAAGTAATGCAAATTCGGCAGTTGGTATAGTAAATTATCGAGGAATAATCCGAACCATTTTCAACAGGAGCCAATAAAAGTAGCTGCATGTGTCTAATTAGGGTGATAGAGATAGTCTTATGGTGTTAGCGCCATTTAGTTGCAATATTTTAAGCCGCGATTATTGACGTCCACCTACTTATTACTTGGATCACCACAGTATTGCCGGATCTTATTAACTATTTCGTGATAAAAATAGCTAAATTATTGAATGTTTAGTAATAATTCTAGAGACACAGATCCAATGAGCACAGGTAATCTAATCTGACATCAGTTACATTTGAGAAAACACAAATTTATGGGAAAATGGCTGTATACTGTCTCTATTCTTAGGAATTCTAGAAAATCCGTGGTTCGTTGAGCGATCGTGCTGATACCATGGTATCTATAGAGATTTCTCACAGCATTTCTCTAATTGGTGCTGATAGAACGTGGCATGTCATAGATAAAACAATAACCAGGTAATGCATTATTTGTTGGTGTACATTGCTGCACGATTGGAAAATTCAGGATGTGGATCCTTAGTAAACACCCGTCATATATTAATTATACAGACCATTATTCTCGCTAACAGGCACTAAAATACCACGTGGCAGGATTGGCTGCCTCATTTGCTAATAGAGCAATGCGTTTGCCATTGTCAGCCAATTAGCAGACTTGATCCACGTTTATTTGAAGTTGGCGTATGAGATCGCTTGTAATGTCCATATTTTGAAAAGAAATTATCTTACTATGTTAATAGAAACCGTAGAGCTCAACATTTTCGCAAATCAGACCAGTTGTACAGTATGATCGTGGAATGATCGAGACAACACAGCGTTGTACCGGATTAACATGGAATGGTTAATCGATTCTACCAAAGGTAGAGAAATTAATATAACTTTTTACACCTTTCAAGGTGAAGACAACCAAAACCGCCCGCTACAGTGGTCTTGAGGAATTACCATTTTCATGTCATCAGAAGACTGTTTTAATTGCAACTGGAAGGAGTGGCTCTGTTACAGAGCCATTTATTCCAGTGGTCAATTAAAAAAATAGTCTTCTCTTGGTCTGCAAATTGACATTCAATAAGCACATCTTTTAATTGTTGACCAACCTCGCCTTCCAATGGTTAGGAACGTTGTTGTATTGCACTAAGCCCATACTGCATGACACCAGGAGAGGCGAGATATATATATATATATATACGCGCGTCATATGCCTATTCTCATTCAGTACAGCACCACATTTTAGTCAATATATACCTCTCGTGAAGATTGTTGCAATAGGTGAAACAAATCTCACTATATATTTTGTTATGAATACAAACTGGGTGATTTCTCTCTTGTCTTTATAATTACGATGGCAACACAAAATACAATTTTAGCTACTCAGTAAGGGGACAAATCCGACATATGTGATTGATATATGTCTGTTGGGACATGGTACGCAAACGTCATTCTACATACATATGTGTTCATCAGTTACGATTACAGTGAGAAACACAGTCCCATGCAATTGGATAACTAGAAGCATCTAATGATAAAAATAACAACATATTCCAACTGTTAGCGTACTGTCATGTACATTTTCAAATCCTTGCAGTTAGTGGCAGCTGTGAGGGCCCTATGAGATGCGGTGTCAATTAACGCCCGTGCAGTAGTTTAATTTGAATGCTTAGGAAATTTCAGACACAGTTATGTGGCAAAAAGGTACCATCGAAATATCAGCGTCAAATAGGAACTCAAATTCTGAAAGGTATTGCTATTTTCAACGCATGTGTGTGCGTGTGTGCGAGCATGCGTGTGCGCGCGTGTATGTGTGTACGCGCGCGTGCGTGTGTGTTCGTGTGTGCGCATGTGTTAATGCGCATTAAGCTCAATTACAAGACTCGATCATGTTAGATTTGGATCAATAATTGTGGAGAGCTGAGATTCTAAGAACTTTTAGAGATATTTAACTATTATATGAGTTGATTGAATGCATGCGTGTGTATCGAAGAATAGAGGCATTGTGTAGAAGACGAGGCCACATGATTCAAAACTAATAATTGTTAATAATTAACACACTCAATACGAATGTGGAATTCAGATGAATTTTAAACCAAATTAAATAAATTCACATACTATAGAACCGTACACTTTAATAGTTGATCGTCGTAATTTTGTTTGAACGTATGTATATGAAAGAGAATGCCCCTTTCCATTTTAGCCATGCCCCGCCCATCTCTCGCTAAGCTCCACCCACACCTCGTTCGTGTTGGGATCGATCGATCTCTGATCTTCCTGACTATCAATTTCCAGAAAACTGTACAGGCAAGCTGTTGAATATTTTGAAACTAATTTGATCGGTTGCTGTTGCTGTCATGTCTATTAAATAGTAGAGATATACAAGTCTTAAAACGTGTCGCACTTTCAAGAGTTAAAGACGGTCCGTATAAAATCGTTTATGACATAATGATTATGACGTCATGAGGCACGCCGCTTAGCTGATTATGACGGCATATGACGTCATTCCTCTGGTAAGCTCAATTGAATTAGTGTGAAGAAGAATACAAAATAAAATGCGTCAACAAGGAAAGAACTCAACTTGAGATACATTATAAAGGATAATGTTAATGGACATGTGTGCATTCGTGACATAACCACTAGTGTAAACATATATGCTTGTTTACTAAGACATCTGGAGAAAATTGAGTTTAAGGAGAGGATACGATTAGCTGCATGAATGCATTGTTAGTACGAAGAGTAGGCCTAAAACATCCATTCTACACTGATACTAATCACTGTCCATCTTGTATTGATCGCGGGCATTCATATTGATAGTGTAGTTTGTCAGATCATCCAGGAGTGTGGTTCAAGGACGAATACATACAATACGATTGCTTACTATAATTTCTCTCATATTGCGTATTATTCCAAATGTTCAACATAACTATGTTATGATAAACACTCATGCTGTCTCTAAGAGTGTTTCCAGTCAATATAGTTACAAATGCTTCAACACAATAGTTATATTCGTATAACATATTTGCGTGGTTTGCTTTGTTAGTACTATTATTTACGATGAATACAAAACACACAATGTTTTGGCTTACTGACACTTGTTATATAATGTGGAAATGGAACATCTAATCTGTCACTCATGTATCTGACGTCATAATCAAAATACGCCACGTGTTAACTGACGGCACAGCCACATGACGTAGGTCTGATACAAATGTGCCACGGCTCTGACGGTATCTTTCGGAAGTGTATGCTTTTGATGATATTTACTCGGTAATAACTTGTATGTTGAATATCTTTCAGACTAATTTTCGAATGGGAACGGTTGCTGGCATATGTAGCAATATCTCCTTGCCGAATTGCTTTTAAAATATTCGACAGTTCACCTGTATAGCTATAGTTGAATTAAAACCGTGGGAATTCTGCGGTCAAAGTTATAAATCGATTCGAACCTCTAGTTTCTTAGGATCGAGTAATGTGTGCATATCTTGGGAGAACCACTGAAGTTGTGCTACCTGGCTGGATAATAACACAGTGAACGGATAGTAAATGGGTCAGTCAGCCTTCAGTCAGGGAATATAGCAATATGCTTGACATTTTGCCAAATTAAATTTAGCTTACACTGTTTTCATGGGTGCAGAATCCACATCATGTAATTGTGTGTGCATTTACTTGCTTAACATGCAAACATCTTGCTAGCATCTATCTTGGGAGATCGAGATCGTATAAATTAAACACCAGCGTTCTGAGGGCACGCACCTTACTAGCAAATCTAGCACTTCAACAAGTACGACGTACTGACAGCAGACACTTGTTTCATATGCTTGGCAAAGCTGTCTGCTGATTGACGCTAAACATGTGCTAAAACATTTGCTGAATACGTTAACACATTTGCAGAATACAAGAAGAAGATAACCTTTAAGAAAACGCACGCACATACGTACCCACGCACGCGCGCTATTCTTGCACACGAAAGCAAAATACTAAGATACAAGATCAGACAAAATATATTCTATGATGAGAGCGTAGCATTCCTTTGAAAAGAAAATGCTAAACAGCATAGGCACTTACATACGCCAAGTATCGACGCCCACTTTTGGTCTCTTAAAGATGCATGAATTAAGAAGCTGAAGTCACCGTACGGATTTATTACGATACTGACAATTCATCTATCAATATAGCAATCATGGAATGCTTTTGGCGATTATACGTGATCACAGCTAAATCCAATATAATAACTATTCAATGACTTGTCGCTTTTCTTTGATATCATCAAATGTAGATTTAGACGATGTGATATGCAATACTACATAAGACCGGTCAGAATGATAAAGCTTAAGGGACGTGCTTCTGTGCGCTGCTGGTCACGTTGTGCACTGGGGATATTAGCGATTGTAATAGCCGCTTGCTTTCTATATCTGCCGTTCTCGCTGTTTTCTTACTAAAGCCCAGAAACCCGGAAATTCGTAATTCAAAATTCAATATTCAAAATTCAAACTTCGAAATTCAAGATTCAAACTTCGAAATTCAAAACTCGACTTCGAAATTCAAGATTCAAGTTTCGAAATTCAAAACTCGACGTCGAAATTCAAAACTCGGTTTCGAAATTCACAACTCGACTTCGAAATTCAGGATTCAAATTTCGAAATTCAAAACTCGACATCGAAATTCAAAACTCGGCTTCGAAATTCACAACTCGACTTCGAAATTCACATCTTAAATCAGCCAATTACGAGGTCTCTTCCAATTATGTAAAGCTATGCTAGCCAATCCGATTTCTAGGTCATACAGAGACAAACCGCCCTTTTTGTGGAAATATGTATGTGGATTATATTCTTGCTCATTTTGATCAAGATGGGTGGCGGCTACAATGACAGTGGTGGTGGACTGCTGCTGCTAGTGGCGGTGGTGGTTTTGGTGGCGTGTGTAATTCGGATGGGCCTGTAGGCCAAGGCATCCTTATCGCGCTACTCAAGCCACGAAGCCACCCCAACCCGCCCAGCCAATCCGCGGCCCATTGTGCTCCTTAACAGCATATGGAAAATCCTATCCAACGTTACTCTATGCCGTATCCGAGACAAGATCGGTGACTTCAACGGATCATGCCAACGTGGCTTCAATCGTGGATGGAGATGCGCAGATAGTGTATGGGCTCAACGCATGCTTGTGTCGGTAGTCAGGTCCAAACACTGGGATTTCCACAAAATGGGCATTGCCATGTCATGAGACTGCGACACAACGAAACACTCGAAGATCCTATATGTACTACCCCACTTGTTCCCGCCGAATCTGGCATTATTCAAGACAAAAGTTCAACGGGCTTTCCAAATCTGTACACCATTTCAAAATCGGTTAAGAAATGGCTGAGTTATCCACAGAAAACCTCTTTGATTATCTTCAAAATATTGCCGTGGCGTCGTAACCACGTGAGCGCAGAAATTCTAGAATGTTCTAGAACATTCGACTGCGTCATTATTGGTCGCGCTCTGATTGGCTATTGCTCGGCCGGTCATTGGTTGAAGCCCGCGCCTATGACGTCATGAGTAGTATAAAAGAAGATGAAATCCAAAACTCAAGAGCATCCTCGGCCAGGGGCCGAATCGGTTGGATCTGTTACAGCTACTATCATCGAGACAGGTATTAAATAGATCACTTCGGTCTCAGTAGGTTTCTCTCTCGTAGCCGACAGCAGCAACCACACCCACCGCGCCTAAAAGAATTTTGTATCTCCAGATTGTTCGGGAGTATTTTTGGAAACTTTTGATAATATTGTTCACGACTAAATCAAGAACTAACTCGGAACACACACTTGCGGCGAGGCCTTTCACGGCTTGAATATGTGATTCTACAGATGTAGAGGCAGTGATGTTCTTTGGTGGATGACTCGCCGAATCTGCCAGCCACGCCAAAAAGTGGTTATTCAACATCCCCAGCACTGATGTCCTGCAGGTTTATTCACACTTTTTGACAACTGCAAGTACACTTTGCCCGGTACATCTTAAGAGCTAACTGACGTACCCCGCACCGTAAGCTTAGTTATGTATTTTCATCCATCTTCAACAACCCCGCTTATGGACGGGTTGTTCTTAACTTCCATCCGTACCATCGGTGTACGGGAACTTTCTTCCTAAAGCGCAATGTTATTGTAGAACTTGATGACTGTTCGTTAGACATTCTTATATTGTGATTACCGTCCTGAGTTCGACCCGCTCCCATCCAGGACTGCATGCCGAAATCCTCTTTGCAGGAACCGACAAGCGGGAACTTTCCAGCTTCCAGAGAATGCGTCAACTCACGTCACACCAATTTTAGTAATACGATATGCCGCCATTAAAAATGGCTACCGATTATTCAAGTAACTATACTTAGCATCTTAATTATTCCATTAGTTGCATTTGTAATTATTATACTTTATTTGTGTAAACAGTTCCGATGACTAAAAGGAACCGTAACGGTCTTAGGACCGCTAGTTATACTTTCTTTAACTGTTTATAGTTATTCCTATTTTACTGTAAGGTGTTTTTACTAACCGCACCGTAGTAGGTCTGCCAACCTGTACTTTGTATACTATTCTAATCATTTCACACCGCATTACTTGTACTGGTTAGTTTTATATATGGCAAGCAGCCATTCGTTCTTATGTTTTGTTTATTTGCAGAAAACGTAGGACGGCAGTGCATGTAGGAAACACTATACAACAACACTTATATATGCATCACTTTCTCCCGCCACCAACAATTTTTCACTGAGGTCGCTGTCCGTGCTATAACTCTGTTTAGCCCGGCATGCTACTGACTAAAAAACCTTTCTATTTAGCTCGATAGGATAGGTTTAATATGATTAGAGACAATTTCTTCGTCAAGAGACACATAGTGTATGCCTCTTTTCCGGTGGTTGCGATAATCTAGCCCCGCACGCCGACAAGGTTGTGTAAAATTGGCCTACATACCTATTGGGCATCACATGTATAAGTTATTGTCTCTCTTCATGTTCCACTAAACCTTATGGCTTCTTAATTGTTTGGATGTCCCTATCCGCCCCATGGACTGATCCGACCCTGGGAAACTATTGGGGTTTCCGAGCGGTGATAGCCAGGGCGTGGTGTCACATAAATTTACCATGTATCTTCCGATACCTGGTAGGTAGTTATCCTTGTCAATATGGGAAGCACCGCGAAAACACATTATAATATATTATTTTATTTTTATTTTTTAGGAAGTCTCCCCCGCACGGCAGTGCATAACTGGGAAACTTGCGTTAAACCTAACTTCAGGTTAAAAGGTTAGTTCCATAGGACCTGGTGACGGACGAGATATGCATCCTCACCGATTTCTGTAAGAATGTCTGGGCAAAATGTTGGGATCTGCCACACCCTCACGGGAAGGACATTCACGGTGGGTATTCGCCTCTCTTACTCCCACCGTAACGGTAGATCAGTTGCCTAACCTTGCTTATGTGAAAAGTAACCCTTGTCCTGTGACGTTTTATGTGGTTATTGGGCAAGATGTCCGGATTCTCACCCAGCTCAGAGATCTTGCGAAATAACATGTATGCACGCTGTCTCCATATTGATGTCTCAATGGCAGCTGTATCTAAAGCTAAGTAGGACACCCGCCATTTGCGGCCTAAACTAGTTTGTGTCACTAAAAACTAAATGTTAGGTTAGACATAGAAGAAGGCCCGCATAAATAAGAGTGGCACCTACTAATTGAGCATACTTGAAACTACATAAGACGGTGGCATGGGAATCCTTCGAGAATCGCTCGTCCCGTCTTCACGTAAAACCGCACGCAACATTATAATCTTAATTTCACTGAGCATGATCTTTTCTTTATAGCATTTTGGTTGAATATTAGAGTGCCCTTTCTGGCCAATGCTCTTCTCCCGCTTTAAGCGGTGGCAGCATTTTCCTGTGACGGAGGCCCGCGCGAGGCGCATGTCTCTCACAAGGATTCAGTGACGATGGCCCACGCGAGGCTACTACTCACCCAAAAAAAAGCATCAGAAGTAATGCCCGCGTGAGGCACATAACCTTTCGCCACTTCAACAAGATAACTTTCTTTCCTTTTCAGCTTAGGGGTATAATAACTGATATTACGTTAATTAGTGATCTCGTGTACGGGAGCCTCCCTTGCGGGGATGCCTCTGCGGACCTGCGAGTCTGTGTGGTACCTCCGGGAGTCCCGCATTTGAATGTTGATCAGGCTATCTCTATGTCTTGTATTTTCGCATGCTCATTCTTTTACCTAGCATACTTGATGGTCTGTTTAGGTAAAACTATTGCATAGACTTATTTTAGTTACGGTTACCGAATCAAATATTGTAAGTCCATAGATCACGAAATTGCTATGGACAGGCATAACAGTGACACAAACTCTTGGGATGAGACTGTTGTGTTTAATGTTCGCGACGATGGTCGCATGGCCCAACCAGAACTATTGAGTACCACCGGCCTTAGGAGCCGGTCTAGCCAATGTCATCACTCGTCATGTACATGCGATGCGGCAAGTCAACACTATGCAACAGAACCACCCGACACTACCCTGCGAGTTACATCATGGTAGAGGTGGTCGTGCTGCTGTTGCTACTGGTTTTGGTAGCGATGATGACGATGATGATGATGATGATGATGATGATGATGATGATGATGATGATGATGATGATGATGATGATGATGATGATGATGATGAAGAAGTACTGACGGGTGGGTTGAGTGGTCGTCCATGTGAGCGTCTTGTGCTGGCCTATCTGACTAACTGGTTATAATTGTTGGACTATTGGGCTGATTGTCTAGTGGGTAAAATTGTCGGACTATTGGGTTGTCGGTTTAGTGGAGCGTCCCCAAATTTTAGAGCAAAGGGCGACGGTATTAGTTGGTGTTATTAACGTCTAGATTCGATCTACGGATGCATACATTCGTACGCATTAAGTTTCGTCTTAACAAACGGGCCAGAATGCTATTTTTAGACCTGGGACGCAATGCCTCAGCAGTAGAGGTAGCCTTGCTCAAGTATGACCGCCATCCTGGTATTAACTACCTGCGAAGTAGGTATATAGACATATAGGTATATAGGCCAACATATATCAGCAACAGGAATAGCCGAGTTACCGAATTGTTCAAGCGATACAGTTGCATACACGAAGAACTCACATGTCTCTCCATCTCTTTCCGAAACACCAATCTTCATCGGCGCATGATTGCTTCAAACGTACTGACGCTTAGCAGAAACGTAAACTAGTATAAACGTACGCTGGCGCGACCTAGAAATCTGATTGGCTAGCATAAATTTACATAAATGTAAAATGGCTTTTGATTGCCTGATCTAAGAATTGAATTTCGAAGTCGAATTTAAATTTCGAAGTCGAGTTTTGAATTTCGAATGTTGAATTTTGAATTTTGAATTTTGAATTTTGAATTTCGAATGAGCCTTCTCGACTTTCGTATTCTCCACACCCACGGTCTTTATGCTAGAGTACGATGATGAGGACATTGGAACGTGGTACTGACAGATACATACCTTGTACGCCTGCTCTAATCACCTACACTGCCTCTACCTATGTATGTCTGGCAACATTTTGGAAAGAATGGGGTTGGATGCAAATATAACTTAGTACAGTTAGTGGGTGAATGCTGCGTGGTTTGCGACAGTTCCAGGAGAAGACCACAATAAATAAATGTAGGTGCCCATCCACCCCGCGTGCATGACCATGCTCACGGAATGCATGGTGTAGCGGGGATCGGCCGGTCGGTAACGGACCATCCCAGATACGCTGGGTACGGGACGACCACTCCGTGTACGTTCCAAGCACGCCCCCTAGGTAGAATGGTATGTATGTATAAAGCCTTATGAGAGAGATTTCGTTAAAACGGACGTAAGAACGCGCAGTGCGCATGCGCGCACGTCAGAGCTTCCCTGGCAACACGTGTCAGTATTGGGAGAGCGTGTCCGCTTATAGTGTACTGAGTTGGTACTGGTGATTTCTTGAAATCCCTGCATTCTCGGCATTCTTGGTAGCGATCAGGATCAGATCGAAACGAGGATTTCAGAACTTTTTACCTTTTTAAAATCGGACAACAAATAGCCATGTTATCGTTAAATGGCTCACTTAAATTATTTTCAAAATATTGTTTGAACGTCGTAATCGAGTATATGTATTATATGAATGGGGCTGATCACGTGATCGCCACGTCACCCTTTCTAACTGCACGCTGCTTGGCTACTGCTCGCCCTCTGATTGGATGGAACATACGAGTAGCATAAAAGGAGCCAAAAATCGAGAATCGAGAGCACTTCGGCGAGGAAGCTGACACGACAGACAGTTTGCTGGACCAGCGCAGTGTTAGATGTGGGCTAAATGCTTACTGACCGTGGTACCTACACCGCGGCAGTGCCATTCGGAATTCAGATCTCCTGCGCCGGTGAACAGCTTTGGACATCCGCTATTAAGTTTTTGTAAGCTCTCGGATGGCCATCCGAGGGCAAATTAACTAATAGAAGAACTCCCTTTCTAGAACACTCACAGAGCAGATTCGCTGCGGATGGGCCTTGCGGGCCCGATGTAATGCTACAGGATGTAGAGCCGAGGTGATTCTTGGTCAGGATCTTCCGGGCCATGCTGAAAAATGGTATCAAACTTCCGGGCAGCATGTTGTGTGTTTTAATTAACTTTTAGCCCACAGTCTGGTGGCACTCTGCCAGGTGCATCGCGAGAGTTATCCGATATATCCCGCATGGTGTACCCAGTTATGTGCATTCATATTTAATTACCACTGTAGCCCTCTATGTTATTCTGGATATCTAATGGACATCGCTCTATAATGTTTTCCTTCACCGTCTTGAGAGTGAGCCACATCAACAGTCTGCTTGCGGAAATTGTCCCAGCAATTTCGAAATCATGCCACCTCGCGCTACTCAACTGTAGTTTATCAATTCCCGTGATTTATGAACTCTTACTGTACTGATGACCAATAGGTACTCAAGTAACTATACTATTGTGCTATTCTTTATTTCTGCAATAGGTACTGATAACTAATAGGTACCTTCCCGGTCTTAAGACCGCGTTTTTATATTTTCTGTTTCATATTGTATATATTATCTTTATTTCCGTGTGCTTACAACTAACACGCACCGTAAGGTCCTATGACCTGATATACTGTTAGCGCTGTACTAGTTAGTTGTGTACATGGCAAATGGCCATTCTAGTTATTTTGTTTTGTTTATATAAAAACTATAGGACGCAGTACGCTAGGTAATATTATACAGCAACTTTATATCCGCAGCACTATTCCTCCAGTATCAATTTTACACTGAGGTCATTGATCATGCTCACATTGCTCGTACCTGACATCTTACCGACTAAACCTGGCTATTCTATCTTGATAGAATGGGTTTAAAGTAGTTAGGGACAATCTCTCCATAACAGACACATTGTGTACGCCTCTTTTCCAGCTGTAGTGGATATGTAACACCACACACCAGCTAGATTGTATAAATTGGCCAATTATCCTAGGGCCTCTTATTAATATTGAGTGATTGCCTCTTCGTACGCTCCTCCAGCCACACGGCTTAATAATTGTATGGACTCTCAATCGACACGTTAGCAGGATCCGACTCTGGGAAACTATCAGGGTTTCCGAGCAGTGATAAGTAAAGTGTTGATTTCGTATACACCCCCCCCCCCCACCCCTGTATCTTCGGATACCAGTTAGTTTAGATACCCCCGGCAATGTAGGAAGCACTGCAAAAAGAAATTATATTATATAACACCGGCCTGCAGTGCATCTCTGGGCATTCTGGAACATAACCCTAATGGCAGGTGAAATGTTAATTCCATAACACACGGCTGACGGGCGAGACGAAGCTCTCCATCCAACTCGGTATGGTGACTGGGTGTGGTTTTAGAACCCACCACGCCCTCACGGGAAGGGCACTAGCGATGGATATATGTCCCTTACTCCCCACCATCAATACTATTGTCCTTGCTAAATTGCTTATGTGAACTGTAAATTATCCTAGTGATGTTATGTGGTTATGGTGCGATGGTGACTGGGTCGTCATATGATTCAAGAGCTGTCACTCTGTAACATGTACGCACGCTGTCTTTCTGAGAAAGATGCTATGCAGGGCGACCTTCTGGAAGCTGGACATCTTCGCAAGTTAGACTTATGTGTCAATAGATAGATAGTAAGCCATGCCACTTTCGGCCAAAGCTTGGAAACGTATCTAACAACTAAAGGGTAGGTTAGACTTTAGCAGAAGACCCACATAAATGAAGCGGCAACTACCAATGCAGTATCTGTGGGCCTACACAAGATGATGGCCTATGAATTCATCGGGAATCATCCATCCCGCCTTCACGTAAACCAGCGTGCATCACATTGCTTACAGTGTCACTAGGATTGACCAACTGCACATCACTTTTTGTTTGAACAAAAGAGTGGCCCTTTTTGCCAGCTCTTTTCCTCCGCTTCAGCATTGAAGGCATTTTCCTGTGACGGAGGCCCGCTTGAGGCACTTTTCTCTTGCAACAATACTATTTTCTGTGTGTTAGGGGTATAATTCGTTTATTGCGGGGAAACCTCTTCGGATTTACGAATCTGTGGGGTACCTTCGGCGAGCCCACGTTGAAAGAACGCCAGTTTGGTTCTATGTACTGTATTATGTTGCTCATTCCCTAGCGAGTGCCATTGTTTGTATAGTTGTCATTGTTTTAATTATTATCATCATGTCCAGACCTTTAAACTAGTTAATGGACCGACATACCGGTGACACGAACAGTTGGGATGAGACCATGAGATTCAATCTCGGTGGAAATGGTTGCGCAGCCCCACTGGAACGTGATCGTTCCGCCGGCTCTAGAAGCCAGTCTTTGTACCTTCTGGAGAGTCACGATACAGGATCCGTAACCCCGAGAACCATAGCTAACCAGCCCTCCTGCGCATCCTGTACATGTGGTACAATGGAGTGGATCAATATAACGGACCAGCGTATACCCTCCGTGGGCTACAATGGGTACATGCGTTTAGGGTCGGTGGGGGTTGGTTCTGTTGTATTTATCCATGGTGAGCACACCTGTATTCATCCGAACACACACGTGTAGGTTTGCTTGGAAAGGTTTATTTGATCATTAGCCACTAATGAATGGTCAATACGGATTTGCATTCAGACATAATATCTCTTTGACAATTGACACCAACTGTCCGGTCAATATTATTTCCTTATCAAAACTGTCCTAGGTGACACACGGACGCCATTGCAAGAGCTAATCCACATATCTATGTATCCGGCATCTCAAACGTGACACAAGTGGCTTAGTTCCTGCACACAACTCGTGTATTCATGTAGCCGGAAGTGGAAAGCTGGAGACTTTTCGTGGAAGCCTCGAACAATAACAATGATTTATGGACTTAAATGGCACCACTCTTTATGTGTGCCATTCACTACCAGAGAGTAGTACAATTAGCATCATGTGTGCCAAACTGTTTGTTGGAATAACCATTATATCATACATGCCAAACTGTTTGTTGTAATAACCATTATATCATACATGCCAAACTGTTTGTTGGAATAACAATTACATCATGCGTGCCAAACTGTTTGAATAACCATTAAATAATGCGTGTCAAACTGTTTGTTGGACTAACCATTAAATCATGCATGTCAAACTGTTTGTTCGAATAACCATTACATCGTGCGTGCCAAGCTGTGTGTTGGAATGACCATTAAATCATGCATGTCAAACTGTTTGTTGGACTAACCATTAAATCATGTGTGTCAAACTGTTTGTTGGACTAACCATTAAATCATGTATGTCAAACTGTTTGTTGGAATAACCATTAAATCATGTGTGTCAAACTGTTTGTTGGACTAACCATTAAATCATGCATGCCAAACTGTTTGTTGGAATAACAATTACATCATGTATGCCAAACTGTTTGAATAACCATTAAATCATGTGTGTCAAACTGTTTGTTGGACTAACCATTAAATCATGCATGTCAAACTGTTTGTTGGACTAACCATTAAATCATGCATGTCAAACCGTTTGTTGGACTAACCATTAAATCATGTGTGTCAAACTGTTTGTTGGACTAACCATTAAATCATGCATGTCAAACTGTTTGTTGGACTAACTATTAAATCATGCATGTTAAACTGTTTGTTGGAATAACCATTAAATCATGCATGTCAAACTGTTTGTTGGACTAACCATTAAATCATGCATGTCAAACTGTTTGTTGGAATAACCATTACATCGTGCGTGCCAAGCTGTGTGTTGGAATGACCATTAAATCATGCATGTCAAACTGTTTGTTGCAATAACCATTAAATCATGCATGTCAAACTGTTTGTTGCAATAACCATTAAATCATGTGTGTCAAACTGTTTGTTGCAATAACCATTAAATCGTGTGTGTCAGACTGTTGTTGGAATAACCATTAAATCATGTGTGTCAAACTGTTTGTTGGAATAACCATTAAATCGTGTGTGTCAAACTGTTTGTTGGAATAACCATTAAATCGTGTGTGTCAAACTGTTTGTTAGAATAACCATTGAATCATGTATGTCAAACTGTTTGTTGCAATAACCATTAAATCATGTGTGTCAAACTGTTTGTTGCAATAACCATTAAATCATGTATGTCAAACTGTTTGTTGGAATAACCATTAAATCGTGTGTGTCAGACTGTTGTTAGAATAACCATTAAATCATGCATGTCAAACTGTTTGTTGGAATAACCATTAAATCGTGTGTGTCAGACTGTTGTTGGAATAACCATTAAATCTTGAGTGTCAAACTGTTTGTTGGAATAACCATTAAATCATACATGCCACATTGTTTGTTGGAATAACCATTAAATCGTGTTCGCCAAACTGTTTGTTGGAATAACCATTAAATCTTGAGTGTCAAACCGTTTGTTGGAATAACCATTAAATCATGCATGCCAAACTGTTTGTTGGAATAACCATTAAATCATACGTGCCAAACTGGTTGTTGGGATAACCATTAAATCGTGTATGCCAAAATGTTTGTTAGAATAACAATTACATCATGCGTGCCAAACTGTTTGTTGGAATAACCATTAAATCATGCATGTCAAACTGTTTGTTGGAATAACCATTAACTCGTGTGTGTCAAACTGTTTGTTGGAATAGTCATTAAATCATACGTGCAAACTGGTTGTTGGAATAACCATCACAGCATGCATACCAAACTCTTTGTTAGAATAACCATTATATCATTCATGTCAAACTGTGTGTTGGAATAACCAGTATACCACGCATGTCAAACTGTGTGTTGGAATAACCATTAAATCATGCATGTCAAACTGTTTGTTGCAATAACCATTAAATCGTGTGTGTCAAACTGTTTGTTAGAATAACCATTAAATCATGCATGTCAAACTGTTTGTTGCAATAACCATTAAATCATGCATGTCAAACTGTTTGTTGCAATAACCATTAAATCATGCATGTCAAACTGTTTGTTGCAATAACCATTAAATCATGCATGTCAAACTGTTTGTTGCAATAACCATTAAATCATGTGTGTCAAACTGTTTGTTAGAATAACCATTAAATCATGTGTGTCAAACTGTTTGTTGCAATAACCATTAAATCATGTATGTCAAACTGTTTGTTGGAATAACCATTAAATCGTGTGTGTCAGACTGTTGTTAGAATAACCATTAAATCATGCATGTCAAACTGTTTGTTGGAATAACCACTAAATCGTGTGTGTCAGACTGTTGTTGGAATAACCATTAAATCTTGAGTGTCAAACTGTTTGTTGGAATAACCATTAAATCATACATGCCACATTGTTTGTTGGAATAACCATTAAATCGTGTTCGTCAAACTGTTTGTTGGAATAACCATTACATCTTGAGTATCAAACTGTTTGTTGGAATAACCATTAAATCATGCATGCCAAACTGTTTGTTGGAATAACCATTAAATCGTGTTCGCCAAACTGTTTGTTGGAATAACCATTAAATCTTGAGTGTCAAACCGTTTGTTGGAATAACCATTAAATCATGCATGCCAAACTGATTGTTGGAATAACCATTAAATCATACGTGCCAAACTGGTTGTTGGGATAACCATTAAATCGTGTATGCCAAAATGTTTGTTAGAATAACAATTACATCATGCGTGCCAAACTGTTTGTTGGAATAACCATTAAATCATGCGTGTCAAACTGTTTGTTGGAATAACCATTAACTCGTGTGTGTCAAACTGTTTGTTGGAATAGTCATTAAATCATACGTGCAAACTGGTTGTTGGAATAACCATCACAGCATGCATGCCACACTCTTTGTTAGAATAACCATTATATCATGCATGTCAAACTGTGTGTTGGAATAACCAGTATACCACGCATGTCAAACTGTGTGTTGGAATAACCATCATATCATGCATGTCAAACTATTTGTTGGAAGAACCATTGTAGTATGCATGTCAAACTGTTTGCTGGAATAACCATTACATCTGTGCTCCCCCGTAGATCGAAAAATATGTGGACACGATATAGGATCATTGTTGATTTCGAGACAATTTCCAGACTGCAGAATATGTGAGACTCTTGCCTGTTCTGGCTGGGAGTCGCCCAAACAACCACCCTCTTGTCGGTGGGACTGCTAATTTGTAGATATCTCTTGAGGTGTAAAATGTAGGACGGATGTACGCAATTAGTTCAAAAGCGGCATATTTTAATACCGCAAAGTACTCACGGGAGAAAATATGAGAAAGGCGTTATATATGTATGTGTGATTGCTGTATTCTGTGGACGTAGCAGTAGAAACGTCCTATAAATGCGGTCAGTCCTTCTTCGCTTTTGACCACTGCGTCTCGTCATCAGTCAACCTCTCTTTTTGCTGATTATAGACCATTATCGTTCAGATTGGTAGAGGAACCGCGAATCACACTATCGACGGCAACTCACAAACAGCCATGAGAAGGGAAATTCAAGTTTTCTAAAGACGAATAAGGCACCTTGGCAAAGTGGTTAGGTAGTCGATTTCGTAATTCGAATGTAATCAGATCGATTCTGGTACAGAATCCGGAGCTGTGTGGCACTTCAGTCTGCGTTCTGTTAAATGCGTACCTCTGAGCGCAACACATCATTTCATGAACACTATCGGTTCTCCTCATGAGACTTTGAAAAAACCCAGTCAAATACAACGAGTCAATGTCTGACGGCGTGTGCTGTTCTCGTGGCGAGCCACTGCATATCGGTTGCGTCTCTAGGATTCACATTTTTATTCTCAAATTCACTTTGACAAAACCGCTATGGCGATCATTACAATATATAAGTTATACTATTTCCAAGACGTTCTATGACTTTTAACCGCTCCTACACGCGTATCCAAAACGTGATGCTAGGATCAATAAATTAAAATTACGCGGCTTTGACTAAATTCAATCCAGGCTTCCTTCCTGTCGGTCACTCAAGGACATTACAATTACATCACATGTAGACTGACGTCACACACAATATGCATAATAAATGACGAATCTAACGTCATGAACATTGAAAATCCCGTCAAGCGTACACATTCTATGTCGTTACTATGTGATCAGCATTATGCTGATTATTTTGAAACTAATTGGTAGCAACAACACCCTGTCAAATTAGCATCTTACATGCCTTGCTACCTTGACATTGAGATTCTGGGAATTCAAAGGTCAATGTACATAAATTGATTTGAATGCGGGGAAAAGTGAGCGGATCTTTATTTAGAAGTGGGCAAGGCATAGACATGCCATCTATTTGATGGTCACGTTTTACATAGCCACGGGAACTAACTCGGTCAAATAATGAAGCCTGATCATCTCTATCAAACTGGTGAGCCGCACGCCTCCGGACAATAGCCATTATCTATGCATTTCTCGGCACGAGCTGTACTAAGGCTTGGAGAGCTGCCAGTCTCCCTAAGAAAAATAAAATACGCACGCATCTAGACAGAAATCTTCTGTAAGAACATCAACATACTGACCAAATAGTAACTTGATTAACGTGTCACCAATTACTTTGTTCGCATAGCACAAATAGCAGTAGCGACATCAAGCTGTCTGGCTTCTCTCCTAGAATCAATGACTGCCTTAGCTTCGATATTCTGTGATGTGAAATATGTTCATTAGATCGTCTGCCATAAATTTGTACCTGCTTTGCTTTCATTCGATATTCTGTGATGTGAAATATGTTCACTAGATCGTCTGCCATAAATGTGTACCTGCTTTGCTTTCATGGCAGAGCTAGAGCACGATTCATCATGACAGGGCTGTCCCCATTTTGGCAATTGTCTGAAATTTGTTTTGATATAGTAGGCGAGATGTGATAATGTATGACAGGCATCCACTCGTAGGGGCTGGCGTGTGTGATGTTGGTGAATCTAGATAGACGCGTGGATGTTCCAGTGGGAAAACCGCATGGGATTTGATAGTGGGTTGACAGATAAGACTGTATTAAGAGTTAGCCGAGAGACTGTATCAATGTATAATTGATCGTCATTGGTACAATATGATGTGGCCATCTGACTACAAACAGCTTTGTCAGGTTTTAAACACCTCGTGTGAGGCATCATTGATCACGAAACGTTTATCAGTAAAAGGATACACGTGTTGCCTTTTCCCATCGGAATGTGTTCTCTAAGGTTTTGGCTTTGGTGTCCGGGTTCGCTTTCAGTTAAGCAAATCCAATTTAGCCGTTTTCCCTGTTGCATATTTACAACAAATTCATTTGTCAGTCACAGATTTTAGATGTGGTTGAATTCTGATTTGTCGCACTGCCACGTACCATACGTTGTTGGGCTTAAATCCCGGATGAATTGGAAAAAGTACTTTTTAGATACAGTTGTGAGCGAGCATGCACGCATACTCTCACACATACATGCGCACATGCACACACGCACACACACACAATCGCGCACGCGCACTCACGCTCCCAAACTATTTTCCGTGATAAAAATTAAGACAAGCTGTTCTCTGTTGTATCCAACTCTGTATTAGATTCTAACAGAGCAACTTATTCAAGCCTGTCTATGCAGCGTAAGTAGCAAGGATCGCGTAGGCCCTGGGTCGATTCGGCCATGGCCGAACTGGTACAGTTTCACCCCCCATAGTAGGGACAGATAGGCCTATGTACGCAGCAGTATTGAGAGGAACGTTGAAACTGACTAAGTCCGTAAAACCGCGTATTGCACCTGCGCGATATTCTAGATAGGATATCTACGCAACGTAATAGTTGCCGAGCATGGCATGCTTTTGTGGACGTATCTGCCCGTATTTCCAACTCGTTAATACGGCGCCTATCATTTCCATACTGGGATGAATCTCAAATCTGTTTACTGAATTGAATCGGATAAGAATGATCATGTTAAAATCACGTTAATATATAACATGCACTAATGTTGAACCCGTATCACGAGTGCTCCATGACGCTATAAGTTGAAGGTCGTCCGTGATGTCTTAAACACGTGGCCTAATAGCAGAACCCCGTCTCAATAATCGCGCATTGCTTGGATGAAGAACTCAATGGCATCACCAAATCCTACATAAGGAGCCGTATCGGTGTCAATTCGTCCAGGAGGCGGCAGCTCAGGTGGTAAGGAGAAGAGCTGTGAAACCGGCGACCCTGGGATCGCGTCTCTGTTTGGCCAAATGACGATCCATGGGTATGTAGTAACTTAACTACGTATAAAAGGTTACTCACCCAACAGAGGTCTTGAATCGGCCAGTGGAACCAGCGGCAGATGTGCACGGTTCAGGTTCCAAGGTACGACTGCCGGGCGTCCGTAGAAACGGCGGGAATCAGCCAGCCCGGCAGCCGCAAAACACGAACCGCGGAATTGCGGAATACCGCCAGCACCACACTCTCCCCCGTTTATAAAAACTGGTTATTTAATTAAAAATTTTATCTTTTAATTAAAAATCTTATCTAAAAATGTACATACTATAAAAACACACAGGCATTGACGCTCAACTGCTAAATGTAGAAGTTGAATTTACCAATTAAAAAACAATTTCCATAGGTGTTGATCCATCCAGAAAGAATGAGCTGTAAATAATAAAACAGATGGATAGATCAACAGCTGCCGGACGAGGGCCATCGTTACAGATTCTAAAATAGCATAGCATCCTAACTAAAATTAAGGACAGTGGTTTTCCACCACAGCAGAAAACTGACAGAATTGACGGAATTGCCGAATCGATAAAGAAGTAATAAAAATAATCTCACATGAATTTAGTTGGAGTGTTATTTGAAATTAACGTATGTGAGATTCGAGGAAAACCTATGAATATTGCAAATTTTTTTTTTAATTTAGTGAATATTTTTAACCTTAACCTTTTTGATATACCTCTTATATAATTGAAACGGATCTGAATCCACAAATTTAGGAAATCCGGAAAACCACTATCCCTATCACAATACAGATATCTGAATGAAGCTAAACGGAACGGATAATACAGCAGAAGAAAGAAACATATGAATTTGCGCTATGACTAACGCGCCAATTACTTCGCGCATTAGGAAATGATAAGCGTAAGAAATGCATCTGTACGATTTATGCAGTCTTTGCTAAATGCATATTATACATATGCTGTCATATGCAAGACTTCTGCATTAAAGAGTAATGCACATTAAAAATATGCCTGAGTTATGCATTATAGAGTAATAATGCATCATTGCATCATTTTAACATGTAATTGCTACACGTTTAATAAATTAAATACCTAGGTATGGAAATATATAATATGTTGGCCTAATATAAAATATCTGAACTGACCTATGTAGAATTAACATACCTGGGCTATCCTATAAAATATCTGTGCTGGCCTAATAAAACTACATATAATATATTTGAGCTACCCTATAAAATATCTGAGCTGACAAATGTAGAACTGGCATTAAATAGCTAACCTATACAGGATTTCACTATACATAAATGAGTTTGCATCATCACATATGATGCATATACTTATAAAAGCGTGTACATGGAGTTAATCCATATACACATAAACAGAAAGCATTATTATGACCACACGTCATGACGGACAATAATTGCAGTTAACAATACAATGCGTATGATTAATGTGTAACAATTTACACATCATTTGACAACGCATATCTGTAATATGCGATCAAGAAATGCGTAAATATAACCACGTATTACTACGCGCAATTATTCACGCGTCATTTGAAAAACGCGTAATTATAATAACGCGTTCTGTGAGTCATACAGCGATGGACCCCTGTTGGTTTTTGGTATCTCACGGAGTATTATTGCTGGAAAAAGCCACTATGTGCTTATGTGTCCAACTAATTTAGTGTCCCAAAACTTACAAAGAATAGAACATCACGATTTTGCTGTTGCTGAAACTAAAGCTAAGATGGAAACGGAACATAAGCCAATGATTATAAATGTTTTCCGGACAAGTTGAATGTCTTCAGTGTCATGCAGCATATTAAAATTTGAAGTCATAATTTCATATCATCTGGATTACAGTAATTCTTTTAATGTTGAATTACTGTTACCATTGTACATTATCACATTACTATTGTAGTACTGTACTACGACCGAAAAGCTAACTGCAGTCCGCAACAATACCATGACCAAATGAATCCGTAATACGACGAAACCAGAGGAACGATTATTCAGGTGGACAAGTAGGGTCCATGAAGACTTATATAGTCTAATTCATGAATTCTTAAAGATCATTCTAATACATTTCATAATCTAGGAACCTGTTAGGAAGACGGCACTGCCTTCCTGTTCGACTCTGAATGGTGTGAGTTTGGAGTTGGTCATCTCTAGGAGATGTGTGATGTATTTCCCCTCGGACCTGACACCTCATGCGCCTAGGGGAAAAAGTGTGATGCGGTTCCCCTCCGACCTGACACCTCATGCGCCTAGGGGACGTGTTATGCGTTTCTTCTCGGACATGACACCTCATGCGCCTAGGAGAGTGATGCTGTGTTTGTGGGAAGGGTAAAACAGAGTCGATATCCAGGTCTTCTGTCAAAACAGCATCTAGATCATTATGCAGAATTGATGAGGATGGATCAATACCATATGGAATGGTTTCATCCGAATCCTCTTCAAAAATGGAAGCACGGTTATCATCAGATAACCTAAGGCCATTATCTGGGGATAATAAGTCATCATCATCGCCATGATCTTCAGAGCTTATAGCACGTCTCATTCGCAATATCTAGAGAGGTAAATCACGATCTCTGCACATCTTTAATCTATCATGGTGAACAACTAGTTCCCGGCGTTGGTTTTTGATCCCAAGCAGTGCTTCTGACAACTTTTTATAAATAATAAATGGACCAGTCCAAGGAGGTTGTAATTTACTGGACTGGCCTATTTTACTTGCAGAATTAGCAAGATAAACTACATCACCAACATGATAGGCATGCTCATGCACACGTAGATCATACTCTTTTTTCTGGCGCTTCTGAGCCATTTTAAGGTTATCCCGTGCTATCTCATGAGTTTCATGCAACGTTTACTGTAACTGTTGGACGAAGTCACTGGCATTCTTTGTAGTCGCAGACACAGGGCATTTGCACATTATGTCAATAGGCTGTAGTACTTCTCGACCAAGCATCATCATGTTGGGAGTATACCCCGTCTGTCGGCTAACAGTAGATCGTATAGCTCCAGCGATGAAAGGAATACACTTGTCCCAATCTTTCTGTCTGTCATGCTCTTGCAGGTAACACCGTATACACTGCAAGACAGTACGGTTTATACGTTCAATCTGTCCATTCGAACATGGTCTATAAGCTGTGGTGCGTGTTTTTGAAATCTCCAGTAGATGGCACAGTTCCTTAAATAGGTTGCTCTCAAAGTTACGACCCTGGTCGGTGTGTAAGAAATATGAACAGCCAAATGTGGTGACAAAACGCTCCACATACGTTTTGGCTACCAGTTCTGCCCCTTGTTCAGGGAGCGCATAGCACTCAACCCATTTAGTGAACTGATCTATGATCATCAACACGTATCTATTTCCCAGTGTAGATGTGATAAAGGGGCCCAGAATGTCCATATGTACCCGTTCCAAGGGAAACCCAGCATGGAACTCGCCCAGAGCAGCTCTAGGTCGGATGGAAGCTTTTTTGCTACAGCTACAAATCCGACAGGATTTCACATACGCCACCACATCACGAGAGTATCCGTGCCAGATATACTTAGCCTTCACTCTCTCTAATGTCTTCTGCTCACCCATGTGACTGGCAAGCTTGGAATCATGACCATTTTCCAAAACCAGCTTCTGGAGAGACTTTGGGACTACCAGCAGATTCCGTGTGGTATTTGCTTTTACCCAGAGATAGTGCAAAATGCTATCGACAAAAATCAATTGATCACAACGAGCCCACCAAAACTTGACAGCTGGACTAGCTAAATATAGCTCCGCGTCAGAAGGTGTATGTGACTGCTCAACCCATGATACAACTGTCTTCAGATCAGGATCCTCCAACTGACGCTCCCTTAGATTTTCTGAAGAGAATGCGTCTAACCAGTTTGACCTTTCGATAACCTGGTCTGTTTGGGGGACACCATTCAGCAGTCCATCTGGATCGTCGCTGTCTGTGTCGCTGTCTGATAGGTCATTATTACTCAGTTGAAGGGCCCTTATGGTTTGAAAAGCCAAAGGAATTACATCATCAACATCTTGTTCAAATTGAGACCATTGCTGCTGAAGCTTGGTACAATATTTGCACCCACCACATGGTAACGAACTAAGAGATTGGCCAGCTTTATAACAGCGGCAAGGTGAAAAATCACTTGGAACTCGTGATAGACCATCAGCATTAGAGTGCTGTTTACCGGGCCTGTACTGCATCGTCATATTATATTGGGACAGTTCTTCTAGCCATCTAGCTAGTTGTCCTTCGATGTGCTTGAAACTGAGCAGCCTCGTGAGACTGTGATTGTCAGTCCGCACAATAAATGACCGTCCTAGCAAGTACATACGGTACTGCCTAGTAAATGCTACCACGGCCAGCAACTCCTTGCGTGTAACACAATATTTACGCTGAGCCGGTGTCAACGTTCGGCTCGCAAAACCAATAAGCACCTCTTTCCCATTCTGAATTTGGGATAACTCTGCACCAATAGCCGCCTCCGAAGCATCCGTATCCAGTATGAAGGTACCATCCGGTGTCGGATAACCTAACACTGCAGGGTTGGCCATAGCACCCTGAAGTATTTCGAAAGCTACCTGATGATTTAGAGTCCAGTCATACTCTACTTTGGAACTGGTAAGTGCAGAGAGAGGAGCAGAAATACCAGCAAAACCCTGTATGTGCTCTCGGTGATAATTCATGAACCCTAGGAAAGATTTCAGCTCTTTCCTGGTCTTAGGAACAGGCCAATTATTGACGCTTTCCATATTGTTTGGCTTAACAGCGATTCCCTTATCACTCACCAACTTACCTAAGAAACAGAGTTCTGTACGGAACAAATTACACTTCTTAGGTTTTAATTTAAGGTTGTGCAACAGGAATCGGGAAAGGACAGCTTTCAAGTTGGTCATATGACTGTCAAAGTCAGTCCCTGTCACTACCACGTCATCTAAATACGCAAGACACTCGCACCAGTTAAGACCGTGCAATACCAGCTGAACAACCCTCTGAAAGTTAGCCGGGCTGTTGCACGTACCAAATGGCATCCGGACAAATTCAAAAAGCCCCTCTCTTGTGATAAATGCGAGCTTGTGGCGGTCCTCTGGGTCAACCTCGACCTGCCAATACCCAGCTGCCATATCAAGTGTGCTGATAAACTTAGCACCACCAAGTGCATCCAGACATGTCTCAATGTTTGGTAGGGGGTAAAGGTCTTTGCGAGTTATCCTGTTCAGAGCTCGAAAATCGACGCAGTACCTCATGGTACCGTCTTTCTTCCGAACTAATACCGGGGCTGACGACCACTCAGATTTCGACGGAACTATGATACCTTTCTCTAACATTTCCGCAAGGTGTTTCTCTTCCTCATTCTCAAAACCAAGAGGAGTTCGTCTAAGTTTAGAACGAACAGGTTGTGCATTACCTGTGTCAACCTTATGTCTTATCCCCTTGAACAAACCCAAATCAAGATCATCTTTTGCAAATGTATCCTGATACTCGATTAACATGGATTCAACTTGCGAAGACTGCGTCTACGATAAACCTGATGTCGACCTCTCATACAGCTCCTGTAAGAACACAGGGAGGTCCACCTCAGTGGCCGTAGAAGTCTGTACACCTTCCTGGTTTATGGGATTCCCAGCAAGTTGAAATTCTGTTCTAGGGTCTAAAACCTCCTCAATTTCTGTGACAATCCCAAGGTTGTGGTCTTGTTCCAGAGTAATATATTGGGCCGACAGGTTCCTTAACAAAATAGGAATCTGCGAATCTTTGGCGGTGGCCACGGTATGAGGTGTTACCAGACCCTCCAGTTTAGATGAGGGCTGGACCACAACATCATTCTATACCTCCCGATCCAGAACACCTGTGGTCTTCACGGCCTCAAAAGGACCAACGACCACTTTCTGCTTCAATGTTACCTGAGCTACTTGGGCCTCCTTCCCATGAGCTCTCAACATTGAGGCTTGAATCGGTTCTCCATTAATTGTCAGACACAGTCTAGTCAGATCAATGGTGGCCTTGTGTGCCTTCAAGAAATCCAGGCCTAATATAATCGGATCATTAATATTGGCAAGAAGTACGGGCCAGTTGAACATCATAGAGCCTAATGCAATTGTGACTGACTCAACACTTTCCGCAGGGATAACATTGTCTCTACCTGCACCTTTCAATGTAATAGACTCCAACCTCTTTAAAGGGTAAGTTAATTTATTTGCAAAGAAATTGCCAATTACGGTCACTTGTGCGCAGTGTCCACCACTGCATCAACGGAAACACCATTTACTTTAATGGGAATGACTAGTGTCATAGGATCACGATTAAACTCATACATGCGAACATCATATGATCGCACAGGCGAAGATCTCGGTGAAGCAGAAGGTGATGGCGACCGTGTACGCCTCGGCTCTGGACACTCACGGGAAAAATGCCAGTCTAAATTGCAATTAAAGCACTTTCCCGATCTGAGAGGAGGAGAAGGGGAACGCGATGGAATGACCTTCCCTCTTGGAGGAGACCGACCTCGACCGAATTGACCAGATATAAGATTCAAAATCTTAGCCACATCTACCTTCATATCCGCCATATCCTTCCAATGTCCTTCGACATCTTTCTCCAATTTATCTATGTTGGTTGGAGCCGTTATGCCTCTCAACTGCTCAGGATTATCTGCCTCCATCAACCCAGAAGCATCGTCCGGAAAACGGACCTTTCGCACCTCAGGTCTTCTGGAACCCATGATCAATCTTTGATTATGGATAGCTGCATTGACCATTTGTACAGCCTCCTCCAGGGTGCTCGGATCTTTATCCATAGCTATCAGAGCGGCTCGTTTATGCTCAACACCCTGTAGGAATGCATCAATGGCAATAGTCTCGCCCAAACTCTCGGAGGCATCAGGGTAACCATCTAAAGTGAACTCCTGAATGGTGTCTGCAAATTCTTCTAAAGAGTTACCCTCTTGTCGAATATCTTGCATCTTTTTTCTGATGATGTGGGGCAGATCTTTCTTCCCGAATCTCAACTTAAATTTTTTACATAAACTAAACTAATCATTCTGGACTTGCCCAGAACAGATGCAGTAAAACTTTAAGGCCTTGTCCCTTAAAGCTGAGATAAGCATGTCTAATTTATACATATCAGACCAACGGTACCTTGAAGCAGTATGCTCAAACTGTATGAAAAATGGTTTCCACTCACATTTTCCATCAAAAGTTGACATTTTAGGTGGAGGAGGACCATCAGAGTAGCTTCTACGACCGGGGGATGACATTCTAGAGTCATTGTACGAAGAGCCATCCCAGTAAGCTCTACGAACTGGTGATGACGTCCTAGTGTCATGGTGAGAAACTGATCGCGACTCCCTCTTAGGTTATCTAGGGGTATATACCCCTCTAGGCGCCAGGTTATCAACTAGGGTATGATCACCCCTTTGTTACCTAGTTGAGTTAAGGAGTGCCTTGTATTTGATACCTTGAGCTAACAGTTCTATGTTCAGTCTAGCTACCTTCTCTTCCAGGGATTCTTCCCTTGGGTGTGAGTCGACCCCACCAACAGCGCCTTCTTCATTGATGTCGAATACGACTTCTCCAGCATGGAGCAATCGTGCAAGGATTGTAGCTGTGGCAGGTAGATCAGTATCTGCCTTAATGTCGGCCAGGGATATGGAACCTCCTCTGGACTCACGAAAACTTACTATGCCAGCAGCTCGAACTTTACCAATATTATGGAGTGCACTAAGTTCCTCCACGGTTGCAGTGTTAATACACAAAGGTTTCGTCATTATGGGTCACCTGTTGATCTATGCCAAGGAAGCGAAATTAATATCCGCTAAAAAAGTAATATCACCTACTGAAATAAGTCGTAAGCGTATGCTTACTGAAAAATATAAATCACTGAGTAGTGATGGTGGTGCAACTCCGGAGAACGTCTAAATGAATCTTCCGAAGCCAAACCAGATTCAGTAGCGTATCTGCATGCAAACCATCCTTCAGAAACTCGAAAGTATAATGATAACGGACGCGTTTACGTGCACTGGATTTTTTACGAAGTATTAACTCTACACTGCATTTGATGGTGTGTACACCAATATCTGCATTAATTTTCTCAATTCTATCATTGAGAAGAGAGAGTTGGTCATGCAGTTGCAGCTCTTGGTCTTTGAAGGAACAGGGATTCAAATGGTGAAGTTGCTCATTATACAGGACGAGAGAATACGCCGGGATATCGATAAATTTCACCGTTTGGCCGTAATGCCTTACTATGTCTATCGCACGTTGATAGTGTTGGCAAATGCGGTCTACCGCGAGTTCATCATCGGCTGTCCTTAAATAGACAAAACCGTCGCCTCGTTTCTCGGTAAGGTCGCACGTTCCGGCCCAGATATAGAAAACGATCCGGTGAAATTTCTGAACGGCGCTGGCTATTCTCGACTGCAGAATATTGACCAAGTCTTGTGTAGTACCACCGCTTTTACACCAATACTCAACAAACCCAGTTTGATCAGCTCTTTTCAAAATGAAACCTTTACTTGTACCCAACAAAATCGCTCTGTGGGTAAAGGACTGATCCAACGAAAACTGGGTGCGAGCCAAAAACTCCTCAGATTTAACTTGAAAAGGAGGCATAAGCTGAGTATTGTTTCAACGGAGTAACTAGCAATGTGATTATGAACTTTTTGAATTAATAATGACAAGAAAAAACCCCAAAACAAATAGTGTTCAGCGTAATTAGTAAACCTAATATTACAATTGAAACATATTTGCTGATTAGAAGGGAGATTACCCTCTAATGTTCAAAAAGTTAATAATAATGATAATAATAACAACAAAAGTGATTTATATCACTTCTTTATTTCAAATAATTCTGAAATAAACTAAGAAATTGAACTGTAATTAACATATAAAGAAATATCGAAAAACCGACGGTTAAATTACAGCTCAGAATCGTGTACATATGACACTGAAGACAACTAACAATAACAATCCAGAAACTATAGGGTTGTCATTCCACGGAATACTGACATAGATGATAGAAACTAAGCACGAAAATATACCTCAATTCATTACAGTTCAAATAAATAACATTGAATCTTGAATTTATGACGTATATGACGTATGTATGTAAGGTATATTAATCTATATACACGACATTTGCATGCTATAGTATAAATAAATAATATATATTTAACTATAACTCACCTATCATCTGTGATTGTTAAATCCTACAAAAATAACTATCAAATAATCAAAATGGCGGCCAGAGTCTGTAAAATTGACGTTCGGGCAGGACTAGAGTAGTCTTTATATTTCCGAGAATTCTATCTATTTTAACAGCAAAATCGTGAGTAGAATTTAGAAATAACTAATAACAATTTTTTATTTAGGGCCCAAAGTACTCCTGACACCATTTGTAGTAACTTAACTACGTATAAAAGGTTACTCACCCAACAGAGGTCTTGAATCGGCCAGTGGAACCAGCGGCAGATGTGCACGGTTCAGGTTCCAAGGTACGACTGCCGGGCGTCCGTAGAAATGGCGGGAATCAGCCAGCCCGGCAGCCGCGAAACACGAACCGCGGAATTGTGGAATACCGCCAGCACCACAGGTACATAGGCATTCTCCTTCACTCCTCATTGCCTCTCTGCACTCAGGAGTATAAATGGGTACCGGTGTAAAACTGGGAAATTAGCAATAATAGACTGAAACAGAACCAAGCTAGAATGGTGTGAATGGGACCCAGAATCAGGGCCATCCAAACCAATAACTTATTCTTCAACTCATCAGATGATGAGGCGGTAGCTCAGGCGGTAGTGAGCGGATCTGTGAAACCGGCGACCCTTTGCTCATGTTTCTGTTCGGCCAACTAACGATCAGTGGAAATATAGGCATTCTCCTTCACTCTGCGTTGCCTCTCTGCACCCAGGAGTATAAATGAGTACCGGTGTGGAAGCTACCAATAATAGACTGAAATAGAACCAGCCTTGAATGGTGTGAATGGGACCTGGAATCAGGGACTTGATCGACGTCAACCAAACCAATAACTTCTTCAATTCAAGCCATTCTATGCAGACTCGTACAAAGCCGTACATGCTACTTGGTCGTGGTGCACGGGCGGATGCCATGCATGACTGCGTGCAGTTCCTGTAGCCCACGTGTCAAGATACCATGGTGTCGGAATAGCGTGGTGTTGCCGGTGAGCCAACAGCTTGGCGCACAACATGGGTAAAGTCGAACACATTACATCGTCGTCTCTCCGGAGTGCATGGTCAGTCTACAGCTCTACTAGTGACACAACTGCTGACTAGTTGGGGTGCTGAAAGGAGAGTGGTGTTCTGCAGATGTCTGTCGTGTGGACATGTAGTGCCCAGCCACATAACCACTACAGTGGCGAGCTAACAGTGTGGCGTAAAGTCCAGGCGAAGTCGGATGCGCTGCCTCGTCATCTCTTAGGAGAGAGTTCTACAGGTTTACTCTGCACAACTGCTAAAATAACTGGTCACCTGCCATTGAGCAGTGTTTAGGAGTCTGTCGTCCCAGGGATGTTGTGCTTTGCCGTATGTCTTCTGCTTCCAGTGTGTGCATAACCTCTAGCTTAGCTGTAGGATTGTGCTAACAACGTGACACACTGGGCACGCTCGCTCAGATTATCCAGACGAAATCGACCTGTCATGCTATGTGCAGTGGGGATGGCCCAGACTGCCCGTCAAGCTTTCTGGGCCTATTGGCAGAGGTCGCCATTAGCGGCAGTTACCAAAGGTTGCGTTCTAATATCTGTCACCTTCAAGGGTTTCGCCATTTACGAGAAAACAAATCACAAACAATGGTAAAAAAACGCAAAGAAGGTACTTAAACCTACAGCCCTTTTCAGTGCTATTTAATCTGTTAATATCCCTTTCACCGCCATTAAGATACGTTTTACTATCCACCAACATCTGTCACCACCATGGGTGTCGCCAGTTGAGTCAACATCTGTAAGAGCAACGGGCGTTACAACAGCTAAAGTGCAAGCATTTTGTACGGCATCAAGCCCTATTCACCAAATCGTGTCCGAGCCACACCTAAAAAGTGGTTCATACGAGGCACACTACTTGTGCCATTGAAGAAGTGTCATTTACCGCATTCACGATACGCCGATTCTACTGCTCTGAACATTGCTTCCGATGCAGCATCTGAGCTAGCTGCGTCGATTGTCTAGTGGCAGATTATTTCTAAGCTACCGTAACACACCGGTTTCTCTACCCGCGTGTGTCATATCCAGTATCGTCTTTCGGCCTGAACCTTAACAGCCTTTTTCATAAGGATAGTTGGACTCTTCACTACAGTCATTTCAGCTAGTATTGCCTTTCTACTACTGTATACAGTTATCTTCCATTTGTAACGAAAAGGCGTATTTAAGTTCGTATATTGTTTACTATACACAGATGACTATTAGTCGTTCGTAGGCCAGCTCAGACCTAGGCTATTAAACTTATATCTGTGATACTTCGGCTAGTGCCGTTCTTAATTGTATAGTCTTTTAAATCGTTACTAGTTGTTATTTGTACACTGCCGAAATTAACATTACGGATACTCAATTGCGCATAAACCTAAACTGTTCTTAAATAGCAACATATATCACTGGTGACCGTTTCCGTGCCTAAATATGCGCATGAGTCGGGATAGACCTATCTAGTTACACACTCAGATGATTCACTTAGGATAGTAGCAAGTAGAGGCCACTGCCGAAATATTAAAGTGGTACTAAGTTTATATAGACCACAATTGTGTGTTAATATCGTAACCAAAGAGCAATGCAGAAAAGATGCATCGGGTGTGGCAGCTTACCTCCATTTGGCTTAACTCCAGCTATATTAGCCACTTTATAAATTGTACTTCATTCCTTCGGTTTGGTTGGGCCAGCCCTTGAAATCGGCAAGATTTCTTGATGGCTCCAATCTAAACAAAGAGCACTGACTTCCTCAGTGTCATCATTGATACCTCTAGAATAGGAACCTTTTACGCCAAAGTAGGAATTCCTTCCAAAATAATAATATTAACATAGCTGCTCTAGCAGTGAATTGTGTGCTATTTAACTTTAAGCCCAGTGCAGAATACACATTAGCTCCTTAGGGACCAAGTCTAAAACAGCTTGATCTCGGCACACCGACTTTGACAATAGACGCGCATAGCAAACTAACTCTCGTGTGACAAGAAGGGCCAAGCAAAGCAAAGGGTGCAATAGTTCATTATCCGCTTCTTAGGTCCAGTCTTAAGTAGAGAACGTGCTTCTTAAACGCGTTGTACTCTCTTGTATTTCTCCTTGTTGTACGTGGCTGTTGTAGCGGACACAGGCTGGGAATCACTTTTTTTTCAGCTCGGTCCCCTCTCGCTGCAACAGCAATTGTGCACGCAGTCGGCTTAATGGGTTCGCTCTATAGTCAGACCCGATATGGGGACTTGAGCTAGCTACCTTAAGAAGGCGTCTTCTGTTCAAACAATAGGCTAGGGATAGGCCATTGAGGTAATACCTTTCTGTGTGTTGGACCTAAAAAGTAAACGTTAGTTTGGATCCTTACGAAGGTCCGAAGGTCCCCTCACTACGCGGCGATTATCAACCTTATCCCCGTTTGAAAGATTTTGATAAGCGGATTTCTAAGGAAATATGCATGCCGTTTCCACGTAATACAGCTTACACGCATACAACACAATGTTATTTAAACCAGCTTACACTTCGTTCATATTTAAGATGAGCCGTTACTTGCTTCTACCTCTGCTATGGCGTGGTATGAACTTCTTTTGACGGTGACCCACGCGGTGGCTCACACGAGGCATTCCTCTCGCTTTTTCGGCCTGCTTGAGGCACACAGTTAGTTTGTATTAAACTAGAGTGCACGCAAGCATTCAGCCCGCGTGAGGCTTATCTCTCACAAGAACTTCTTGCATATATATATAATCGGATAAATCTTTCTCTGGCGAGCTATATGATCTGTCCAGTGATAGTAAACTCACCACTAAGCAATGCTACATCAGCTTCACACGACCACGTAGGTGCCACTATATAGAGCCAGCAAACAAGCTAGCTGGGCCGACTGAAATATAATGATACCTAGTTACGAACGGAATGTACAGGCTGCGTCAATATCACAGATGGCACTGTAGTGTTCGGCGTTGGCGGGAATGCTCGGCCCGGCCCCACTGGAACTTTATCATTCCGCAGACCCACGAGATCGGCTCTTGTATGCGCCAATCAGCCGCAATCCTCCCTCTGAACGAGAAAACCCGAAGGCAACTAACCAGCATCATCGGATCCTGAGGATCATCGTGGATGCTGCCACGACAGAGCCACAGTTAACTTGCCAAAGAATCGCCGCGATTTGCTCTTCTCTGGCGAGTGTTGTATAGAGTGCAAGACTATTAGCTCAATGCATTTCTACATTAATATTTAATATCAAGCAATACTAGGAAAGGATAGTCATGCATGAGCCACACTAATAGAATATAGAACCAGTGGATTCGTGAATGCCACATTCCAGTATAACTAGGGGAACGGTATGATGAGCATTCTGCGAGCTATGGCCATATTAGGATGGACGAGATAAGTCTTATATCTAAAAATACTCTATCTTATATGAAAAATGCATTTAAAAAAGTGAATCCTTTTTCGGTTCATAAGTTTTGACATACAGGGTAATTACGACTACACAAGGTAATTAATGGCGAAAAAGCTTTATATATTACATGGGTGCTCTTAAAAGCGTATTACTGATTTAACAATTGATCAGGTCAAGCGTATTTTATTTGTGTGTATTATTGACTCTGTTTCTAAGATAGGCAATACCAGTTTAATGTAACAGGTTTCCGGCGATTTAAAGGAATTATTAAGACGTCACACGCACCACACAGGTATTTTAATTTCAAAACATGGCTCAAGGGGCAGTTCAAATTTTCATATGGATACAGTAGTTAGGATGACGATTTAAAAAAATAAATGTCGCGGAGAAATACGGCTTTACGTATTACACACAGTATCGGCATTTGTGGCCTTGTAACGCACTTTAAAATCAGCCGTGCCAACGTAAGCACTATCTTAAAAAATGGAATACACTTCAAAGGCAATTCCCTCAATTATCCAAATGCGATAGAGACCTGCTAGATAACTCATTATATCGTTGCGATAAAGGTTGAAATTTAGACACGGTTGTTGTGGTGAATGTCTCTATCAGAATATTATATTGCTGAAAGATAATGTACATGAAGATGGAATTCGTGCGAAATGATTCAGGGACGCGTATGCAAATGCCATCTGAGAACAAGGATGCCGGTGCGGTCTCAGAAACGATCAGTGAACGGCATGTGATCTCTAAATATTTGATAATACAGAATACAATTTTAAGACATGTCTTCATGTGTGAATAACCAGAACACTGAGTGACTAGAGATTGGCCGGCGAGTGGTATGAGCGCGTGGGAGATCGAGCGCTCGCGCGCGCGCGCGCGCGCGCGAGAGAGAGAGAGAGAGAGTGCGCGCGTAAATGAGAATATATACATGCACGCATGGATGTGTGCCATCACTATGTATCTTAATCCATATCTTTCGGTGTGCCACAGTCGAACACTCATACACCTCATTAATGCTCTCTATATTTCATATTCTATGGGAAGTTGATGCGGAGATCCATATATGGAATCATTCGCAGATTGTCTTAAGACTCGTCATCTGTAAGAGGCTCTAGGTCGCATCACACTTCTTTGTAAATCCCCACATGGATCATCACACACATACGGCAACACAGAGGATCCCAATATAAGCATAATGCTAGCTAGGTGACATGCCAAATACGAAAATATGTACTGTTAATGTCAAATACAAGCATCAATTTCTCAAAAGCCATTTACATGAGTATCTACGTACGATTCTCGTTGCATTCTCATGCACGTCCTGGCGCACTCCTCAGTCAGTACGACGATACCTCATATGTTGTTCTTGTCATTTCTTCCTCTTGTTACCAATAACTTACAGCAATGTATCCTATCATTTGATTATTACTTGGCTAATGAATAGTTATCAAGCTACAGAAACTAATGTCGGAAAGGGATGTAGACAAATGCTGATGAATTCCCATAAATTCAACATGACGCCATCCACGTCTTATATCCGCATATACGATATTCCTCAAACTACATTCACCGAGTCATTAGATGAAAAGAAGTCACGTTGCTCACTCTAAATGCATGTGTGTGGAATTGATGTCAAGTATGCGCAGTATCACGTGACAGGTGTCAGATGTCGCAAGCGAACCGCTGCGTTACTGGTATTGTGAGGTATCCGACAAACAGAGCAACCCCTATCGAAGTGACTGTTGTTAGGCTCAATGCTGAGATCATTCGGCCGTTGTTTAACGTTCGTATAGCCAATGATATAGTGTCATGTACCATTGATGATGAACATGTATACCATTCAGCCACTACACACATGCTGCAATTGGTATGGATGTTCGGTATATGCGGGCTTCTGTATGTGCTCATATTATCATGAATATATCACTGACATATGAGCTGGAAACTCTTGGGATAAAGTATGATTCAAGTTGAAGCTCACATTATTATACTCAGGCCTAACATAAGCATATGCGGCATTACAGTTGACAATATATTGCATGGCCGTATATTTTATATGCATAATTATATTCATTATAAATTTATCAACAAAATGCGATTCGTACACTCGAGAGTAGCGCAAGGAGAAAGGTCGAAATATTCGACAGCTATTAGATTGCGACTCAAATCACACACTTGAAAATGGCACAATGGTACTTGATTATCTTATTATTTTTCAGCCAAATTAGTTTCAAAATATTCGAAAGGCATTACATTGCTGATTTATAAAGGACATATTAAAAAAGGCACAAAGAGTGAATTGAATATACTCAACTGTTATTAAATTGATTTATCAATAATATACAATTCGTACACACACATATAAGTAGAATTGAGAATTTTCTCCAGTTAATCGTGACAGAGGAGGGGTGGACAAACGGAGCTGTTGCATTCATGTATCGTGTGGTGAATCGTTGAAGCATAAGTTATCATTGCTCGTTAAATTGCAAATTATTACATATACACATACATACATATTTGGGTTGTTACACTCAAGGGCATATGGCATATTGGGAAATACCGATACCATTTCCTCCTCACTCGCCATCAGTATTTGCCTGGTCTTCCTTGAAAAGGTCAGAAACTTACACATATTTTAAGCACAGGTTCATTGCACATTGTTAGAAGCTCTTTTGTTTTGTTCGGATTTGCGCTTGCAATATAGTAAAGTGGAATACATTTTGCTCTTAAATTATTGTATTTGTTGCATTTATAATGAAATTGATTTTCGTCATCGAGGTCGTTATAACGTGTACGGTTTGTTTTGTCTATCAATTTTCGCCCATCGCCCGGTTTCAATGGTCAGTTCATGGCTTAGTGTCCTAAAGTGAAATAGAGAGTAATGGCGTTTCTTGTGGTGAGAATATTAAAATGATTTTCAAATTTAATGTCTTCTTTAATGTCCTGGTAGTATAATAGTCTAGTCGATGTGTAAAGTTTATCTTTCCAGGTATTCATGTATTGCATCTGGACCATATTTTTTGTCACCTTTAATATATGGGACTTGTGATATACTTGGCATTAAATACATATAGCACAGTACAGAGGATAATTTTCCGTACGCTGCATTCACAAGAGCTGTCCAAACCCGGGCCATGTTAGGCTTGTAATACTTAGTGGATAAACGCCCTGTTTCTCCATACAACATTACATTGGGGGTGTTTTTCCTTGCGATCAAAGTATGTTTTAGAAGTTATATATGGCAACAGTACTGGCATTATCATAGCGTCAAATAACTTCCATTGGAGGTCTAATGGGATGCCGTGCTCTCTGATTTTTCAAAGTAAATGGAACATGGCTTTTTCCCCCTGTTTTAAATTTCGAGTCATACACTGATAAAATACCCATAATTTTTAAAATGTACTGTTTTTTTGTACCTTTTAGAGAACACCATTAATTTTGTTTTACTTAAGTTAACAGTTAATTTCCATTACGTACAATAGTTATTAAAACTATTTTCTGCTGAGTCAGACATTATAATAGTATCATATGCGTACAGGGGTATGGCTAAATATAATTAAATATCGAGTATGTCATAACTTATATTACTAATGGACGCCAGACCTGGTAGATTTTGTTCACATAAATAATTTTCCAGATCGTATATACCACTTTCAATACAGTGCCAATAAATAGAGCTTAGCTTTCGGCGAAATGTGTCGCGGACCCCCCATTCAATTAAGTTCTATCAAGTACAAATTGTATCTCTGTTGAATCTGCAAGTGAATAAACATTCTGGTGAATATTTTGACACTTATTTGACTAGGCGTCGTCGCTGCTATTTTTAGTGCGTTATTAGATCGATATGATGACGTTACTGGCGTTCGTTTTTGGAAGGAGGAACACGATCTGTGTGTACGGTATTCATGACGTATCACCATCTTTCATACCTAAATTATCAGAACTCCAGGTTTTCTGAAGGTATTACCTTAAGATTAGCCGCTGGTTCCATTTATAACATGTATCAGTCAACGCATATATATATATATATATATATATATATATATATATATATATATATATATATATATATATATATATATGCATGCGTGCGTGCGTGCGTGCGTGTGTGTGTGTGTGACAGTGCGCATGCGTGCTTGTATGCGTGTGTACATAAGCGCGTGCGCGCGCGTGTGTGTGTGTGCGCGTGCGTGCGTGCGTGCGTGCATGAGTGCGTGCGTGCGTGCGTGCGTGCGTGTTAACTAGGCAATTTGCCCATGATTTTTGACAACTCTTTGTGCCTTACGTGTATGCGGCTCATAATTCTTATCCATTTTTAATCACAAAGGAAGCCTTCCATCATCACATACACACTTAATCCTAACTTCATAATCACAAAAAATGGGACGCTCAATTTCCAAACCTACTATTATTGGGAGCTCGTCTTTCATATATACTACCGTGTATACGTCCGTTTCAGTTTCTCTCTAAGACATAAATACAATGCCATTACCTACATAATTCGTACCAGCGGATGATGTGCCAGAGATATTTACGTCAGTTATGGTATGCATTCCGCTCCACAAAACAGGCGCCACGCGATAGAAAGCCCCGAATTCCCCACAGGAAAGTGATAGCCTATGCTAGTCATATTTTTCATATTTGTCGCAGAATATTGATCTCTGGCGGGATCCCGTGAGATAACCTGACTATTGTGGCATCGTCTCTCGGCTAATGCCAGTGCTAGATCTTACTAGCACGGCCTGGGACTATAGATATGGTATTATATGTACACTAAAGCAGACATGGCTATGATTGATGCTGGTCTACGCCATTATCTGGCATTATCAGCGGGAAAGAGGATATACTAAACATGCTATCGCTTAAGCAGCTGTATACATATCACAATATATTGAAATTAAATTATCCAACATGCTATCTAACATGAGTGTTTGAATGACCCTATAGTGCATACTCTGGGCATTGAGTAGAAGAAAAGTGAATCTTAAAGCTGCTTTGTCACAGTATTTCATTATTGTAAAACAGTCGCCAGGCTATATACATCGTCTCATTGTGCCAGGAGAAGGTCATATTGGCATAATGCCGTCAATAAATCCATCGTTCTGGCGGCCGTCAAATAGTGCGTCTGTATAACTATATTGCGGATCTTATCCATCCAGTCTATATTGCATAGAGTGGGTATCTAATAAATGTTCATGATGGGAAATCTGTATACCATGTGGCATATTTTTAACGACTAAGTTCAATGATAGTTTTGACTAAACTAGGCGAACTAGATCACATTTACTGAAGTAACTGTAAACCTGCGCGCTGTGTAGTAAGGTGACACGATAATAGTGACACCAGAAATTGTGAATACCTTCACTTTTATGCTTGATACCAATGAGCATCAAGGTATGGCACTATTGAGAAATAGAACAGAGACACTTGTCAATGGGCCAATCATTAATTACGCCATTGACAAATGGATGAATTGACTATATCATCATTGACCAGTGACTCACATATCTTTGGTACTAACAACCAACATGGCAATGGTTTCTGGAAGAAACAATATACAGCATGCCAGATGACGTCTTGTGACATCCGTAGGTCTTGGGAGGACCAAGCTGTCACCAGCTAGCGTTGCTAACAAAAATTCCTACAATTTAGATGCTCTGAATCTTAGAGTATGTGTTATGCATCTCTATAGTTTATAACAGTAACATAGTTTATATTGGTTGAAATCGCATTTGAATATGTATCGGATTTGGGAAAAGAAGATGACTATCAGGCAGAGGGTAACTGTGCTACTACTGGCCGATGGGAAGGGGAATGCACATGCCGTGTGCTTCTCTGCATCCGCACCTGTATTCCAGAGGCAGACAGAAAATGAGATGCTCTCAGATTATGTTTCCTGCTTTTATTGGATGTACCAATGTGGATTCTGTGATTTGAACTCTTCCGTGAATATGTGTAGGCTAGGTGTAGGGATTTGAAGGAGAATATGTACACCAATCAGGGCATATGGTAGCAGTACTGGGGAATGCGTGCACTGTTGAATGCATGAATTTTAAATGGCTTCAATATATTTTTCCTATATTCATTTAGAGAGTACATCAGCTGAAATCTTAATTACATATTTACAAATGTTGAGAAGATCATAGGGCATATCTGGAAGAGCAGTAGTATGATGGCTGGGAGGTGGGGCTGGCATTTAAATGGAGGCGAGTCCAGTAGCTTGATTTGACGCAGCAAGACATGTGGACATATAGAAATATCTGGCAGTGGGAGGAAGGAGAGGGCTCATGGATGGTGTATCCACCTCTCTCACTCATTGGTGTGGTCGGTTGGTGATTGGCTGGTTGTGTTTATGGTGTATGGACCAGTCCTCTTACTCAGGTCATCCGCAGGAAAACTACATACATAATGGCATGGTTGCTAGAAAATCAAGAGACAAAGGCGATTAACTGTTGTAGAAATTGCTAAATGTAACTACTACCAGCCCACCATACCGCCCACCAGGCCTATGCTCAGTTCTGTCTTTTTCTCTCGCTATGCTAAGGATGTTTTAGTAAATTGGGATTGCTTGTTTGAACTGATATAAATATATAATGTTGAATTCAATGCATAAAGCCAACAGAGAGAATTATCCATGCTTTGAGAACTATTCTGGTAAATATTGTAAGGGCAATTTAAGGAAATAGTAGCTACATCATCTAACAAGATCGATTGTAGTTGCGGGTTCCAGATTTGTTTTGATATTTCTAACGTAGCATTTTTCTGATCATGTTCAGAGTTATGGACTCCTAGCATATGATCACGGAATAAGCTTTTCTAACTAAATGATTGAGTGGCCAATTGACATATCGACCGACCTACCCACCAATTGACCGTCTGAGCAACCTACTGTCAGATGGGTTGACGCGCTAATCTAATGCTCAGACACCTCGGGCAATTCATGCATCGATCCAACAGCCTATTTCACTAGGCCACAATACTATATACAATACGGTGCTTTAGGGCTGATGACCAGCGTCAGCGACAACGTTGGCGCTGGAGAACGGTAAGGTTACAAACCTTTATCCTCTTATCTGTTAGCTGCGCCGTCAGTTTTGTTTCCTATTAGTGCCGTCAGAAAGAAAATAAAAAGTAATTTTTTCGCAATCTAGCAGAGGACTCAGGAATTTTAATGATTTTCCTTCACCACCCGCCGTACACTCTACCTACCTACCTACCTACCTACCTACCTACCTACCAATGTGCCAAATGGCAAATAAACGGCTGCTATTGCGGAGAGGTTATCGCGTGTTACAAGAAAATTGTGCTTATGGCAGGTTATCTCTAAGACGATTGATAAATCCAAAATAAAAGTAGTAGCAATACAGGCCACATGCGTCACTATAAGTTCACAAAGTTTGGAGCCGATCGGTTGAAAACTGTAGACGATACCTGGCAAATGGTTTTATTTGAGTAAGTATAGTACTCTACGTTTTAACGCAGATTTATTAGTGAACAGGCCAGCAAGGCAACCAGACTGGTAGCACTCACGACTTATAAGTGAAGGTGTTTTGAGATGCCATTTTTCGTAACACGTCCACAATGGTTTGCATACTATTGCAGTTATTGCAGTCGCTGATTCGCTAGTACGTTCGTCCATACGTGTGTGTTACCGGTATCGGTATATTTTCCTTACGGGCATTCATTATGAAAAAGCAATCCTATCCAATATTCTATAATAAAATCTTTCGTGAAAACATCCCAGACTACCGTAAAATCACCAATAGAAAGTTATAATGTCAACTGTTGGCATGATTCCAAAATTCGAGAGTAATTAGAAAACGATAGTTTAGAAAACTCACACTTGGGCTAACTTCTATAGAGTTACTGTAGAAAAGAGGCTCACTGCAAAATTGTCTCAGCTCTAGAAAGTTTATGAAATCCATTTGTGAAGATGTCTGATATAATTTATGTCAAACATTCTTCAGACAACTTCAACACATCTATTACAGCAACCTTGTGAGGTGACCCCACATTTCGCCGACACATAGTTGGGATAGGGTGGAGGGGGGGGGGTGCACACAAAACAGGCATTTATATTTTCACATGGATGTCTACCTGTTATATCAAAGTAATACAATACAACTAGTGTCATGTTTGGTGATGGTGTGCCCCTATTGCTATTACAATTAATAATTGTAAATTGTTTACGACATTCTGTATGGCAGCAAGAGCTCCTAGTACAATTAAAATCAAAATATTCAACATCTTGTATAGTTTAATTCAAATTTAAATCCCAGGAATCGGTTGTTCAAAGTGTTAAAACTGTTTCAAATGCACATACAAGTATGTATCAGCTAAGATACCCTGACAGATATATTCCTCACACACCACACACACACGCACGCACGCACGCACACACACACGCAGAAATTCGCGTACGCATGCAAGAATGCAGGCACCGACCCACGCATTGATCCGAATCCAGTACCCTTTTCACCGTACCATAGACACATAGATATCCTTCTAATAGGGAGTTTTTCCGTGGCTCGGTACGTTTCGAGATGACCGTATGAGTGACAGATGAGATGAGTGCATGAGTGATGGAATGGATGACTGTATAAGTGACGGACTGATGAACAGGCTAACATACCAAAACACTCACGCGACCGACCATATGCCCGACGGACCAACCGACTGCATGAGTGCCATATCTGATGACTACAAGAGTGACATATCGGTTGACTGCATGCGTGATAAACTGGCAGTCTGCATGTGTGACAGGTCGGATGACTCCATGAGTGACAGATCGGATGACTGCATGAATGACAAATCGGATGGCTGCATGAGTGACAGATCGGATTACAGCATGTGTGCCAAACTGACGGACTGCCTGAGTGAGAGGTCGGATAACTGCATAAGTGAACGACTGACGAACAGGCTGACAGACCAAACCACCGACCCACCCACCCACTGAGTGACCAACCCACTGACCGAGCAATTGACGGGCCGAGCGAGCGACCAACTGACCAACCGACTGCATAAGGCATAGATCGGATGGCTGCATGGGTGATACATCGGATGACTACATGAGTGATAGACTGACGGACTGCGTGTGTGACAGATCGGATGACTGTATGAGTTAGAGTCTGTCGTACTGCACCAGTGACAGATCGAATGGTCGTATGAGTGACAGATGAGATAACTGTATTAGTAGTGGAACAGATGAATGCACAAGTGGCGGTCTGCTGGGCAAGCTTTCAGACCAAAACCGGATGACCGCATGGGTGATAGTTCGGATAACTGCATACGTGACATAATGATGGACCACATGAGTGACAAATTTGATGAATGCATGCGTGACAGATAAGATGACTGAATAAGTGAGAGAATGGATAGCGGCATTCGTGACAGATCGGATGACTGCATGAGGGACAGATTGCATGTGTGTCAGATCGGATGACTGCATGAGTGACAGATGGGGTGACTACATGAGTGACAGATTGGATGGATGTATGAGTGACAGATCGGACGACTGCATGAGTGACAGATCGCATTCAGCGTGAAGAAATCGAAGACTACGTTCGTAATATGAAGTCTTGTGATGGACACATCCCTACCGAGGTAACGGAATACCTCGATGAGTGCCAGCTAGCCATAAATGCCTTACAAAATTCACTCAGCAAATCGGCTCATATAGCTATATGGTCATCTCGTGGGCCACTTCACTGTGAGATTGAACATTTTCTAGTTGATAAAGACCGCAACGGTATTACCTCGCTAGATATTCGTAGCCATATTATTTCAGCATTTGTATCTACTAATAAAGACGAGCGTTTACGCTGTGAGCTAGACACCATAACGCAACACCAAACTGAAACCATTCCAACTTATAATAGACGTTTCAGAGAATTGTCCAAGCGTGCCTACCCGGTAGAAACAGACGATTTATGGTGGATTGTTTTGCGCGCATACACCAAATCACTCAAAATGTACGACTGCAACACAAAATTGTTTTCCAAAGAAAACGCACATTATCAGATTCCATAGATTTTGCTGAAGAGCAGGAAATCTGTTTAGAACTGTTAGCAACAGTGAACATTCTTGAAGAGTTTTCAATGGAGGTCAATGCGACCACTCTGTTTAGTAACAGGCTCTCAGTAGGTGACAGAATCCGTGCATCAAAAGACCGCATATTGCGCCATTCAGAAGGAATGTTCACTTATCTGACAGACCAAACCTAAGGTTTAGCAAACACACCTAAACGCCGTGATAATAACAATGTCCAACATGCCAATCATGGTATCCAGTTTCATTATCACCAGACAATGCTTTTCAGCGCGTCACATGGGCAGTCACCAGCTTAGACCGCACCATGACCCGTCACATTTTCTATCACTTTCTGTACCTAGACATAATTTAGAACATTCATTCGGTGGTTCACATAGTTCATCAGATAATTCACCTAGTGCCAATGTGGTGTGCGGCGGTGCACGCATGCACGAACCACGTTACATGAATGTGTGAATGAACACTGAACCATCCGAGAATCGTGTTGAGCAGACACAGCAACCAGCACATTCATCTAGATCAACTGTGTGTTATCAGTGTGGAAGAGAGGGGCATTTCCGTTCTAACTGTCCTAAAGTATTCCCAACGACCACAGTGTCAGCCAGGTGATCGTAGCACCAGCAATGTGCCCCGTGGACAAAATTGTCACAGCAACCAATCTCGCCTTAGTAACAGGGGCACAACCTATCACAATCCTAGATTGGGAAATGAGCGAGGATCCAGTGTCTAGCCACGGATCGATTCTTGGTCCAATTACAACTCGGTAGCCATCCTATTAATTTTCTTGTGGACGCTGAGGCGTCAGCATCATTAATCCAGAGTGATGTCTGGAATGTTGCTTTGGGAGTGCAACCTCTTCAAAGAGCAGCCACGTTGTTAGCCGTGAATGGAACTCCTATACAAGTATTAGGACACACTCATCTTACATTTCTCAATGGAATACTAGTACCGGTGATGGTGGTGACCGATGTACTGCAGGATGGGCTCATCGGAGCCAACACCCTCCAGATGGGGAAGGCAATGTTTGATTACGGAAATGGCACTTTGATGTGGTATGGTCATAATTACAAATTACAAGATACATTTCATGAATGTGATAATGATAAGGATGTCCATAGGACTACTGAAGCAACTGGCTATCCTGTAGTCGATACAGTATTGGCTGATTTATCAGATGCCTTTGGTATCCGTAATTCAGAGAAACTAGGCAAGAATCCAATTGTCAAGTGCACCATCCCAACTTGAAATCATCTACCGATAAGACATCATGCTTATCAGATTTCGCTTGCAAAAGCTCATATTGTAAGGAAGCAGGTCAAGGAAATGTTGAAGGCGATAGTAATTCATCCTTCTTCTTCTCCTTGGGATTCTCCCATCACACCTATCCCCAAGAAAGATGGTAGTGCAAGGTTTTGTGTCGATTACAGGACAATGAATGTAGTATGTTGCAAAGACACTGACGATTTACCACTTACATCCAACCCTTAAGAATGATAATGTGAAAGTGATGTGACTAGATCTTCAATTGAAGATGGAATTCTTCCTCATTTACCACTGGAGGCACATACTATTCAGTATGGTGAACTTTGTGAAGCACAGCATGATGCATTTGCTACTTTCTTTAAAGAAGTCTCAGACGGTTATGTAATTCATAATGAAACCTTGTATTCATTCCATCTGCACTCCATCTCCCTTAAATGTGGAATAGCCGTGAATAGTCCAGCCAAGTAAATTTTGCAATAAGCTCATAGAAGCACACCGGAGGCCATGTAATCAAGGCCTCCAAAGGACACTTAACTTAGTATGTGATTCATTTGTATAAATCCATGTGAGTGGACATTGTTAGCTTTATTGAGATATGCACCTTATGTCGGGTTAATATACCCGTATTGACACGTCCAAAATATATGGAAATGTCAACGTTTAACTTTCCAGGACACATTGTGGGTATGGAACTGATTGGGTCATTGACTCAGTTAACAGGAGGCAACAAATACATTTAAACCATAATCGGTCACTGTTCTGCATGGGCTCAAGCTTGCCCAATTCAAACGAAGTCGGCTAAGGACGTTGAAGACAAGTTCTTTAACGAATACTGTGCATGCCATGGTGTCCTTGAAGTGCTAATCACTGATCAGCGAAACGAATTCAACACTAATGACTTGCGATAGAAGTAGAGAGAACTTGGAATCGATCATAGATTTCCAAGTCCTTACCATCCTCAGACTAATGGAAACACTGAGAGGTTCAACAAAACATTAAAGTGTAGATTTCGGCTACCAAGAGTAATAGTTATTTTAGGTAAATAAACCTCCTCTACTCGAAAATGGTATTAGTTAATAATATAAATGCCGTATTAAAAAAATATAGGCAAATTATCATTAATTTCCGAAGATTGCCGAACAAAAACTCTGATTTCTGGGAAGCGGGAGATCCCTCGTACTTGTGACGTCACAAGTGGAACCCGTGAAAAAAGTAGACACGCCGTCGTTTCCCGACAGACTACTCGGTCTCAGACGTGACAGATTTGTATGGAAATTGGGAATATGATATTTGGATGTCGATTAGGGCTAATAAGCGTATAGAATTAAAATATTGATCAATACTGCATCTGAAGCGGAGAATGTAATACACATTTCCGGACGATCGCTTAGCAAGGCCGCTCAAAGGCAATTAGCGGGTACTCGGGTACTGGTATATAAGAATCGGTTCCTCACGATGTTTATTTGTTTTTGTGAAAATTGTGTTTGTAAACACGCATTTATCAGGTTACAGAAAGTCAAAATGAAGAAATACTGTGTATCGTAGAGCACTAAAAGTCACATTGGACGGAATATACCAATTACTTCTTTTGATAGTCCAACGATTGGAGTACACCTGAAAAGCTGGCCTGTATCGATGAGCAGGTGATTGACGAGCCATGACTGAGTCAGTGCAGGACAACGTGGGGGCAAGAAATGATACTTTACACTCAGAGGTGTCAATTCGCTTTCAAGTTATAAAGGTATACTCATAAATTTATTATTTACATATTGTAATTGTTCAAACAATTAGTTTTATTTTATTAATCCTATTAGAAGGTAATTAATTTCATTAATTTCACTCAACCAAACCAATCGTCAACTGTTTAGCATGCTGGAAATAGACATTAGCACGCTGATGGAGGTTTACTTTTGTTCACACATATAACCGTAATGGATATTTCCAATTTATCCATACATCATATGACATCATAATCAACTACGTGACGCATAGTATGAAGTAGTAATCAATTACAGCAAGAATGACTCAATTTAGACCATTTAAATGTTTAACAGTCCGACACATTGCATGAATTGTATGTATTTGCTATTTAATAATAGTCACATTAGGTTCAAAATATTCAACTGCTTCCCTGAATAGTTTTCTGGAAATTGATAGTCAAGAAGTGCAGGGATCGATCGATCCCAACACGAGCATTGTGTTGGTGTAGCTTAGCTAGAGATGAGTGAGGGATAGCTAAAACTGGAAAGTTGTGTTGTAAGAAAACTATAATAATGATGTATATTGATTTAGTTACTGTTAAAACATCTTGCTGTTGTGTATGTTTGGTGTGCATTAGGTTATTTTGCTACATGTACAAACCGGCATGAGAATTATCCGAGCAGTGTAATGATTACTATCGTCATAAATTAAAATTTGTTAAGAAAATCAATAGAGGACTTAAATAATATCAGATATATTGCACACAGTCTTCTCTAAGGCCAACATACAAAAAAGGTTATACCGCCAGTCTATACTGGCATCTGTCATGTTAGTTCTCTCTATTTTTAATGAGCAGGCATAGATAAAGACAATGACCACCACTAATTGGTCCCTTAGCCTCTTCGATTAATGGTTGAGTTTAGAATCGATGAATGGTTGAGTTTAGAATCGATGAATGGTTGAGTTTAGATTTCCATTTAATTTTGAAATGCCTCCAAGTTAATCAGTATTATTATCACACAGTGGAAATTATATGCCTATGAAGAGACCACCTTATGGAACACAAACAGGTAGCCACTGTGTACAGTCTCCTCACCCTTTAACCCTTGAATTTCTTTTAAATTCCGATTTACTGATGCAAGAGATTAATATTTGAAATTTTACCACTGGAATGACTGGCTCGCTTATCGATCCAGTCGTTCCAATGGTAAATTTTCAAAAGTAGTCTTCTTGGTCTGCAAATGGACATTTCTCAAGACCACCGCAGAAGCCGTTTTTAAAGGTGACCTCACTGAACCTGAAGGTTTCATTGAAGTTAGAAAATGGGAAAGTAGTGGAATTAGTGTACAATCACTCCACAGCCCCCCCCCCCCCCCACACCAGTATCTTCTGGGATATCCGTAACACCATTATTTGTTTTGTAGGCCATGTACATCTGAATTTTTCACGGGTGGTCGGATCGCGGCCAAAGTCTGAACGATCCTTTGTTTGTTGCTAAGATTTGAGCCAAATCAGCTCAGTAGTAGATACACTTCTGGATCCCGAATGCATTACCACCTACGGGATGAGGATTAAACTATGATTCCGGAATTGATTGTAGTACAAAGGTTTTGTTTATGTCAAGAGAGATCTCGTCTGTCTGGATAAATGTTTGAATATTTAACACTTTAATGGTTAAATTTGGTGACAAAAATCAGCATATCTCCTTACTGCATGTTCATCTGCAGGTCATGAGAATTATATTTTTGAAAATTTACCACTAGAATGACTGGCTCCATTATCAAGTCATCCAGTCCTGTGATAAGTTTTCAAAAATTAATCTCTTGACCATCATGCATGCTATAACCCCATAATGATTCGGTTATTGCTGTACAAGAAACATGAACTTTCAGTCTGATAAGCAAACATTTGCTTACCAGTACATATTAACTACAGAGCGAGCAAGATCACCCTCCACCTAATGACGGATTTTCCGTATGAAACATGGCCATGTTGTGGAAGCCTAATGTACGGTTACAAACTTTCCTATTAAAATTTGAGCCAAATTGGTTGACTGATCACAGCCAACATCTGAAAATTCTCTTCACAGTATCAGCCTTTATTGTGTTAAAATTTTATCCAAATTTGATCAGTAATTTTTAGCACACCCATTCTGAAGGGACAAGTGACTAAGCGGGCTTATACCATGGTGACCTTTGCTTCTGTCGCCTGCCCATCTATAATTCGTTTTATGAAAATACTTCTGGCCATTAACCACCGATATTAATCAAATTGTGCTTAGATAGCTCTATAATAGTAGGCTTCCCAGAATTTATCCAGAAATTTGATTGGTAAATTTTCCAATGGCCACCTGAAGATTTTACCTGGACATCTTGGATTTTACTATAATTCTTTTTAATCTTTCAAAACGTATAATTAAATCTTCTTAAAAATGACCCAATTTTAACCAAGCTTGACTGGCATGACCTTAAACTGCATGGAATTTTTTGATACAAACTATTACTTGATTGGTTGATTTTTACAATGGCTATCTAGGATTTCAAAACTCTTTCAAAACACATTTTTGTATTAAAGATGACACTATGTTTCAACAAGCCCTGTATGTAATTACCTCTAAGATGCTACATTATATGATCATGACTTATGGAGAGGCGAATGGTTGCTCTTCTCTTGCCTAAGGTAAATTCTAGGCGAACATCTCATAGATTGCCTATATTGTTTAGTAACGATGATAGAATATAGAGGCGAGTACTAACACTACTCGCTTCACTGGTTTAAATTTAAATTCAGGAGAGCAGGTGATTACTCCGCTTCGAAATTCTCCTGTAGAGACATGTATGATTCTTGACATTTACACAGAATCTGGTTGTTAAATCTTTTGTGCTCATTTTGGATTTCAGAAATTAGGAATGAAATTTGGTAAAAAATAATTAATACATTTTACTTCTGGGCCGATTTCAATCAAACTTGGCTGCTATAGTGTTAGGCATCCGAATAGAATATACATAACATTGATTGGTGGATTTATTTCAGCAGCTATCTTGGGTTTCCAGAAATCCCCACAAAATTGTTTAACCCTTTAATGGTCATGCCAGCCAAAACCGGCCTCTGTTATGGTCTTGAGGAATGTCCATTTACAGACCAAGAGAAGACAATTTTGAAAATTTACCACTGGAATGACTGGCTTTATACCCGAGCCAGTCATTCCAGTGATCAATTTTCAAAAGTTGTATTCTCTTGGCCTGTAAATAGACATTCAATAGGCAGATATTACAATTTTTTGACCAAATTTGACCATTAAAGGATTAACATGTTACTCTTACAAATGTCTGGCCACAATGTGTGCTTTTAAAACTATTGCTGGCAACAGTACGCCAGGTGAGCGATACTGAGCTCCAGACACACTATCAGATCTGAATGAAATACCTTATTATTTCTACAGGGCAAGGGTAATGAGACAATCATGATAAGCCTGCAGGGACAATAACTGAAGCACTAGTGTCTCCATATTTTGAAAGTAAAAGACTAAAAGTGACAAGATGATTAAATTCTGTTTAGTCAAAGCATAATAATTAGGATAGTAATCCGTTGTCTCTCACAGACCAGCTGTTACCGATTTGTTATAATGTAGGGGAGATTCTGTTGAATATTTTGAAACTAATTTGACTGGGAACTTTTGCTCTCTATGGCAACAACAACTTCCAGTCAAATTATTAGCTTCAAAATATTCACAACATCATTAATGAATAGCTCTTGATATCGAGAGGCTGTAGTTAAAAAGGTCAGATCTTTATGAAAGTAGATACACCGATGTATATTTTAGAAAGAATAATGCTGTAAGCTATTCAAGACAATAACAGTTTAAAAGCAGTATTATTTCAAAATATGTCTGTTTGAATTCTTGTTCACTTAAAGAGTAGACTTCTGAAAGTGCTTCAATATCCTTCATATCAATTCAACAAACTCGGGGAACATGCTTCATACATGTATTTCAACATCTCTCTTTAACTGTCCTTTCTTTTGCAGGTCTGTGATAGTCGTGTTACTCATGTACTGAAGTCCTCTCTAGCAGAGTGTCAGTCTTACCCTGAGAGTGACACTGCCCTTGAGGAAATCTATGTGATTTTAGGTGGTTTAACCATTTATCTAGAGGACTAGACCCACTTTCTGAGATAACGACGTGGCATGTGCATAACTTTGCTCAGTTGAATATGTGATGTTATAGTGTGTGCTTTAGTAAGAACTGGTGTACTCCCCTGGCAGTATGAGAACTATCGCCATGTCGGACACTCAGTGTGAAGGCTTCCTTCAGTGACACACACCTATTATTGATAACCTACTGTGAACAATATGCAGTATTCACACATGCGGCTACATTTCACTCACTGTCTGCAGATTTGATTTATATGGGACAATATTCGGTACATATTGTGCTTTAATCACCAGGCGGAATTCTACTGTCTATGACTCTATGTTCTGAGAATATTATCATATATATACTGTTGCGATACAACAGATTTAATAATCTTTCACAATAAAAACTTTTATTATTGCTTAAATGGGCAAATTTCGTTATTAGTCATTTGAAATTGTTGAAATTATCATTAATTTCAAAGATTTGTGTCAATCAACGCTACCTCCAGAACAGCCACCATAATATATTATAATTTAAAGAAAATGAAAAGATGAACATCGAAATGTTGTTGATTGGTACCATCATAGAGGAATACAACTATTAACTCCAGTAAAATACCAGAGATGAATCAGAATAAGTTAAAACGATGTTTCTAAACATAGACATTAACCATGTATTTATCTGAATAAACGGAGCAATCATTTTACCCATATTGCAAACAAAGATGTAAGTGGACCTAAGTGCCTATCAGTGGGGTTTAAGTGCCACGCAAATAGTATTCCATTTGTGCATTGATACCTATAACAGAGCTTATTTACTGGTGCAATACTTTTTGAAAACAATCTGACTGGAAGTAGTTACTAGCAGCAGCAAGGATTCTCAGTCAAAATGTTTTCCAGTTGGCTAGTGTAATTTTCACTGATTGTTTCTATGGTCACAATGATGCCAGCGAAAAATTTGAAACCATTTTCACTGAAATTCTTTGCTGCATATACCAGTGGCCTGTCAAATTGTTTTCAGAATAGTTTCGGGTATTTTATATCGCTTTTACTAGCAGATATACTAGTGGCCTGTCAAATTGTTTTCAGAATAGTTTCGGGTATTTTATATCGCTTTTACTAGCAGATATACTAGTAGATCACTGTTATATAACAAGTACAGTAATAACAGGACCGCTTGTAAAAAGGAACATAATTAGATTTATAGAGCATTTGAGCATTGGGAGGCATATTAAGGTAGTTTAGTTGCTTTAAGTTATTCTGATTCATTGTATCTTCTTTACTGGTGATAGTAGTTACATTACTCTATGGTGTTACCAATCAACACCATTTGGAAGCTCCCTTTTCCTTTACCGTAACCACATGCATCAAGTGTGAGCAAGATTTATTCATGATGTTTTGTTGTCCATGATTCTCTTAATTCTTTTGGTTTTATCCATGAAACTCCAGTGTCAGTCTGACAGTCTATAGCTTTTTCAAGGGGTTTATATAAGAAAGCTGTTGGATATTCAGCAAATAGTTTTACTGGAGGGCAGTGTTAGCATAATCCTTTCATTGACATATCTCTGAAAAAATAAATTCCGTTCGACATAAAAAACTTATTCTGTTGAATATTTTGAAATTGATTTAACTGGAAGTTGTTGTTTCCTAAGGCAGCAACAATTTCTAGTCAGATCAATTTCAAAATATTCAACAGTTTTCCTCTATGGTTGCCTTGAAAATTAGATATGGGGAATTCATCCGTGAAAGGGTTAACGCAAACAGGGGTCAGAAAAGCATAGCACAATGAAAGCACGGGCCTTCACAGTACACTCACGTATTAGTACAGTCGTTCTATGTGAAATCATAGCACAATGAAAGCATGGGCCTTCACAGTACACTCAGGTATTAGTACAGTCGTTCTATGCGAAATCATAGCACAATGATAGCTTGGGCCATCACAGTACACTCGGGTATTAGTGCAGCCATTCTATGTGAAATCATAAAAGATTGTTGTTGCATCAACTATTGCAATTACTATGATTCTATTCTAAATTTCTATAAACTGAAAATATTCGGAATATCAGATCATTATTAACTCGCCTGACCTAACGGCCCAAGTGAGCCTATGCCGTGGTGTTCGTCCGTCGGTCAAAGTGCTTATCCTGGGTCAGCTTATGCAATGGTAATTCGGTTGTAATGAATAACCTGGACAAATTTGCACAATATTCATGTCGTTGATACATGTATATTTTTCAATTGGGCCACTATGGCGTCAAAAGTGTCTGTTTTTGAAGCAATGTTGCCAACTGAAAGATTTTACTGTTTGAGATTTAGCTTTGACCTCAAAATTGGTGCACATATTCAGGACCCCATAGACAAACATTCGGCCAGCAGAACCAGAGTTATTCACAGTGTCCAATTTGAAAAGCTGTTGCATTGTGATTTTTACCCAAAAGAAGTCGAAGCACTCTATTCTCATATTAACCCTTGCGTCTGGCGATGCAGGTAAAAAATCATGACAGTTATGGCCGATTATGAGATAAATGCTGACAAATTGAGCTTATGCCGTGGTGGTCATGACTCAGCTGTCTGTAAAATCGCATCTTCTATGACCAATTTCAGGCAAATTTGTCTGCGAGAATCTTATCGTGTTAGCAGGGCTCAATTATAAGACTAACCTGTTAACCCGAGGATAGTAGAATTTCATATGGGCTAGTAAAACTGCACCTGCACTAACCTGTCTGGGTTAGTTGCTCTCAAAAGAGGAAATACAAAAAAATGCTATTCTAATGTAATTATGTTGAGTACCCACCAAAGGCAGCAACGGCTTTCCAAACAAACTAATTTCAAAATATTCAACGGGTTCTCTGTATCAGTGATTGTATTAAAGAAGTGATCAGCTTTGAGCTTACAAACATTGGGGTAGTGAAGTCTGCTGCGGGATAGTAAAATCAATGATGCACTATCCTGTCTAGGTTAGTTGAACAAATCCTTAAAATCTACCCCTGGGTGTTAGGCTCCAGAAAATCTCTTCAGAATTCTGATTGATCCATAAATTGATAGGTGAAAATCTTAGATTTTGTAAATGATTTACTGGAAATTGTCAAAATGCATCTCCTTGGTGGATTTCAACACAATTTTGCCATAAGAACCGTATGGTGCTACGCTTCTGAGTTCAGAACTTCGATTAGTCAGTTTTGGGGTGAAAATCTTGGATTCTATGAAAAAGTTCCCAGAAATTGTCAAATGCATCTCCTCAGCCGCTTGGTTGATTTTAAACAAGTTTAACTAGATGGGCCCTATGGTGGTACGCTCCAGAAGTTCTATTCAGAAATTTGATTGGTCAGATGTCTCATCCTTAACCATTTACCCCTCAAATTCTTCAAAATAAGTATCAATATTCTCATAGAAAATGTCCATTTGCAGGTTGAGATTATTTTTGAAAAGTTATCACTGGAATGACTGGCTTGATTTTCGAGCCAGTCATTCCAGTAGTAAATTTACAAAATAGTATTCTACTGGAATCCTGGTCTGAAAATGGAACATTTCTCAGATCTATCACAGAATCAATTTTTTGGGTGGCACGAGTATTATTGGGTTAATCAATTCCCGGTTTTAACCAAATTCGGCCAGGAGTACCCCATATTGAGTGCCTGGAATTTTAACTGATCCATTTTCAGGTGAACATCTTGTTCTTGAAAATGACATCACAGGAAGTGCTTACGGTTCAGGCTGAAACTCCTGATATTTCATCGATAACTAAGGGTGATTAAAGTTTGTTCAAAAGAAATTGATCAGTGATAAAATATGGCTGTCATGGACCAATCATAATTTACTGTTTGGTGGCCATGTTGGTTCTTTATTGGTTCAATGGAACCTTTCATTCGATCTGATTGTGCATTATCAGTGTTCACTACAGGTAGGCAACTATTGGGTACATGAGAGAAGAGTCAAGAAGATTGCCAATGTTTCCTCCTGTGGTAAGATAATCCACCACTGAGCCGTGAACTGGGTTCGTCGTTTAAGTAGTCCATTGTTGAGAACCATGCCACTCCCTTAAATTTGATTTTAAATTATTTGTTTGTTTGATATATTTATCATGTCGATATTTTCAAGGTAACATTCATGATTTATGCCAGGTTTACAATTCTATCAGTATTCACTCAATGAGCTTAAACTTATATAAGCCTATAGGCTCAGCTTTAGCCCATTTCCCAGATGTGTTGGCTTTCAAGATTCAAAATTATTATCATAACAGCTAAAAATTTTACATAGGCTTTTATTTTTAAAAAGGAAATAGTGTATGATGTCCAAAAATTTCAAAGCCAAATCATACTTGAGAAATGGGATATCTATAAAGAAATCCATAAGTTTTAAGTTTATGAAAAGTCAGTTATTGACCCATTCACTACTGGTAAGCAACTATCCCATTTAATTACTAAATGCCAAGTTATCAATGTTCAAACAGTTTGGACACATTGACAAATTGACATTTAATAACTACATAATATTTTAATGGCAATTTGATATAAATGTGTTGCAGCCGATGATTTTGACAGATTTCATTTTTACAGAACCTCGAGAAAGTTTATTTCAGATAAAGGGGTTTCCTTCTTTCGTGTTTATTATTGCTCATTAATATGTATGAGCTGAAAGAATGCGGGTTTTATCCAATCATTATCGCGATTCCGGCATTCCTGTGAAGGAATCGTTTAGTGGACTCGATTTACTCGTTTGTTGCTGGAAAGAAGATACGACAAACCTTCGATTCGCGCAATGCTAAATGCTAGCGGGATGGATTGGCGATTGAGCTGTCGCTAAAAATCGTTTAATATTAGAAAATATATTCTAATATGTACAGCGGGATTTTAGAACACGATTCACAATTCTTTTTTTATATGAGAATCAATAGTTCGACGCATTTTTCTAGCGTTGAATGTGAAAATTCATGTATGTTTAACACATGTATGCCTACCACCGAGACCCCCGAAATCTCAATACTATCGCTCGGCAAACATTGCCAAAGTTTAATTTGATGGAAATTCATCAAAGGATAAATTATTCACGTGTGTTTCGATATCGTACTACGCATCTTTGTGTCATTTTAACAAAATTAATTGCATAAATATATCTAAATGCAACTCTTCTCCTTGCCAGTCGGACTAAATAACACGTTAACGACTAGAGGGAATTCCCTCGTCCCTTCCACTTGTGACGCGTGTCACGTGGTGAGTTTCACCGGTTTTACGGAACTTGCCGAGTGATATTAGGAAGCAGCAAAAGGCCTAATTTTCAACATTTATAATCACGTTCTTCTAGCATACACGTTTTAAAAAAGAATAAAAGTGCATGGTAACATGTTAATCTAGCATCACTCTATCTGTTTTCAAAAGAAAATGCTAGCCATGATCTACACTTTAAAGGAACCTCTACAGAAATTAGTCGACAAAAAGTCTCGTTTCTTGGAGCTGCATTGATGGCATACATAAATACATGCCATGCTACAACTGGGTACACACCATTGTATTTGACCTATGGCGTACGTGGACGGATGCCACTCGCCTTGCCCGTTGATAGTATGGACGGCATTGGAGACAGACTCACTTTGCTCAGCAACATCTTACACCATGCGCCCATTGACACTGAGAAATCGCATGCTCAACATCGGGACCAGATCAACAAGAGATCTAACGATAGAGAATTCAAGGTAGGGGGCACTGTTGTTGTGAAAGCAGAAGAGCGCATGAAGCTCACATCCAGGTGTAAACCCCCCCCCCCATGAAATCTTCAACATAAATGGACCCATTGCACACTTAAGACACCAGCGTCCTGAACATGAGCCAGTAGAGGGTCAGGGGTCCTGAGATCCGCTGGGACACAATTCTTCCTGATCCATTGCGGAATCCAGCGCTTGGGACACGGATGGGTTTAGTCAGTGGAGAGACTTATGGGGAGGATATCATCTGTATTCAACAAGAACAGATGGACATGGACATTCCAGGGCCAAGCGGAGATACACCAACCCAAATGACACCGGAATAGACCAGCTAGGACCAGCTAAAACTAGTTTGCAAGAAACTGTGCAGCAACTGCCTGAACCTGAAGAGGTAACATCAGAGCAAGCAGAACGTCCAGTTCTTGTAGAGCAGCCTATAGAAATGTTTCCTGGTGTTCAGTCAGAGCCTCAAATAGACATAGACATGCCCAGTCACGTTTTTGCTGAACAAATAGATATAATTTATGCAAGCGAAAGCACTTGCCAATCACGTTAAATAAGCGGAATAAACAGCGACACATTTTTGCAGTAGATACGCCTTTAGAATTAATGAGTGAATTTGCAACAAGGTATTGTGAACATAAAATAAGATATCATGAAACAGCAATGTAATTTTCCGTTAAAATTTTGAAAAGTTACTGACTAATTGACTTGAACTAAATTTGTCGAAATATATGTCTGTAATTGCTAACTTTAGCATTCAAAATTATGTTGCTTCTCATAGTGGTAGCGTTAGGCGTGAGTGTTAGCGCATACCCACCTATCTGGAAACAACTAAATAGTGTTGCAAAAGTTAAACCCTTACACAAGTCCGATAATAAAAGCGAAATTAGTAATTATAGGCCCATTTCTATTCTGCCAATTTTATCGAAAATTCTGGAAAGACATGTACACAATTATCTATATAAATTTTTGACTACATATGATCTATTATGCGAATCTCAGTCCGGCTTTAGACCCAAACACTCCTGCGAAACCGCGTTGCTAAAATTAATAGACACGTGGCGATTTGCAGTCGATAATGGAGAATTCGTTGGAGCTATTATGATAGACTTCAGAAAAGCGTTTGACCTTGTAAACCACGACATACTGCTACGAAAACTAGGCATTTATAAGTTTCATGCATTTGCGCAAAAATGGTTTAGATCGTATTTAGAAAACAGACAGCAGTATGTTTCAATCTCGGACAAAACATCTGGCATGTTACCAGTCACGGTAGGCGTACCGCAAGGCTCGGTGTTAGGACCTTTGCTATTTATTATCTACGTGAATGACCTCCATATGAATCTTACCTGTAATGTCGATATGTATTGTGACGATACAACCATGCATTGCCATTTCGATAATGTAGCAAATATAACTGAAAAATTAACAGCTGATATGGCATCCGTCCATGATTGGTGTCAAAACAATAAAATGGTTATAAATACCGACAAGACCAAATTACTAATGATAGGCACTAAATTCAAACTAAAACAGATAAATCCGGAAATTAAAATATCTATCGTCGATGGAGAAATAGAAAGTGTAGAAAATGCAAAACTCTTAGGCTTAAATATTAACAACAATCTCTCCTGGCAACAACACATCAACAAAATTTGCAGCAAAATATCTTCCCTAATTTTTATGTTAAAGAAAAATAAACGGTACATGAATGTTGAGCAACGAACCTTATTTTACAAATCATACATACTTTCGCACATTGATTACTGTTCTCTCGTATATTACGCAGGTATGCCAACATTGTTGAGCAAACTAGAAAAACTTCAAAAACGTGCAGCGAGAATCATCTTAGACGTCCCACATAGAACACCATCGCGGCAATTATATGATGAATTGAAATTGACGCCACTATCACAACGTATAACTATTAAATCAAACATTATGACATACAAAGCACTAAACAACCATACACCTAAGTACATCAGCGACATGCTTACACCCATAGAGACAGCACACACATTACATCTACGATCTAAAACTAATAGCCATTTGAAGCCTCCGAAAATACGAACCAACTATGGAAAATACAGTTTCACATACACAGCTAGTCAAAATTGGAATTCCCTTCCTACGTGTGTTATAAATTCAGAAACGCTATCATCTTTTAAGCACAACATGCACATACATACACACTTTCAATGATTTTATGCTTTGTTTCAACGTTCCTGCATTAATAATAATAATAATAATAATAATAATAATAATAATAATAATAATAATGATTAATAATAATAATAATAATAATAATAATAATAATAATAATAATAATAATTTATCGATTGCAAAATATAATAGTATCTAACCATAAGAGCCGAATTTAACCTGCTCGGGGCCCAGGGCTAATAACTTTCTGGGCCCCAGTGTTCATTAATCTCCCGAAACTAACGGACTTCTCCGGGTTTATCTATGCCCCGCCCATCTCTATCGAAGCTCCACCTACTCATCATTCGTGTTGGAATCGGTCGATCTCCGCAGATTTTGGATATCATTTTATAGAAAACTAAATAAACTATTGGATATTTTGAAGCTAGTTTGTCTGAGTGCTGTATCTGCCTAAGGCAGAAACGACACCCAGTCAAATTAGTTTCAAAATACTCAACAGCATGTTTATTACATTAGCATAGAATTACAAATACATACTTATTATTGTCGTCTTTCCGCCATTTGATATTTGATATTGAAATGGTTGAAAATAGGTTTTCATTGCAACAATTATGTATAGTTTTGTATATATTTTGTGCATGATTTGTAAATTTTGTAAATATAATTCTAATTAGTTCATATAGTTATTTGGCGAGGGCCTCTGGGAGATCAGGGCATTGCTCTGAAGATTTACCCTCGATAAATAAAGATTCTTATCTTATCTTATCTTATCTTACCGGCCATAAGGCCATTTCTGTAATGAGGGATGCATGGACGAGCATTGTGTCTATAACACCACTGCCATTACCAAGTAATTTTCCAGAACACGTTATTATTGTTGGCATTGTCATACACACTGTGAAAAGTGAACAAAATCTGCCGGTTGACGATGTTTTTGGGTTGGAAATGTCGTATTCATCGTCGTGCAGAAAGTGTGAACATGGATTTAGTTCAGCATGCAAAACTAAAGTGTGGTTTACTAAACTTTGTTGGTGATTTAGCATCTTTTTTGTTTGGAGTTGCGACCTCAGGTGAGATTGGCGGTATGAAACACATTTTTAAGACGGCAATGTCATAAGCTAATTCACTTTTCTTATCATTTTGTGTTGCATATGAAACATACACTTGAGGAAATATCCGTGAATCTTCAACAAGTTAGTCATGTTTCTGGAGTTGCAGCCAATATCACTAATAGACTTATTTAGAACAACATTGACAAAAGGGTATACCTTTGATACAGTTTTGTCACCTACTTGATTCACTATAAAGTGTCGTGGACACTTACTATGAAGCAAGATGAAAGTTTAGACGTTAAACCGCCTATCTAGAGCTAGGCTGATTAACCAACGCACTATTTAGCCCAAACAGCCTTAGCGATCTCAGTAAGCATATTGATGTGGGAATCCAATTCATAGAACCGTATCAATGGTATTTCCAAAATAGTATCTTTAGCCCATTATGGAGTGGCACACACACGCTGAATTATGTCGCAAACACACCCTTTGTAGATAATGAAAATTATGTTGAATATGGTGTTCATTTATGGCCAATGCCACTTAGTCAGCCTGGTCATTTTATACAGATTATGCTATTCACAATTAGTAGAGGATTGCACACTAGAACTGGATTGTATTTTAATCCAAAACAATGTTACGGAAATGAACCTAGAGACTGTAACGGAAATTTACTACTGGATGGAAACCACTTACCATGCATTGCCAATTTATTGTCAAATTCTACTAGTAAAGATCGCAAAGTCAAATTGACACAATCTAATGAAACTAATGATACATTTTTCGAAATTGAGAATACTGGTGTCATGCTGCAAACATTTGGTGAAGGTACCAGCGCCCATTGCAAGGGTAAATCAACAAAAGCATATGATGTGCATTATGGTGTGGGTGTGCTGGATCCGACAGAGAGTGTATATAGTGGATCTGGTTGATAATTTCAAGAGATCACTGCAAATCATCGACAACGAGTATGCATTATTAGGTACCAAGGTCAATTTGTTAATAATCCATATTCCGAGTGTGCTGAATGAGTCAGGAATAATTGCTCACTTGAAGGGAGAACCATGGGTGAGCTTTCAAAAGGTCAAATATGTTCCTCTAGTAACCATTACATGAACTGAACTTAAGCGAGCTTGATTCTATTAATGTACATAATATGATGATCTATGTAACTGTTTTTTGTGATAATGTTACTACTAATATTCGTAGTGTGTTACAGGGTGAACCTGTGCTATGGACTCGTGAAACGATGTAAATGTTGTACAGACAAGAAACATGTTGCAAATGGGTCTACTATTTGTGCAGTCAAGATACCCATTGTAATTGAGCTCACCATTTCCAGACGTTTGAGAGCTGTTGAGCAGATCGAGATGACTGTCCTGGAGCGGCCAAAGGTTTCAGAAATGGCGGAGGGTTCAATTAAAGATGTTGCTTTTCATTCTATTTATCCAAAGGCTTAAATTTGAGGGATACCCTTAAGTGGAAAGGCGGTTGATTGCACACTGCCATTAATTGTCGATCTACTGGCCAAGGATGGTCTTTTAACTATTTGGTGAGGGGCATATGCAGACTATGGGTTGTATCAGACGTCATGAATCTGATGCAGCTGTCTTCTCCATCACCCATATCTTAGACACCATCTTGGTGCAGTTAGAAAGAAGGGAAATGGGTAGCATTGTATTCCCTTAAGATTGAGACAGCATTTTGTACATAAATAACTTTCTTATAACGTGTTTGATAATCTTTAAGATACACTTAAGATATGCATCGCATTTATAAATGCTGAATTTATAAAATGATTTGCACGTATATCTTGAATGTGTACGCATAGCACAGTATGAATCCACGTTTCATCGCCGATAGGATTAGGTGTTAACCTTGGTAACATGACACGACGTGACTCAATATAGCGGTGATCGTGTTAGTCACCGAACTGGTCGTATAAAGCAGGGTATTGTTAAATTTCAGCTCATCCGCCCTTCTGTTTGAACATTCCACTACATTCGAGATATGGTTATAATATATTACATAAATGACGTTTTAAGCGCCACTTCCATTTTTATAGTTGCTGTTAGGTATTTCAACATGTATGCATTGCTCTTGCCCGAAACTTGCATGCACGCACGCACGCACGCACGTATGGATGCACGTACGCACGCACGCACGCACGCACGCACGCACGCACGCACGCACGCACGCACGCACGCACGCACGCACGCACGCACAATAGATTCATGTAGTCTAATTGCGGTATATTTTACATACAACCACATTTCCAAATTCTGGATGCTATGTTTGAGATTATGGTATTCGGGCATACGCACATATGCACGGACGGGCTTACAATAGGCTAGCATAGATTTAGTGCATCTATTGGCATGGAGGCTGGAGAAATAATTGCGTACGATAGGCCATTATTTAATCAGGAAAATGCAGCCAATTTGCTATACGTAAATAGGTTCAGATGCGTATTTTATAAATGGGACAGAAAATGACTGTTCATATTTGACATCCGAACACTGATATAAAGGCTTACAGAAAGTATTTTGTGATTAAATTTGTTCATTAGGGCATAGAGTTGGGGGCTATCGCACCACACGCACGTGCATATGCTCTCACGCATGCACATGTGCACATGAGTACACCCACCCATCCGTATCATCAAGTGGTGAAGGGTGGGTATAGTGGTTGTGGGTTGACATGTACTAATGTGGTACAGGTAAAAGACAACTATGCTTCCATCATTTAAGATAGAGCCTGTTTGTGTCAGGGCTATTACTGTCCCGTTTTAGTTCACACATACGAAAGCTACGTTCGAAAATGAGGTTCGATACCTGTAGGAATATGTTACGTAAACTATGCCACTAACCCTTATAGACCGACGATTGTAACGAATTTGTTACATTGATGTTCAATTGGAACGATTCAGGATGAAATCACTTTCACTTCACGAACTGTCGGTTGATGACCTGTCATAATAGATCCAATTCCGAGAAATCCTTGGAATCGACTGTTTTGACGATCCACTATAGCGGGTTTGGTATAGAAAAGTGCCAGAAAATCCATCAACGTGAGTCGGTTCCAACCGTATTGGCTACATCTTTAATTGCTCAACCGAGAGGTTCCAAGCCCTTTGATTGGCTAATAATGATCTCAAAATCCAAATTGGCTTCGGATTCGGCAATTTCTGTGAATGTTCGTTGGTCGGAAACAGGCCGACGGTTTCGTTTAAATAGCAGATGGCACACTATCTGGGCATCTTGTTTAAACACATTTTAGCTATCAGCTGTAAGCTCGTGCTCACCTAAGATCGGAGGGATGCAATTGTTGCTCTCTTGTTAAGATTCGGACTTCGAATAATTTCCAAATTCAAATAGACATCTTCATTATTTTCAATAACCTGCCAGGATAGCAGCTGAGGTAGATAATACATTTATATTGTATATGTAGTAGCGTGTTCCTGCAGCAAAACTTTGACGATAACTTAGGAGAGACACCTACCCTTTCTTGGCAATCTTCTGAGCAGCAAATCAGGCCCAGCAGCACCATACACATCACATTAAATTGTGAGGCGAGCCAGCACTGCACTTGTAAGATCATCCTAGAATCGATTTACTACACTGTGCCATCTTAAGAATCGATACAACATCCACGATCACCTCAGAGTTAATTTACCATCAATCAGAAGATCCCTTTGCGATCTTAGAAAAGTCTTGCAAACGTCACCTTCGTCTCGTTTTTGTAATATGTCAAAGTGACCTCACCACCCACAGTCTTTATACCGACTGGCTAGGTGTCATATTAACCCTTGTGCGCCGGTGCCGATGTATGGAGGAAACTAGCATGCACCTCCGGCAATCCGGATACACTGTTTATACGTTAAGGGGCATCCCCACATACCCACTTGATGCGGCCCTCCACCTTAATAGGTAGTTGTATCTATAGTAGAAGTGACGCGGCGAGCGGAAAATCGTGATGTTCAATTAGCTTGTAGAACGAGGAAACAAGCCCGCTTGTTCACGTGGCGGCTACAGAATAAACCAATCAAATACGGCGCCATATACATGTCTATGTAGCCAATTATAATATCGTTATTTAAAAAAACGACTGAAACACTGGTGCTAGATTATAGACTGTTAATGTATGCCGACTATATACGATATCTGTATGTGAAGTTATAATGAGCAGACTGCCTGGCTCTGGACCGGCTGGTCACTATAGGTCAAGGAATGCCGTGCATGCTTGCTATGTGTAGTCTGTCAGTTCTAGGTTCCTAACCAAACATTGGTACACGCTGTAGTGCATGCCTGTGGTGCATGCCGCTAGTAGCCTGCATTGTTAGGGTTGAGTGGTGACGGGCATCTAGGCATTCAACCAATGCATATATGAATGGCCATAAATAGAAACGAATGATGAGAAACTCATAAATGACATTCACAAGTGCCAAACTCTGTATGGGCGTGGGGGCTTCGTGATAATAAAGATACCAATCATACGAATAAGTTGTTAAATATGTTGAAAGTAATTTGACAGAGGTGTGTTGCTGTTACTAGAAGTAGCAGCTCCCAGTCAAATTAATGTGAAAATAGCAAACATAAAACCTAATATTATGTAACTTGTTTCTTTGGTAAATTGGTCTTTCGGGCTCTGGAGGTTACGTCTCTCCCCATCCAACATGCCCACCATCCCATACTACAAGCAAATCGGAGTGGTAAATGCTGAACATACAAATGCTATAAAAAAGATGGACGGAAAGATGAATTGAGCGGCCAACATATGGATGGATTGAGAGACATATATGGTCTTTAGATTTCAATAGCCAATGGCAAGATTAATGATGATACATACATACACATACATATGCATCCATAAAATCACACATGTTTGAATGCACATACACACACAGGCCTGGATATACTCGTGCGAAAAACGCAGTACCGCCCTTATCTATTCACGCACGCACGCACGCACGCACGCACGCACGCACGCACGCACGCACGCACGCACGCACGCACGCACGCACGCACGCACGCACGCACGCACGCACGCACGCACGCACACACTCATGCACGCACTCACACACGCACGCACGTCGCATGGTGTGTGTGTGGTTTACGAAATCGTTGAGTGTGCAGACACAGAATATATATATATATATATTGTCTTTACAACGTCCCATAAATCTAGCAGGCGATAAGCAACCATACAGCCTCCATTAGTTGGTTGGCGCATGCAGATATTTCGTAGATGCCCAATCGCAAAACGTGTCTGGGGAATAATTGTTGAGATTGTCGGTATCCCGAGACTCTAACTGGATGTGGCATCAGCATCATCATCAGCAGCCAGCAGTAGCAGCAGCAGCAACAACAAGAACAATAATAGCAGGAGCAACAACAGCAATAACAGCAACAGCAGCACCACCACAACCACCGTCACCTCCACCACCGCTGCCGCCATCAACAACACCTACACCCCAACTAACTAAATGGAACGACTGCTTTATTTAGACATCCTCAAAGAACAGACTCACAATCAACATGTAATCTACATGTATATAAACACGCACTTGATCGCGGAGATCTGCGCAACTACCGTGTCGCCCGCGCCACATGCCCGTGCCGCCCGCCTCCTGTGAAGACGTGCTGTTAGTTTTGCAAACTAAGCCCGCGGCTAACTGATTGGAGCATATAAGCACCACATATAGTAAGCCTAGAAGCATGCGCTTAGTAGTGCAAACCACATGCATTCTATTTACATCAGAAAATAAGATTTATAATTTAATAGAGAGGTCCATTTCTAGCTATGCTCCGCCCCTTTCTTGATATGCTCCGCCCATTTAGCTACGCTTCACCCATTTCTATCCATAAATGCCCATTTACAGGCCAAGGAAATACTATTTTGATAACATACCAAAAGAATGACTGCCTCGCCTATCTCGTTAGTTACACCACTGGTAAAGTTTCAAAAACACTATTCTCTTGGCGTATAAATGGATATTGTTCAAGCCCGCTACAGAGACCGGTTTTGGTCAGCATCGCCATGGACTACTTAATAACAAGCAAGACTCAGAATTGATGACTAGGCCTAGTAACGTAGATGTTCACCTTCTATGTATCAACACAGCAGAGAAACATGGGAGATATATAAACATCATAATAATTGCTATACCAGTACGGTGTAACCGGATAAATAGTTGATATATTATTTCGTTGGTGTCCAGTTTTGAGGCCCCCCCCCCCTCATCAGGGTATTATTAAGCAAAGAAGGAGCCCCCCTCTAGCCCCGGCGAGCTCCATTCGAGTTAAGCCTATCCAGGATTTCCATCACACTTGGTGGGCTTTAAAATCCTCATGACGGACGTCATTCATGACGCATATATATTGTGATGTCAGCCAACACGTGATTCGATTATGACGTGGGTGATATATGGACGTGGACGATTATGCTTGGGTGATAGAGCGGATATATCCATTATATGTACTTTTATTCGCGGTAACATGCCGATCAATAATCGCCATTGAACTCATGCAATGAGCGTGTGCATTGTCAGACAGGAATACAGCTTCAGCACAACATCTCATATGCCTTTGAGGATTGTGTTTTATGTAATATGGCACCTATGCAATCGCTATGCCAGACAAGATTACATAAGGCGTATTGATCCTTTCGAATATCAGAGTGGTATTTATTACGCAGCCAGCTATATTATGTGAATTCATGTGACATTTACAACCCAATGGATGGTTTGGAATCGAATACCACGTATGCTGTCCCTGTAGCGCTACTTTGCTGGGCGTGAAGGGTATCAAAACAGCCTTTGTCCCAGGAATCCATTAATTACTCTTGTCTGCAGGGATATATAATAAGTGATTTAAAATGCCTATCATCTACATCAGGGAATGGATTTTATTGGGTAATCCCGTTAATCTGCTAGAAAATGCAATTTATTGTAATTAATTATAGTTCCGTCTTCCGTCTTTCTCTTTCATATTGGCGTTAAGTTGGATTGGACCGCGTTGCCTCGAATAGTTTTGATCCGATCAACTTTAAACTTTGTCAAGTTTTAGCATCCATGCAAGAATTATTTGCTAATGTCTTCACGTTTCAATTGTGTTTGACATACAGATGTTTACCTGCCTAACTGAAGCTCCATAGCAAATGATTTTCAGCACAGATTTTGAACACACCTAGACCATATAATTATTTATCGGATCACTACCGTGTGCATGTTCACGATTTACTCATTCAGGCTCTACATACAGGAGATGAGGAAACGTATTTTTAACAATTCATATTTCGACAGTAGATATAAACATATATTTCATATTTGATAATATTATGATATTATTAAGATATAATATAGCATCACTATTTCAAATTAATCATATGCACAGTTAATTATCACATTATCATTTTTACTAATTAAAAAGGAAATTAGTGGGGAAGAGTCTCCATTGGCCAACACATGTGAAGAGTAATTGCGTAGTCCATTCCTATATATCCCAACTACAGACACACGAATCAAAACGTGCCTAAAAAATCGGACACCAATTAGGGCACCGGCATGACGTTTAAAAGGTCAGACAAGGTCATATTATGGTGTTAAATGGAAGCTCTCGTCAAGATAAAACAATTTAATTGTGATTGATAAACTAGCATGGTCAACAATGTGACTCTCAGAGATGATTAAAGGTTATTCAGGGTCATAAAACTGACGATACCAATGTGTTGTCATAGGAACAGTGGGAGGGGCGGGCATGTGACATCCAAAGGTCATTTAAAGAATTTTCAAGGTCATATTATGTTGTAAGTGGAAAATGATACACGTGTGTCCAAGACGGGTAATATTGGGGTCAGATTAATGCGTCCATTACGACAAAACAATTCTATTGTTATTGACAATCATTAAACCTCTAGCGGTCTCTCAAGCCCATATATGGTATAGCATGATCATCATATGAGATTAGTCGCAAAGAAGAGCTCGTGTGTAAGACATAGTATAGTATCTTTATGTATGGATATATATGGTTGTGTTTCCCACTTAGGGTGCATAATTATCATGCAAAGACATTTGAGGTCAGATAGGAAAAAACCAATAATACGATAATGGCTCATTATCAGCAAAGTCATTTTAAAATAGCCGTATAGACATGGTAACGAGCTCTGATATGTCTGGTGCTGCGGATCCTAAGTTATAATAATCATAATGCCATCAAAGGAACGGATTTATAAATGAAAACATAATCAGATTATGGTGTAAAAATGCTGGGTCAACCAAATGAGAGTCTGGATATGGTCATGGTCCATAGACACAGGTGATACATACGGCATAATGATCTGATAGACTTCAGATATGGTTTTAAATAGCGTGACATCAGAGTGTCTGGTGGCGTATATACCCCAATAGCATAGATATTTACAAGAAGGAGATGTGACTTACAATACTGATGCATAATACCACCATGTTACTGAATATTTTGAAACTGATTTGACTTCAAGAGTGAAACCGCTAATTTTTACACCAAGAATAAGTTGTGCCATCATGCAGCACAGATTAAGCAGTACGTTAGCTAACCTGGGAACGCACACACATAGCTGAGAAAACTAATAGAGAAACGCGACACTATGCGAAAATTAGACAAACCGTGAGAGTTCTCTAGCCCACTCTTCAAACACAGAATAATTATTCACATTCTTGCCAAAAGATGCAGTTAAACCTGGCTTTATCTTGACAGTAAGGGTGCGCATTTGAATTTAGCTGATCGTGTAGTGCATGTTGGATCGGTAATGAGATGGCATAATCATGTAATCGCAAGGAAACATACATTAGACTCATTGTGCAGCTCATCAACACCATTCAGGATCATTATATTCTTGTTTGTATGGGGGATTTCAATGTTCTTGTTATTCTCTTGGCACAGTTCATCCATGTGTAGCCTATTCATCCAAGTGTTAATGGATGACTTGCCTTAAGTACGGGGAATCACTAGCAGTTATTCTACGGCAATCAGCTTTATCAGCATCTTGGCTCAGAACACGGTCGTCATTTAGCAATGTTCCGTACCATGTCTGGAGGTGACAGCATGCGTGGAGTGAAGAACAACGGTAGACATATTTGGTGAAAAGCATGACAACTAGCCATACATATGGAAATTCTCGCACACGTTATCCTGTGTTCATTCAATGATTTTGCAGACGATACACCAGGACTTTGCTCATGCTTGGGATCGTATGGAGAGGGCACACGCAACAGCAATGGAGATGCACTGGTGGCATTCCTTAGTTCCAATTGACCTATTTGCCACAAATACGGCTTTCAACCACCTATGCCGCCACCGGACACGATGGACTGGACACATTGCTGATCGCATAGCCCCAAAAGGTTCTAAGACTACAAAAGCTCTCTTCAACCAAATAGATTGCATACTATGCAAGACAGCAGCAAAACCCCTACTTCGGGATGCTCATTCCTATCGAGTCACAGACCTCAATTCTGACAATCAGCCTGCCATTACACGCCTCCATATGAACCAGCTCTACCTAATGCATACACGCCATACCAGGCAAGAGTGTAGAGTCACTTACAACTTACCCAAGCTCATCAGCGACACTGACACTCAAATGTCATACGAAAAGGCCCTCGGGGAGCACATAGTTAACGTCGACGTCAGCTCCGATCCAAACGATATCTATGGAATCATCAGCTACTAGCACCATAAGTGTTCTAAAAAACAACATAATTAGGTATACTGAGTACCCTGTCGTAGTAAAACTGTCAGCAAAACAGAAAGTGTTACGTCTGCGCATTTATCAAAGTGGCCAAAGTGAAGATCGTACCAAAACTACGCCAGGAACGCAATAACATTCTGCGCCACATTAGCGAACGCTTAAAAGATCTTGCTATCCATCAAGCATACGCCTAGTAGATGAAATCTCTGCCATGGATGACTGCCACAAAATGTTTCGGGCAGCCCGAGCCCTGCGAGTTGCTGATTACACACCACCACTAACTGTATACAACTTTGAAGGACACTTTATCGGGACTGAGAAGGGCAAAACCGAGGCAATTCGATAATGGTTCAAGCAAACAATTCACTGACCACGATGATGAGCCCTTGCACCCATTCTCAGGAGACCCCAGGCCATTACTAACACCAATTAATACAGCAGAAGTTGAGAAGGCACTTAAAGCCTTGAAAAATGGATGTGCATCTGGACCTGATGGCATGAGCACTGAACTATTCAAATATGCAAGTGACATTATCTCAAAACCGATCACGCACATAATCAATTCAGCCTTTATGCACCACTTTCCCATCAGTGCTGTGGGCCAAGGCATCTTTATCGCGCTACCCAAGCTCAAGAAGCCACCTGCCCTCCCCCCACCACCGTAGCCAATCTGCGGCCCATTGCGCTCCGTAACAGCATACGGAAAATCCTATTCAATGTTACTCTATGCCGCATCCGAGACAAGATCGACGACTTCACTGGATCATGTCAAAATGGCTTCAAATGGGGACGCAGCTGCGCAGACATTGTATGGGATCAACGCGAGCTTCCGTCGGTAGTCATATCCAAACACTGGGATTTCCAGAAAATGGACAGTGACATGTCACGAGCCTTCGACACAATTAAACGCTCAAAGATCCTAGATATACTACACCAGGCCAGTTGCAATGAAGATGCGCTACGACTAGTGAGACCACTGCTTGCAGACACCAAGCTGAGAGTACGAGTCAGGTCAGTGAAGTCTATAGAGTTTGAGACATTAATCGGCTCTCCACAGGGAGATGGTCTATCCCTGTGCTCTTCACCTGTTACCTGGCTGCTACATTGAAATCCGTGTGGGGAAACTTCACAAGACCAACAACCCGCCCCCCCCCCTCACCACCCTCGCTGTCAATACACGGCATGCCGCTAGAGATGGAATATGCCGACGATGTGGACTTAATAGATGAGGAAAAGAAACCCCTTGACGAACTTCTCCCAATAGCGGCAAGCAAACTAAAAATTGAGAATCTCTTTATGAATGAATCCAAAACAGAGTTCACCCACATGTCTACAAAGCATGCAACTAAAGAAAATGACGATCCACTCCGTGGCGGCGAACCATGGAGGAAAAGTACAATCCTGGGCTCACTGCTATGCAGTACTGCTGGCATTGCTGCACGCTGCATCATGGGGGACATAGCCTTCCAGTCCTTCTGGAAGCTATGGATTCGTAAATCAAAGATGCCCTTGGTAAAAGACTACGTTTATACAATGCAACCTGCGTATTCTTGATGATGTATAACTGTAACAGCTGGACAGCTCCAAAGGCAGCTCTAGACAAACATTAAGCCTGCTACTGCAAACACATACACACTATCACTGGACACCAATGGTTAGAGAGCATAATTTCCAACGATGCACTATACAAGATCTGTAATACGCCGCCGCTGTCTATAAAGGTCGCCCAGCAAAGATGGTCCATGTTGGGCCATGTGCTAAGGGTGCCAGAAGACGCACCAACGCAGAGAGCCTTGGAATTCGCCCTACTCGGAACCAGCAAATACAGAGCCAGCAGAGGACGTCATTGCATAAATTTGCTAAGCGTGCTACGAGATGACCTCAAGAAAGAAGGATTAGGTACACTTGGGTACAAGTCAAGAATGGACCTGATGAAGCTAAGGATTTCGGCTGAGGACAAGACACAGGGGCAAAAGCGAAGAAGGACTGATTGCAGCTTCTTCTTCTTTTCAATCGCTGGTATCACACATGGAGAGGCGTTCTCAAGATGAAATCTGTGGTTTTCTGCATTTCTTCCACAGACCCATACAGCTTTTCAAGAAAAGAGGTTGACAAAGGCCAGATCTCTTCTCTCTGCAGCTGATACGTACTGCAACATTGAAGTATGTGCTCTCTGGTCTGTTCTGCTTCTCCACAATGACAAACTGGCGATGTCGTAAGGTGGAACCACCTGCACATATGTTGGTTTAGTCTGTTGTGTCCAGTTCTGAGACGAGAAATGCACAACGGTAATGAAATGACTGATTGCAGCTGTAGGATGTTTCTACCGCAGAAAACAGTAATCATACATACATACATACACCAGTTACTATCGAGCCATTCATCTAATCTACACGACTAAAATAAGTTACTTTTGAGGTTAATGCCCTTCGAACATGTCAAATGGATATGTTCATTCAGAGGGCACAGGATGTATTCCACCAACTAGAATGCACTTGGACTGCATCTTCAACAGGCAGAATGTTGCCCTGTAATTCTTTTTGATTACCTATTCCCGTTATCTTCTGGCATTAATCAAGAGCAGCATTCGACGGGATTTTTAAATCTGTAAACCATTTCAAAATCGGTTAGGAAATGGCTGAGTTATCCACGGAAAACCTTTCTTGATTATCTTCAAAATATTTCCGTGACGTCATAACCACGTGGGCGCAGAAGTTCTAGAACATTCGACTGCGCTATTATTAGCTACGCGCTGATTGGCTGTTGCTCGAACGATGATTGGATGGAGCCTGCGCCTATGACGTCACGAGGAGTATAAAAGGAGACGTGATCCAGAGATTGAGATTTTATAGATTTAATTTTACAGACTGCCCTCCACCCCCTATCAAGGGTGTCCACCCCACCACACCTCATTTCGCATGGATGCACACTCGCCATGCCATCCAATTCTTCTCCCATCCAACTCCCCCTGGAGGTGAGATCAGAAAATTTTGAAGAACTTCAACCCTGGAGAGAGTATTTAGGCTGCAATGGAGTGGGGGGAGGGTGTATGGGGTGGGTCCCTGGGTTAATACTCTGGATAATTAGGCGGTCCTAGGATCCTCCCCCGGGAAAATTCTGATAATTTGACTCTGAGTGGCCATTTCAGACAATATTTCTAATAAATGGGCTTAATAATGTGTGGTGGGGCACTGGCGGGGTAGCTGGACTCTTGGTTCCAACACCCGTGTTTAGTGGGGCTTTTGTAGGAGGCCTTGGGGGAGGGTGTGTGGCATGGTGGTGGTGGCGGAATTGATTTTCCTCCTGATTCGATGAGAATGCAAACTTAATCTCTGACCCACTGTGGAAGCCCCTGAGTCCCCATCCTACCCCCAAGTGAAATAAAGTACCCCCCCCCCTTCCACCGACTCTTACACTGCATCCAACACTTACACCCGCCAACAACAGTTCATTAGGCAGCAACAGGCACCGCATACACCCCGGGCAACATCATAATTTTTTTATTTTTCAGTTTTAACACTTATTCAGAACAACCCTTCGGGGAAGCAACGCAACCATTCGGGGAAGCACCTCTAAGAGCGAGTCATGGCCCAAATACATCTCGGTGTAAGCGGCCAATAAACCAACTAAAACAAACAAAAAAAATCACTGTCCTTCGGATGAGACATTAAACCTAGGTCCCGTCTCCTTACATGTAGGTGGACGTTAACGATCTCACTGTCTGAGGTTGAAACTCGTCAGATAGAGAAATTTTAGCTGGCCCTTTGGTCACAGTTTGGCCTCTTTTAAAGGAATAGGGGCAGGTGGGAAATGGAAGTCTTTGGCCAACTGGCGAAAGCCCATTAATCTGACCCTTAGTCCATTACACCTGCCTTTGTCTATATATAGGTATACAAGCACATTTTTAAAAGAAGATTGTGCGTGTATGGCTCTGTAAAGATAATTTAAAAATAAGATGTACCGGCATTGGCTGTGTGAGCTCACTACAAGATTCGTTTACCTGCCAACTGATGTGTTTCCTGGTGGTGTACAGCTTGCATTAGAAGTATTCTATACATTTTCCTGGTTCCTGAAACGGATCCATTTTTCCCCTCGTCCCAGCAGCAACAGGATTTTGAAGGAAGGTTCGTTTAAAGAAAAGCAGTTCCGAGAGACGGGATCTACTCATGCAAACGCAGGATGAAGTCACACATGCAGGACCGGTGCGAGGTCACCGAGATAGCGTCTATTATAGTATTTAATATGTTATTATTCCGAGGGGGATCGTCTGCATGTTTAGAATGAGTACATGCGGTCACACAGGTACGTAATACTCTATCTTAAAGAGAGGTGGCGTGAGATAAAACAGCTGAAATAATCAATGTTATGTAGTCTTGCAGCCCTCACTGTCAAACAGGGGGTTCTCCTAAGTGAAATAATGAAGAAAAATATGTAATTACCAGTATTCGTAAATTTGTGGTGTTAGTTTTCGTAAATTTGTGGTGTTGCAATTCTTTCTTATAACTGGAGATATCTTGACCAAACTGCATGGGTGATCACCACTAGGGGTCATCTAGAAATGTGAACAATTTGGGGTCAAAATTTCAAATGGCAAGTTCACAGCGACCAGATTGATCACAATTATCACGATTTAATAATAACACAGGCCTTTCTAATCTCGTCCGTTTGCAGACCAAGAGAGAACTATTTTTGAAAATTTACCACTGGAATGACTGGCTCGATAAACTAGGCAGTCACTCCAGTGGTAAGTTTTCAAGGATAGTCTTCTCTTGCTCTGTAATTACATGTACCAGATCTTCCATTTTAATTTTTTCTGGTTTTTTTTTAAAATCACATGGAAAGTATCTAATTTCATTTTCCAGATTTATTCATTCAGACTGCCCTCCCCTCTACCTCGATTAAGGGTGGCCCATCCCTTATGGCATGGATGCACACACTCTACCCCCTCTAAACACCCCTAGGGAGTCCTGGGGACTGATTAGAAAATTGTAAAAAAAAACCTACAAGCTTGGGGAGACATTTGGAGTACTAGTTGGGAAAGGGTTATAAGATGTTGGTTCTCGGGTTGGTTGTTCACTATTATTTCACATAGAAATGTGTACATTAAAATGTTTTCAGGGTTTTCATGATTCTGCTGAATGTAAATCCCAGCATTCATCACTCAAGTTGCTGCCGGTTTGCTTGCATCTATCTCGGACGTGGCGTTTCACTTTGTTTTATATTTCCGACAACCTAAATGTATTTTCTCTTTAAGTTTAGCAGTTATCGAAACAAGACTATTTTTGAAAATGTACCACTGAACTGACTGGTGCGGTAACCGAACCAGTCATTCCATCGAAAATTTTCAAATATAAATTTCTCTCGAACTGTAAATGAACATCTGAGAGTATGCATACAACAGTGCTTGAATTGCAAAAAAAAAATTTCCATTATATAACGTCATTCGCAATCAACCTATTATTTCAAATAGCAACAGGTTTTAATTCTAAGTTTTTGCCCAGGATATTTCTTTTACAAACACTAGATATTCTGTTCTCTAGTTTTCCTGTTTCTTGTTTATTTAAGTTTAATTAATTTTATTTGATAACATTGACAATGATTTTCATCTCATAATATTTTTATTTCATAATTCTCACCTGAGTTCATTTTATAGATTTGATTTTACAGACTGCCCTCCACCCCCTATCAAGGGTGTCCACCCCACCACACCTCATTTCGCATGGATGCACACTCGCCATGCCATCCAATTCTTCTCCCATCCAAATCCCCCTGGAGGTGAGATCAGAAAATTTTGAAGAACTTCAACCCTGGAGAGAGTATTTAGGCCGCAATGGGGGTGGGGGAGGGTGTATGGGGTGGGTCCCTGGGTTAATACTCTGGATAATTAGGCGGTCCTAGGATCCTCCCCCGTGAAAATTCTGATAATTTGACTCTGAGTGGCCATTTCAGACACTATTTCTAATAAATGGGCTTAATAATGTGTGGGGGGCACTGGAGGGGTAGCTGGACTCTTGGTTCCAACACCCGTGTTTAGTGGGGCTTTTGTAGGAGGCCTTGGGGGAGGGTGTGTGGCATGGTGGTGGTGGCGGAATTGATTTTCCTCCTGATTGGATGAGAATGCAAACTTAATCTCTGACCCACTGTGGAAGCCCCAGAGTCCCCATCCTACCCCCAAGTGAAATAAAGTACCCCCCCCCCTTCCACCCACTCTTACACTGCATCCAACACTTACACCCGCCAACAACAGTTCATTAGGCAGCAACAGGCACCGCATACACCCCGAGCAACATCATAATTTTTTTATTTTTCAGTTTTAACACTTATTTAGAGCAACCCTTCGGGGAAGCAACGCAACCCTTCGGGGAAGCACCTCTAAGAGCGAGTCATGGCCCTAATACATCTCGGTGTAAGCGGCCAATAAACCAACTAAAACAAACCAACAAATAGATTGAGAGCATTCTAGGCCACGGGCCGAACAGGTTGGACTTGTACTAGCTGCGATCGACAGATATTACGCATATAACTTCACTTTCTGTCAGTTTCTCTCCCGTAGCTAGCAGTCAGCCAATCCACCGCATTAAAAACAGTTTTGTAACTCCCTACATGCGGGAGCAATTTGGAACTTTCTGATTACTGTTCACGAATATCAATATCTACTTCGGAACACGAACTTGCGTTGAGGCCTTTACGGCCTGGATATGTGATTCTACAGATGTAGAGGCAGGATGTTCTTTGATGGGTGTCTCGCCGGATCTGCCGGCCACGCCTAAAAGTGGTATTTCAACTGTCACCGCACTAATATCGTGTAGGTTCTTCTAACTTTCGACCGCAGCAAGTAAGCTCTGCCCGGTGCATCTTCAGAGCTGGCTGACGTACCCAGCACCGTTAAGCTTTGTTTTGTATCTTCGTTTGCCTCTAACAACCCCCGCTTGTGATCAGGTTGTTTACCACTTCCATCCGTGCCATTGGTGTATGGGAACTTTCTTCACAGCAGTAGTACTATCGTATCTTTTGCTGACTGCTCGATAGACATCCTATTAGGCTTATGGTGCTGAGCGATGTACTCCCTCCATGAGTGTTCTTGAGGGAATCATGTTTGCGGAAACCAACTTGCGGGAACCAACAAGCGGGAACTGTCCAGCTCCTGAGAATGCGTCAACTCACGTCAACTACCAAATGACGTATCCATGTTAGTAACACGGTAGCCTAACTTAAGAATGACTATTCAAGTAACTATACTTCACATTTTAATTATTTCGCTATATGTACTTCTCTAATTATAGTGTATCCGTAAGAATAGTCCCGATGACTAAACGTGACCGTAACGGTCTTAAGACCGCTAGTTATAATTTCTGTATATGTTTATGGTTATTCTCATTTTCTGTAATGTGTTTTACTAACCCCCCCATAGTAGGTTAGTTAACCTGTACTAAGATATAAAATTCTGATCATTTGATACCGTATTGATTGTTCTGGTTAGATTATGTGTATATATGGCCAGTGGCCATCAGTTCACATGTTTTGTTTATTTATAGAAAATATAGGACTGCAGTGCACGTAGGAAACACTATACACCACCACTTATATATGCAGCACTTTCTCCTGCCACCAACAATTTTTCACTGAGGTCGCTGTCCGTGCTATAACTCTGTTTAGCCTGCGATGCTACCGACTACACCGTTTCTATTCAGCTCGATAGGATAGGTTTAATATGATTAGAGCTACTTTCTTCGTTAAGAAATCTGTAGTATATTCGTCTCTTCAGGCAGTGCGATAATCTAACCCCGCACTCCGGTAGGACTCATAACGCCAAAATTGTGTCTCTCTTCATGCTCCACTCAGCCTTGTGGCTTCTTAATTGTTTGGATATCCCTATCCGCACCATGGGCTGATCCGACTCTGGGAAACTGTTGGGGTTTCCGAGCGGTGGTGGCCATGGTGTGGTGTCACATACATTTCCCTTGTATCTTTTGATACTTAGTAGTTAGCACTTTTGCCAATATAGGAAAGCACTGCGAAAACATATCTTAATTATTATTTTATTTGCTGAACAATCCTCCCGCACCGCAGTGCAAAACTGGGCAACTTGTATATACACCTAATGACAGGTTAAACGGTTAGTTCCATAGGACCCGGTGACAGGCGAGATACGTATCCCCACCGAATTCCATAAGAATGTCTGGGCATGCTATTTAGATCTGCCACGCCCTTACAGGAAGGACATTTACGGTGGGTATTCGTCTCTCTCACCCCCACCATAATGATAGAACAATTGTCTAATAATGCTTACGTGAAAACTAACCAATGTCCTGTAACGTTGTATGTGGTTACGGAGCGTGATGTCCGGATTCTTATCCAGTTCGGAGATCTTACTTTAATTTTGATTTTCTAAAAGCAGTCACGCCAAAATGGCTATCAGTAATGGAGTTATTTCATCTTGAACAATTAGTCAATAGCGCAACTAGAATTACGGACAAAACAGCTACCCTAATAGACCATATATACGTTACAGAGAGAAACAAATTTACGTTAGTAAGCGTAGGAGATTTAGGATCAAGTGATCACTATCCCGTTTTTGGTGCGCGACAAAACACCAGACAAAAATCACATAGTCATCACACTATAAAGTATAGATGTAGAAAAAGGTTTGACAATCAGAAATTTCTTCAGAATCTTTCCGATTGCAACTGGGAGATAATTGATTTGCTAAATGACCCAGATGAAGCGCTGCAGATATGGCAGGACGCATTTATAGGCATTCTAAATAAACACGCCCCTATTGTTGAACGTAGAGTAAAGCGATTCTCTCAGCCAGGATGGATAACAGATGAAATTTTGAAGGCCATAAAGGACAGGGATTATTATAAGAAAGCTAAAGATATGATCAAATATAAAGAGTTGAAACGTAAGGTAATGTCGCTAATCGAAAGATCTAAGAAAAACTACTTTAGCACAGCGTTGGCTGACAATAAAAAGAATCCTTCACATATATGGACAATAATGAAGAGTATTAATCCGAAACCTAACAAAATGCCATTGACTTTGCTTGATAGTGACAGTAATGAAATTAAAGACGTCGAAAAACATTGCGAAATGTTCAATCAGTATTTCACTACAATCGCGGCAGATCTCGCAAATTCCATAAAGACGCAATCTCACATAATTTCAGACGACATTAAAACGCATGTTAGAACGAAAATTCCGAGCGAAATTGAATTTACGATACCGAGAATAACTGTTAATAACGTTTACGAGGAACTTAGTCGGTTAAAAACAAATAAATCCGCGGGCCATGACGGATTGAATGCACATTTCTTAAAATTATCGGCACCAGTCATAGCGCCATCAATTACACGTATTATAAATATAAGTATCGATACAAAACTGCACTGCTTAAGCTAGTCGACAAATGGAGATTTGCGATAGATAATGGTGATTATGTCGGCGCTATATTGATAGATTTTAAGAAAGCTTTTGATTTAGTTAATCACGATATTTTACTAGAAAAGTTAGGCCTATATCAATTTGATAAGCTTGCGTTAAAATGGTTTTCATCTTATTTAGAAAATATAAAACAATATGTGTCAATTTCTGACAAAATTTCCGGACATCTTCCGGTAACCGTAGGCGTACCTCAAGGTTCTGTATTGGGGCCACTCTTATTTATCATGTATGTACACGATCTTCATATGGGAATAACTAGTAATGTTGATATGTACTGCGATGATACGACGATGCACTGTAATTTTGAAAAACTTGCACAGATAACAGACCAACTGACTAGCGATATGTCTGTGATAGAAAATTGGTGTCAAAATAATAAAATGGTGTTAAATACGGAGAAAACTAAACTTTTAATGATAAGCACTAAGCGTAAACAAGGGCAGATAAATCATGAGGATATTAAGATACCAATATCTAATGGTGAACTAGTCATTGTAAATGAGGCGAAACTTTTAGGCGTACATATTAATGACACTCTTTCATGGGACCAGCACGTAAGAAAAATTTGCAGCAAAATAGCTTCACTTATCTATATGTTAAAGAAAAATAAGAAATATATGAATGTTGATGAGCGAAACCTGTTTTACAAGGCATACATCCTTTCACACATTGATTACTGCTGTCTTGTCTATTACGCTGGCACGCCTACATTGTTAAATAGACTTGAAAAATTACAAAAGCGTGCAGCTCGAATACTATTAGAAGTCCCCTTTCGAACACCGTCAAAACAAATGTATGTAGAATTAAACTGGACTACACTAACACAAAGAATGACAATTAAAACAAATATTATGACATATAAATCATTAAACGACCTTGCACCGAAGTACATGAAAGATCTGTTCACATTTGTAGAAGACACGCATACACTGAATTTACGGTAAAAAACGAACGGTCAATTAAAGCCTCCAAAAATAAGAACGGATTACGGGAAAAACAGTTTTACATACACAGCAACAAAAATGTGGAATTCTTTAACTATTAATATTAAACATTCCCCGACACTCGGATCATTCATCGCAAATATGTGTGATTGTTTACCCGTATAATGATGATAATAATAATGTTTTCATTTTCTTCTGTTTTGCCCCATTGCCCTGGAGATAAGGTTACCCGTCTTCATTGGCTCAGCAACTGAACCTGTCGTTGCAGTGATGAATCTTCGAGAAGTCTTCTCCTGGTCTACACATCCACATCTTCTATTAAATTATATTTAACAATTGTTTATTTATAATCATTTGAATTAAATTAATGTCTGCTTTAAAGACAGTTTGAGCACTCTCCAGAGCATTGTCTGTTGGGAAGTGGCCATCTGCGGACCGAAAGGTCAACTGCTCTTTGTGGGTTTACCACTGGAATGACTGGTTCACTGACTGAGCCTGTCATTCGGGTCATACATTTTCAGGAGGAGTGTTCTTTTGGTCTGCGTATGATCATTTTCCGAGCAATGTAATGCTAATAGTTCTTTGTGATATCATTTATAAAGGCTCTCTCGTTTGCACACTCTCTCTCTCTCCCCTCTCTCTCTCTCTCTCTCTCTTCTCTCTCTCTCTCTCTCTCTCTCATCTCTCTCTCTCTCCTCTCTCTCTCTCTCTCTCTCTCTTTCTCTCTCTCTCTCTTTCTCTCTCTCGCTCTCTCCCTCTTTCGCTCGCTAATTTAACTACCGTTATGTGATATTTCTATTTGAAAATGATATTTGTGTGTTAAAGGAGCATGCCACAAGATCATTTTCTCTAAATACATTTATTACAATAAAAAAAAAATGTTTAAAAAAAAGAGAACCTTAAACATACAATGAAAGGACATTGGCGGCCTAGGAGAGGAGTGTTTTCGACAATGGAGCACTGGAATGACTGGCTCGGTAACCGAGTCAATCATTCCTGTGTCCAATTGTCGTGAACACTCCTCCGGACCAGCAAATGACCATTTCACATATCGCCAATCCAAAGGTTAGAGTTTCAGGATAGTCATATAGTACATGCATGGGAAAATACTTCTCCTAATGTAAATAGTTTTGTGTATGCATTATGAAATTGTATTATACTATTGTCCGTCACATTATTATGTGATTGTGCACACTTACGGGCCATATGCTTACTTTGTGATGAATATATCTATCGTATATTTTTCAACTTTCCCGATCCTTTATCATTAGAGCACAAAATGTAGACACAAAATAGGTTCCCTTGCTGTATAATTTTGATACTAATTTGACTGGATAGTGTTGCTGCCGAAGGTATCAAGACCTTTCATTCAAATTATGCTTAAGATATGCAACAGCTTAATAGCATGCCTTGAGTTCTAATATTAGTGTTGAAATGGTTAGATGTTGGCGTAGACCTACTATATTGAATGTAAACCCACGGGAGTGTATGTACATGAGTTCATGTGCGTGTGGAAGTGAGTGTGTGTGATTGGGAGTGCATGTGCTTTGGTGAGTTCTTAATTTCAGTAAACTATATATGCCTAATTAACCTTTAAGATACAAACCTTCGATTGAACCTTCTGATTTTATCCTACATTATGAAGTGCTATGTCAAATTTGGTGATTCTTCCGCTCTTTGACCCATAAATGCACAAGCCTAGAAACAAGTCCATAAAATCGGCTAGAGAAATAACCATTTGCAGTCCAGAGGACTATTTTTGAAAATTTATGACAGGAATGACAGGCGCGATAATCGAGCCAGTCTTTCCGGTGGTAAATTTCCAAGAATGGCATTGTCTTGTTCTGGAAACGGACATTTCACAATAGATAGACCTAATCGAGGTTTTCCTGACAAATTTAGTCACTAAAGGGTTAAGACATTCGACGGCGTGGGTAATGTTAATTATTTTACTAAATCTATTGTTTCTGTATGTATGTATAATCGTATGTTATAATGTGCTTAGCTGTATTTGTCTACGAAATTGAGAATTAGTTTCTATATTTTAGCACATAAAAATATCGTTATTTCTATTTCTTGCATTGTTTCCAAAGCATTTCAGCAGAAAAGAAAGGAATTTACTTTACAATGCTGAATATATCAATGCTAATTTGATTGAAAGTTTGCTTCTGTTGAAAGCATCAGTAGCTTTTGTTCAAATTACTCTTAATACATTCAGAATATTATATGATTATAAGAAATAGATTCCCTAAGTTCCTTGTCTGTACATAGATGTATAAATTTGTATATATTATATATAAAAAATAAAAATGTGTATATATGTTAATGAGGGCCTCTGCTAGATCAGGCCGTGTACTTGAAGTGCTACCCTCAATAAATAACGATTATTATTATTATTATTAAGGTTCCTCTACCTGTCTCCATGTCTCGTATTTTCGTATGCTCTTATTTTAGTTTTATCTAGCATATTTATAATTGTTTAGGTAAAATCATTGTATAGACTTATATTTTTAAGTCACCAAAATCAAATCTTGTAAGTCGATAGATCACGAATTGCTATGGACAGGCATACTGGTGACACAAATTCTTGGGATGAGACTGTTGTATTTAATATTCGGAACGATTGACACTAATTGTACTTTATATAGAAAAGGGTTTGGTAGACTCAGAGTTCATTACCATGCCTATACACGCTATTTTAATTCATTTCGTCGATATTGAGCCAAGGAACATGAGTTGGATGGTGCATCATTATTCTCATGTTGTCCTGTATTACCTTGAATGACCTTGCATAATACTTAGCCATCCTAAGTGTGAGCCCAAAATAAAGCTACTTTGTCTTACCAAGAGCTCTCATTCGAAACTAATATGACGTGCATATGGTGATCGGCTGTCAGTTTCAGTGTTATTCTATATATGATGTTGAGTCACCTCTAGTGGTAAAATGGTTGCCCCTACCAATAAAATATATTTTCTTGCTAAGAGCTTTGAGTTGACACCAATATAATCGTCATAGGACAAATCAGTTTTATTTTAAATCTTATGTTATAATATGACATTGAATGGCAGTTTAAAGTTCAAATTGTGATATCATTGTTAGTCAATACTTTTGGGGCCCACTTCTAATTCATGTTCCTGTCGCGAATATAGGTATAATTATATTGAAAAATACCTTTTCATAGTCCTGGTACCGAACTCTGGTACTGACGACACCACTAAATATATGCCGGATAATTTAAATGAAGTAGGCATACTTTGTAAGCGCTTCCCAATCATGAGACTATGGGTCTAGTATTGCAAAGAAATAATATTGAATCGCATAACAGGCAGGTTACTGGTCATCAATACCTAGCAGGGCATCTGTCCGACGAATCCAGCAATACAGCTGGTAATCGGTTCATTAACCAATTAGTTAATTCCCTGCTAGACCCAACAACACACTTGGCCCGGTGTTTACTTTACACCCTATAGTGTTTAGCTTAAACGTATTTTATTACATATAATGCAGTGGGATTGAGGTGAAAGTTTTAACAACTTACTTATCCTCTCTCCCTAAAATGAATTGTATTGTACAGAGTGTTTATATTTAATATAAAAATAATAATAAAATAATAATAATAATAATAATAATAATAATAATAATACCATCCAAAGCCATGATGCTGGTTTTAATAACCTCCAAATGTAATTTCGGTAAAATAGGCAATGGCACATTCTTCGAGAGCAAAATACCGGGGAATTTGAATTCTTGCGTTAGAATCACCATATAGTAGTGGGTAGAAGTAAGCCATGACCAAGTATTGGGAACAGTGATAACGGCATTGTCTTAGTTGACACACTCGCAATACCACTACTAATCATTCATACACAGCTGACAATGCTCTCTCTCCCTCCCTCCCTCCCTCCCTCTCTCTCTCTCGCTCTATCTCTCTTTCTGAAATAACATTAAAACGTGGGTCAAACAATTGTTACAAGAGTTCGCCCAAACGGACCTCAATGCCGGTACAAGCATGTGTTCGTCGTTTAAGAACTTCTGTCATGAGACCATCGAAAACATGTGCCTCAAAAACAATTCCAAACCAACATTCCAATCCTCGGACATCATCCGTATTATCCGCAGACTGCAGAGGAGCTGTGCTAAATCCCAGTCTTCCAAACACCCTCGACACTGGAAGAGATAGAAAACGCTAAAGGCAGCAGTAGAGAAAGAAACAAGACAGGGTCACGATTCTTACGTCAATGGCATTATCTGCAGAGACATCAGGCAGGATCCAAAAACGTGCTGGTGTTATCTTAAGGGCAAGAAACATGATTCAAGTGGAATGCTGGCGCCACTTACACCTCAAAATTGCTACAAATACAGTGATTCCTCCAGCAAAACAGAGCTATTGAACAAGAGATTTCACGCCACCTTCACCCAAGAGGATCAAAACATATCAAACAAAAGCCCTAGCCCATTTGCAAGTATACCAGCTATAACTGTCAGTCTCAAGGGCGTCCATAAACTTATAACTGTATTTAAACTGCATAAAGATACAGGGCCAGACAATATCCTAGCCAGGTTATTTGAAGAATATGCTAATAAATTTGCTCCAGCGCTGACTAAAATCTGCCAGTGTGCCTTAGACAGCGGTATGATACCAGATGATTGGAGAAAAGCCAACATTTTTTCAATCTTTAAGAAGGGAGATCGACATTTGGATTGTATTATCAACTGGTAGCTCTAACCTCACTCATCAGCAAACTACTTGAGCACATCATTCAAAGCAACATCATAGGCCACTTCAATCAACACAATATCATAGTCGACCAGCTACGTGGCTTCCAATCGAGGGGATCCTGTGAGAGCCAACTCATTATCACCACCAACCAGATACCTGAAAGTATCTCTAAAGGCCAACAGGTGGATGTCTTCCTGTTAGATCTTTCAAAGGTATTTCATAAAGTGTCCAGCCGATGACTGATATATACAATCGACAACTATGACGTAAGAGGAACAACCTGGAAATGGATTAAGAACGTCCTTAAAGATGCATTAAAGCCCGAACGCCGTGTACCATTCTAGAGAATCAATAATCCAGTATGGCCGATGTCATCTTTGGCGTTCCTCATGGAACAGTACTTGGTCAACTCCTATTCCTTGCATTCATAACTGACACGCTTGATATAACAGTCTTAACTCCGGACATTCGCAGATGACTCATTACCGTTTCTTACCATCACCAAACCAGCATCTTATGTTATGCTACAGCAAGCCCTTTCAGCACTGGAGCATCATGAAACGGACTGGCAAATGGCATTTAATCCTGGCAAATACAGTACATAAATAACCACCGTCACAAAAGGACACATTCTCCAAAAAGAGGCGAGCATTAAGTACCTTGGTGTCACCATCAGTCACGATTTACGATGAAATGGTCACATAAATAGCATCAGCAGCAAAGCACCGTCAGACCATCATTTGTATATGCGTCCAATGTATGGGGCACACACAACAAGAACTACACCACATCCATCGAATGTGTTTAACTAGAGCAGCCAGATTCGGCAGTAGCAACTACTATGACTTATTGACGGGCAGTGCCACCAAGATGATTACTGGCCTAAACTGGCAGTCCATAGGACATCGCACGAAGAAGAATCACATTACAATGATGTACAGAACAATCAATAACCTGATTGATATGCCAACTGACCAACATCTACATGCTGGTGACAGGCCCACCAACTAAAACAGATTCGCACCACCACGGACTGTTACACGTTTTCATTTTCCCCGAGAACAATAAATCAGTGGAACTTACTGATACTGGAAGCAGCAAAAGCTGACACACATGGCAGCTTTAAGATCATGCTGGCCAGATTACCAGCAGATTATTGTGTTTTCAGGTATAGAAAGCGTGGCGCGCTGTACATAGATTTAATTTAAAACAACCACTCGCTGCCTGTTCAGACACCGATGAATGCGTTACCCTCTATTAAGAGGCCTTCTTATTATTTTGAAAAAAAGAAGAAGCAGAAGAAGAAGAAGAAGAAGAAGACTTTTCATAGTACTGTATTTACAGTTTTAAAATAACAAATTACATTACACATTAAAACATATCAATCACGCATAACTTAGCTTCATGTTAAAAACAATGCATTTCCCAACAGAACAGGAAAACCGGACCAATAACGATCACAAATGTATCAGCACAATGATCCGGCACAATGCTAGAAAAATGATCCCGTCTCAAATCACTACCAGCACGTCCCGAGACTAACTCTCTTTTCAGTAGTGTTTCACAAAAACCTATTAAAATTAAGCTCGCCATTTTCTATGCTACATATCAGATTGTCAAAAGCCCACACACCTTGGAATTGATCTAACGATCCTTCATATATTTGATATTGAAATTCGATATGAATTCGTGATCTCATTCTCGACAGACACTCCCTAAGAGGATCCGTCTGTTCGCGTCCATCCATTAGTCGTTGACGTGTGACGTATGTTCCCATTTTTGCGTTCGCAATAACCCAGTTAAATAAACGATGTCGGATTTTGCGTTCAGATTTACGGGAACATTGAGGACAGTTAACACCTTGTATGTAATCAATGGGGTGAAAAGCATCAACGTCCAACAAAAGTAAAGCAGTCCGTCTGATAGCTTGACGCAACGGTATGAGATGAGAGCATGTAACGAACATATGTGTGCGGGCTTCTTGCTCACCACATTCTACACAATCGTTATTAGGGCGGTACTCTGCTCGGTAAAGAAAAGTGCCTGTGTTTAATGGTCCGTGCAAAATTCTCCTTGACAGATCCCCTTCATAATTGGTACAAGAATATTCATAAAGACATCTACAATACGCTACTGATGAAGTATCTAATGATAGGATATCAAACCATATGTTATTGGCACAATTGCTCAAACTGACTCCATAATACTTTATTAAAGATAATTTATAGAAATCGTTTTTGCAGTTCATATATGTAGAAACGGCGAATACGCCATTTTTAATTGTAGACGATAGCTCAATCGCATACAATCATGGGGAATGTGGCTGGGCCGTTTCGGCAAATCAATTCACTCACTTGGAATACTATTCCACAACATGTCTAAGTTATTGTGCACTAGCCGTTCATACCGATTGCGGAATTTAAGAGGCAAGATGTCAATTGAAATGTTCTTATCATTATGTACAATATCACCTATAACTGTAACACTTGCTTTAATACAATCTTCATAGAAAAGCGTGAGCCCAGTTATAGTATTTCGTATGATTGGATTAAAAAATAGTGGCTCATTTATAACATCTGCTCTACAAACAGGCTGTGATACTCGTGTGACTTTAAAGAAAAAGCATGAGCTTAATAAGGATTTGTAAAAGCTAAAACGTATGTCACAAAGTGTATTTATATCAAAATAAAAAAGAAGAAGCAGAAGAAGAAAAGAAGAAGACGAAGAAGAAGAAGACGTAGAAGAAGACGACGAAGAAGAAGAAGGAGACGAAGAAGAAGAAGAACGTTCTGGGATTCGAAAGGTAAATTGCTATATTGATAATTATAACTTCTTATTCGCATAGGAGAGATATTTACAAAGCTTTAGTGGCACGTGCCCCTTGCATATTGAAAGCAGCCCTTTTGTTTTTTCTATTGTGTAACTGGTAGGATAATACTCATATTTTTTCGTCTCCGTATTATATTTTGGACATTGAAAAAGAGCTAACACATCATACTCAGCTCAGTTGCATATATCACACGTTCGCTTCTTTCGAGTTCCTTTCATCTCCCAATCTCAATAGCTAATTGGTGGTTTCGCGTCCTAAGATGACTTAAATTTATAGCATCACGGTGGGATAGAAGTGTGAAGTAGGCTTCAATGTTTCCATCGTTTTTTTCATATTTTATTCTTGAGTGATAGCCAGCTTGACTAGCTAATGCCAGGTCTAAACGTGTCTCTTTAAATCGAGTTTCTAGTACTGTTTGTATCTTATTAGTTAATTCATGAATCCATTTCCTCATGCAATCATATGACGTCATATTAAACTACGCTATGTGTATGCTGACGCCCTAATCATGACGTCATGAATGATCCGATAAAGCCCGCCTTTAACGCTTAATAGTTCAACACGTTGTACGAATTGTATGTTTGTGCGATTTAGGAAACATGCTGTTGAATATTTTGAAACTAATATGACTGGTCGCTGCTGGTGCCATGTGCAGCGGATGCACCCTGTCAAATTAGTTTCAAAATATTCAACAGCTTACCTGTACAGTTTTCTGGAAATTGATAATCAGGGAGTTCAGAGATCGATCTATCCCAACACGAGCGAGGTGTGGGAGGAGATTAGCTAGAGATGGGCGGGAAAAAAGCTAAAACTGGAAAGGTCCATCTTCTTTTGTTTACGTTGTCGTTGTCCAACGTATCAGCATAACCTGTTGATGGACAGCTTGCTTTTATCTTCTCTATCTATGTAAAGTCTATTCTCTTTCTCTCTCATGTGCAGACAACTGCAATAAAGTATTGACGACGGTTTTCCATATCACGTGTTTAATATATCATCATAGAGCCGAATCATATTCATTATATCTGTATGCGTCGGGGTGGGGTTTGGTGGGTGGGATGGGCGTGTGTGTGGGGGGGGGCAAGGTGGTGGGGAATGGGCGGGCTCGGACTGGGACTACTTTCCTAGTTCTGCATAGATCATAATATTTATCGTAGTCGTTTCATATGAAACAGAATTTTGTAAAATTCTATTTTGCACGTCTCAAGCAGATCCGTTTTCTCACCCCGCCTCCTCCCCCCTCCACCCCACCCCACCCCGGAGATACCCCATCCCACACACCCCAACCCCCACCACCCCCACCCCACCACCACCAGATTTTAGATGCCTCTATCATCGCTGATAAGACCATGGCTGAATTCGGATATGCTGTTGTATTCCTCAGACCGGAAGTATCACGTGGTTGCTTTGCCAATCTACGCATGCGCACATTTTAACTCTCGCTTGAAGCAGGAGTAATCGAGTCAAATTTGAACCACGTGATACCGTTGTCCGATTATACTCTTGGTAGTTCGGATATGTTGTCGAGGGACCCCGCTTACTCCGACAACAAATCCGAGCTTAGCCTATGCATTCAAACATGTACATCGTAAATTAATTGGTACCTGGTACCTTATTTTCCGTAATTCCCTGTGCAAGGGCCTGCATTGCCTTCATCCGTTATTTCAAATTACGTTATCCACACACCGGAAATTCAGCTAAATTACCTTTATATTTCAAAAGGACTCACAGGTATAGCTATTTATCGATTATTTCAATATTATGAACCCAATCTGGAATTCTGCGTGATTGGTTTTCTTACGTTTTTCACATATTAGGATTTGTGTCCTACACGCGTTACCTGTCATTCATTATAGTAAACTCTGAATGTAATTTAAGTGTTTTGGAGAGATCTTAGAGATTTCGACCCACGGCTAGTATTTTAGCCTTGCGGTCCTGAAGACGGGGCTTGATTTTGGAGTCAAATATTCAAGGACAACACTTGTGTCAAGGTTAACCTATAAAGGGGTGGCTGAGATTTGCATTGTCCATTCGATTTGAAACGTGCAAAATGCTAGTCTTACATGGCATTGAGAGTTGTATCAATTTTCAATTGACTCCATTCGACTATTTTCGAGAAATCTAAATTTCCGTGCAGACTGTGTACAGGAGAGATATTTGAACCACGTTTATTGTAAGAGAACTGAATCACATATACGTATGGCTGTTGCCTATGCCAGTCGCCACACATCAGATATAACAGGATTTAGCGCACACACCCACGCGCGCAAGCACGCGCTCACGCACGCGGGCATGCATTTATCAATCTAATGTTGCATAAACTGTTCTCACATTCTACATGTTGCAATGTACGTATTATCGCAACACAAAGGGCCTTTCCACTGTATCCATCAATTATATGACGTCATAATCTACTACATGACGTACACACTGACATCATACTCAATGATGTCATTATGACGTCATGAATGCCGTAGATAAATACGTCACGAACGCTAGTTGAAGGCGGACTATGCGGTGTTGTGCAAATTGTATGACCTTATCATCTAATATATATCCTCTTGAATATTTTGAAACTAATTTGACAGCAACCAGTCAAATTAGTTACTACATATTCAACGACTTAGTTGTATAGTTTTCAGAAAATTGATAGTCAGGCCATTCAGGGGATCGATCACTCCCAACACGATAACGTATGGGTGGAGTTTAGCTAGTGATGGGCGGGGCATAACGCAAACTGGAAAGGGCCATTAAAACTGGTATTTTGAGATGGTGACACACTAAGGGCATGCCCTGTGCACGATAGTATCAATGCCGCCAATCCTAAGATGGTGACATACCAAGTGCATGCCCAGTGCATGATAGTATCACTGCCGCAAATCCTAAGATGGTGACACACTAAGTGCATGCCCAGTGCATGATAGTATCAATGCCGCAAATCTTAAGATGGTGACACACTAAGTGCATGCCCAGTGCACGATAGTATCAATGCCGCAAATCCTAGGATGGTGACACACTAAGTGCGTGCCATGTGCACGATAGTATCAATGCCGCAAATCCTAAGATAGTGACACATTAAGGGCATGCCCTGTGCACGATAGTATCAATGCCGCAAATCCTAAGATGGTGACACATTAAGTGCATGCCCTGTGCATGATAGTATCAATGCCGCAAATCCTAAGACGGTGACACATTAAGTGCATGCCCTGTGCATGATAGTATCAATGCCGCAAATCCTAAGATGGTGACACACTAAGTGCATGCCATGTGCACGATAGTATCAATGCCGCAAATCTGAAGATGGTGACACATTAAATGCATGCCCTGTGCACGATAGTATCAATGCCGCAAATCCTAGGATGGTGACACACTAAGTGAGTGCCATGTGCACGATAGTATCAATGCCGCAAATCCTAAGATGGTGACACATTAAGGGCATGCCCTGTGCATGATAGTATCAATGCCGCAAATCCTAAGATGGTGACACATTAAGTGCATGCCCTGTGCATGATAGTATCAATGCCGCAAATCCTAAGACGGTGACACATTAAGTGCATGCCCTGTGCATGATAGTATCAATGCCGCAACTCCTAAGATGGTGACACACTAAGTGCATGCCATGTGCACGATAGTATCAATGCCGCAAATCCTAAGATGGTGACACATTAAGTGCATGCCCTGTGCACGATAGTATCAATGCCGCAAATCCTAAGATGGTGACACATTAAGTGCATGCCCTGTGCATGATAGTATCAATGCCGCAAATCCTAAGACGGTGACACATTAAGTGCATGCCCTGTGCATGATAGTATCAATGCCGCAAATCCTAAGATGGTGACACACTAAGTGCATGCCATGTGCATGATAGTATCAATGCCGCAAATCCTAAGATGGTGACACATTAAGTGCATGCCCTGTGCACGATAGTATCAATGCCGACAATCCTAAGATGGTGACACACTAAGTGCATGCCCAGTGCATGATAGTATCAATGCCGCAAATCCTAAGACGGTGACACATTAAGTGCATGCCCTGTGCATGATAGTATCAATGCCGCAAATCCTAAGATGGTGACACACTAAGTGCATGCCATGTGCATGATAGTATCAATGCCGCAAATCCTAAGATGGTGACACATTAAGTGCATGCCCTGTGCACGATATTATCAATGCCGACAATCCTAAGATGGTGACACACTAAGTGCATGCACAGTGCATGATAGTATCAATGCCGCAAATCCTAAGATGGTGACACACTAAGTGCATGCCCAGTGCATGATAGTATCAATGCCGCAAATCCTAAGACGGTGACACATTAAGTGCATGCCCTGTGCATGATAGTATCAATGCCGCAAATCCTAAGATGGTGACACACTAAGTGCATGTCATGTGCATGATAGTATCAATGCCGCAAATCCTAAGATGGTGACACATTAAGTGCATGCCCTGTGCACGATAGTATCAATGCCGCCAATCCTAAGATGGTGACACACTAAGTGCATGCCCAGTGCATGATAGTATCAATGCCGCAAATCCTAAGATGGTGACACACTAAGTGCATGCCCAGTGCATGATAGTATCAATGCCGCAAATCCTAAGATGGTGACACAATACGTGCATGCCCTGTGCATGATAGTATCAATGCCGCAAATCCTAGGATGGTGACACATTACGTGCATGCCCTGTGCATGATAGTATCAATGCCGCAAATCCTAAGATGGTGACACACTAACTGCATGCCCTGTGCATGATAGTATCAATGCCGCAAATCTTAAGATGGTGACACATTAAGTGCATGCCCTGTGCATGATAGTATCAATGCTGCAAATCCTAAGAATATTTACTGCTAGTAGTCATACGCCTTCCAGAATTCAAACATAGCTATTTACACAATGAATATGCCTAGAAGAGATTAGTTAAAGCGATTGCTGCTTTCGTGGCATTGAGACAATAACATTCACCTAGATCGAGATGTATCCCGGATATTTGATGTTATGGCCGTGTTTGGCCTTGCCCGCCACTGTAACAATGGATCATCACAATTGTAGCTATGCTCATAGGCACTATTGGGGATGTTTACTTTGACAACAGCTTGGGCCAGCGATCGATATGTCTGGTTTTAAGTGTCAGATCTGGAATTAAAGATTTTTACTGCGATATTGTCTGTTGAATGCATGCTTTGTGGAACATGAACCGCGCAAGGTCAGCGCAATGGAAAGAAGTAATGTATATTGGTGTTATTATGTAGCTAGACAAATCTCGGGTAGAAATGAACAAGTTAATTGTATTTATGTACCTATATAGCAACATTTGATCCTAGACATTTTCTTAAATTGTTGATCAAATTAGGAAACCGGTGAGAAAACATTCAAGTTGTCACCATGCTGCCAGAGAGCAGTACAATTAAGATGCGTGTTGCACATGGAGAACATACGATGCCCACATATCTGACGTTAGAAATTAAACGGCACCATTGTCTATAAAATCAAAGATCTGTATGTGTTTTAGAGGCACTGATTTAGATATTTCTGCTGCATCTAGAGCACACCAATACTGTTAGCCAGTTATGGATTCTTTAGATTGTTCCTCTCAATACATACGTGATTGGAAGCTTGGCAACCGTGATAAATACAATTCAAAGATTCACAACGAATACTGGACTAATGTTTTAAAATCTGTGTTATATTTATGAAAGATTACGCAGTCGGTCATCGATTAACCTAACGTTGGTTAAAATGTTGTCGGCTACGATAGCGGCAGTGTCGTAGGCGTGGGCGCAGTGGCGTGTATCTGTTAATTGGCTGCCATTCCCGATTGGTAGTCGCTATCTCCATCCCTTACAAGGGCATATATTTGCCGGAGAATATGTTTATTTGAACAATGCATAGAGATAATTACCCATCAAAGTTAGCGATCATGAGACAGCATGTTGTATAATGACGAAAAGATACAACACGTATGGCTTGAAAACTGCTAATTAATGCCCTTTGATTTGAGAGAGAGAGAGAGAGAGAGAGAGAGAGAGAGAGGGAGGGAGGGAGGGAGGGAGGGAGAGAGGGAGAGAGAGAGAGAGAGAGAGAGAGAGACTAATATCTGTATTCCTACAGTGGATCATCTCGTAACACTTGATTACAACTTGGACCTATATATGTGTTGAATTGCGGTTACTTGTGGTATGCAGATTACTTGGCGATAGCTATTAGTTTCAAACTACGTAGCTCGCGTGGAGCTGACGACACGACCGCGTTATGAATCTAATTTTAATATAGTTGTCCAATACAGACACCTCCTATAGAATGGTATTCTATGAAAATAGCTCAATCTGTCACAGATAGATTCTAGCGTAATTCCTCAAGCAGCTACTCCACCAGAGGTGTCTCGCACGGCTTCCACTCGACACTCCTGAAAAAGATGTTCTTCCTATTTGTGTTGCATATTTGAACATTAATCGTGCAATCTGTGACCTGTCTATGATTGAGAAGCCGAATGGAAATATTGCATTGGAACACCTAAGGCGTCATACATGCGTGTGGCAGATGTACACTGGTGTAACGGCACATGCGTCCAATATGCATCGGAGACCGATGAATTGATTCCTTACAATTTCGTTCAGAGCTTTGAAACCATCATTAGTTTATTCAGGTTTGCAAGCGCCTGCTTGGTGTAGCGGAAATTACTAATGTCATTACATAGAGTAAGAAGATGATTTTTGCCGAGTATGTTCGCAGGTTCTTGAGAGCAGTAGTAGATTAATGAAGTATTGGACAGGACCAGGACGGTGAGGGAACCATGATGGTATTAGAAATGCGTGCTTTGACTATTTTCGTACCGAAAAAGAATAGCGTGACGAAACCGTTCAAAACCGGCCTCTAGTTGTATTGAGTAATATCCATTTACAGGCCACGGGAAGACTATTTTTGAAATTTTACCACTGAAATATCTGGCTCTGTAACCGAACCAGTCATTACAGTGGTAGGTTTTCAAAAATAGCCTTCTCTTGGCGTGCAAATGGACTTTCAAAAAGTAAATATTTTAATATTTGAACAAATTTAGTCATTCACACTTTCACGACGAAGCCGCCAAACCCGGCCTTAGTAGTGGTCTTGGAGAATGTCCAGTTTCATGCCAGGAGAAACTATTTTTGAAAATTTACCACTGGAATGACTGGCTCGATATTCGAGCCAGGCCTTCCAGCGGTAAATTAAAAAAACCAATTCTATTGGCCTGCATATGGACATTCAATAAGTAAATAATTCAATTTGTTGAATACATTTGGTCATTAAGGGTTTAAAGGCGATGAGCCATCAATATCAACTCGTAAGGCTGCATTGCCGTCACCACTAACGAATAATGACGATTCTGAAATAGTTCAATGTATTCACTGTTACGCTGCTTCCATGAACAGCTGTAGAATATCAGGCTATATTAACTGATAGCGGCACAAATGTTGTTGAGAGAGAAGCGATGAAGACTGATGTCGTTTCCAAAAACAACAGTTTCTCCAGCGGAAATTCAATTCGATCTATTAACAGCACATAAAATCCGCACATGGCGTGGCAAGGAAAAGGTCAATAAATACCTGTGACACAGAGTATGTCATTCTTTGACGCGCTAAAACAGTTCCAAGTACATGTGCATTACTACTTATGACACAAACAGCAGCACAGAACATGGGTACCATAGCTGTCCAGTCCTTCTGGAAGCTATGGAATCGTAGATAAAAGATGTCATTGATAAAAAGGCTACGTTTATACAAGGCAACCTCCGTATACTTGGTGCTGTATAACTGTAACAGCTGGGCAGCTCAAACCGCAGCTCTAAACAAATCCGATGCCTGCCACCACAAACACTGGACACCGATGGCCAGACAGCACACTTTCCACCGATGCACTATACAAGATGTGTAATATGTCGCCGCCATCTGTAAATGTTGCCCAGCAAAGATGGCCCATGTTTGCCCATGTGCTAATAATGCCAGAAGAGACACCAGAAGAGACACCAGCACAGAGAGCTTTGGAATTGACCCAACTCGGAGCTAGCAAATACAACGCCAGGAGAGGACGTCATCGCATAAATCTGCTAAGCGTGCTATGAGGTGACCTCAAGAAAGCAGGACTCGGTACACTTAAGTCAAGAATGGACCTGAGGAAGCTAAGGATTTCGGCTGAGGACAAGACACAGTGGTCAAAAGCGAAGAAGGACTGATTGCAGCTGTATGGTGTTTCTACTACTACAGCCACATAATACAGTAATCATACAAACATGGCCGAAGACAAGACCCAGTGGTCAAACGCGAAGAAGGACTGATTGCAGCTGTAGGATGTGTCTACTACTACAGCCACAGAATAAAGTAATCATGCAAACGTGGCTGAGGACAGGACACAGTAGTCAAACGCGAAGAAGGACTAATTGCAGCTGTAGGATTCGTGTACTACTACAGCCGCAGAATACAGTAGTCATGCTTACAGCAGCACAGAATGAAACAATGGAAATCAGAGATGCAGACCGACCATCGTTTTCTCGTGTTGTGTAATATTGTGAAAAGTGTTCGGATTTTCCGATTTTTTTTTGATTTTGGGTAAATAAGACTATTACTGACAACAGAGCCGTAAACCCAGTATTTGAGCATAGCCTGCTCCAGATTCATCTACAAAGCGACGTGTGTGGGATATTATGTTAAAATTTGAGCCACATCGGATCAGCAGTTGTTGAGAGACAGCTCCAACCCGACACACACACGCACACACGCACAAACGCGCACACGCACGCATACACGCACACACCCACGATTAAATTCACAGTCCAATTTTGGACAGAAATGTTAGCTCATAAATGAGCAGACATGTCTCTAATTTCTTGGGAAACGTGCAGCATGCTGAGCATGTGCCAGGAATTATGGAGACGTATTCTATTTCTGTCCGTTCAGATATTTTAATAAAGCCATTGGTCGAATAGATATGTCTTTTTCCTGATTCGTAGATCATTCAACAAGGAGCAATACGCGAGCACAAATTAGATTGAGTCCGTGACATTACTTCACGCCCGGCAACAATTCATTTGCGATTTTCTAAAACAAAGCCTAATATGTAACATTTCTCAGTGACTATATATGGTCCAGATGATACGTTTTTCTCCCTGATTATCAAGAACTTGTTACAGTTGGGGTGTGTTGTATATGCACACAATGCCATTCTTTCAGAAAAGTAAATGTCCAGTAATTGACCTTTCCAGTGTGGCGATCCATTATATGACGGCATAATCAACTGCGTGACGTGTCGGATGATAACATAATCAATGATTCCGTGAATGACATAAAGAATTACATCACGGGCACATACTTGGTGACGGACTAAGCGTCGTTGTACTGATAGTATGTCTTTACTTGTTACTATGGTTGATGTTGAATATTTGGAACTAATTTGCCTGGGCGCTGTTGCTCCCATATTCAACAGCTTATTTTCCGGAAATTGCTAGTTAAGGAGTTCAGTGATTGAGCGAGCCCAACACGAGCGAGGTGTGGGTGGAGATTAGCTAGAGATGGGCGGGGCAGAGCTAAAGCTGGAAAGGTTCATTATCCGGAAATCACGAGGCGGCATATCCACGTTAGGTCCTTTAATGTATACATGCATCTGAATAGGAATATAATACAGTTCAAGAAATGTGTCGTGATGCGGATAGATTCTTTATGATAATCAATTTCTTTGCGTCAAAGGAAATATACGGATGGTAAGTGGAAAAGAATAAGGCGCACATATTGTCCTATTCATCTCATTTACCATTCCGTGTATGCAGAGCCTACTGTCTTTACATCCATGCTTTTATGGGATGTGATGCAATGCCGTCTTTCACAAGTTTCAATGAAAGGAGCTTTTTGGAAACTGTATGCCGCTATATGCTGGCAGAAGCTTTGATAACGTATTTTAAGCACAATATGTATGCAATGAGAGTGTCTCGTGGCAAAGGAAAGCATAGCTATTCAACATGTTTCTATTGTTGTCATATGTACTTTTGATCTACACTGGCAGATACTCAATTAAAACGATATCTATGCAGCTCTGACAGACATGCTTCAAACAGTGCACTCACCTCTCTCACGCATATCATGCTAGCCGTCGCTGTCACTGCCAACAGATATACTGCGGCATCATTCAACAAGATATCGCCTCCTGCGTGTTAATGCAGTATGAGTACTGCCCAAATAGCATAGACACGCGCAAATAATTCATGTATGCCATTTAGTCGGAAGAAAGTTGTTAATTGTTAATTAGAATGACGTCGAAGGAGGTGAAGCTTGTGCTCGCTGTGAGATAGATCATTGATCTATTGCCATCAAATTCAAGAGCATCAACAACTGTCATAATATGAAGGCGTGAGCTAGATCTGAAGTTTCTACTTTCATGGTTATACACATACATGTGAATTATCGTATGCACGTCGATACCCCTGTGACCAAAATATTAGATGCGGTTTCCTGAAACTCATTTATTTCTCACCACCTACACCATGAATGTATGTGCCAGATCTGGCGATTCTATCCTCGTTTTTCCAGATTTATGGCTACAAATGTGTATTTCGGGATGCACTTATGGACCCCGTGACCTGCATATTTGACTATTTGACCTCAAACTCATTGTTACCTAGCCATCTACAATATGAATCGATAAACCAAATTAATTATGTTATTCTAACTTCTTGGACTCCGGCGGTTAAAATGACAGAAAGACAAGACGGGCGGACAAGTGGGCGGGCGGAAAGATGGACGGACATACGAAGGGGACAGACGGACGGTCGAACAGCTGGACGAACGGCAAGACGCACGGACGAACGGGCGGATGCACATATCTCTTGAAATCTCCATAACTGATTATATTTGGATCGAGCATGCAGACAAGCGATATGACACAAACACATCCGGTATGACAGCCAGCATTATATAATATGTATTGATGCTGGCTTTGGTGTGCCACAGCTCGCTGCATTTCAGGCATCATGCTATAGGCTATTGTGCTATATTTCTTAGCTGTGCCATTTAAAATACTTTTGATGCGTTCTTCATCAGCTAAGGCCTACGGCCGTCACTCTAACGGCTTTCTTAACATGTGCACACTTTATCCATTGTACGCAGGTTCGAATTAATTTCAGCACTTTTAATCCTGAATTCCCCGATTTCAATTGCAAAATTGCCATACATTCTGGCAGTTGCTAATCTCTTAAACTAATATGAATGATCTGTTGCTATCTATGGCAGCAATGATTCACAACCGAAATAGTTTCATCATACTTAAGATATTGCTAATTGGCTTGTAAAATTCAGCGAACATATGCAATTCAGATGGTTACTGTCAGCCCATTGCACCTTTTCTTATCTGACACACGCCCCTTTTATGTGTGTGTGTGCGTGCGTGCGTGCGTGCGTGCGTACGCGCGTGTGCATGTGCATGCGTATGTATTTAAAACAAACAGCGAAGACCATTTATAATTCTATTATTATTGTTTTGCATATTTTAAAACTGAGTTCACAGGGATCTGTTGATGTGAATTTCTGCAAGAGAATACATGTCTAATTGATCTAAACATATGTACCAACTTACCTGAATGATAACTTTGAAATTAATATGCTGGAAGCTCAGGGTTTAAAAGGATTAAACATTGACACAACGTGTTAAGATTGAACAGATTCCGTTTAACGGTAATAATGCATACGTAGCTCTGTACTACTTATTCTAAATACTGCCATTTTCTGCAATTTGGAATTCAATTTTAAGATTTACGAATCTTCGGCAAGAAGTAAGACGGTGTGATATTAATCTAATGTATATCTTCTCGCTCAGTCATATCGAAGAGTTCTCCATTAAATGCGCTTGACATATTGCACATGTTGAATAAGCCACATGTGAGAATTTCTAATAATTGTGTGAAGTTGTCCTTGAACTACACTCCTTAATTCCTAGACTAGCTACACCATCACGATCAATCTCCTGGATCGATACATGCCTGGCTGTGATTAATATCAATGGAGCATGGCTATTTTACCATTGGTACTATCAATGCATTCGTGCAATGCCTAGTTTACCAGGCTACCGCTGAATCCAATTTCTTCCACATATCTTATTAGCTAAAATGCCAGCAAGAATGCACCCACGTATATGAACTCATACCGTCTCCTCATCCATGCCCACAGAGATAAACATGCTAAATAAGCAGAGAATCCTAGGCAATAGATTTGTCAGCAAGAAAGTGAGCGATTGCAACTTAAAAAAGAACACAATTATGGCAAGGAAACAACATGATTATAAAGGTGCCGCAGAATGGGAATGGGACGAGCTCGGTGATAATACGATAGTGGCAGTATTGTCGGAAGAGGAGCATACACGCATACAAGCAAAACACACCGGAATACTACCGATCTGGGAGTATGGTGATGTTCGAGATCGCAGAGCTTCCAAAGCTATTAGTGCCGGAACAGCTGCTGGACCCCGGGTGTTTGAAAGACGTATGTATCCACACCTAATCGGGTGTACGATTTGTCAAGCTTCAGCAGGAATCCTACGATGATTCATCAGGAGATCCTAAGGTGATGAGGGCGATTTAATTGCATGCCAGCACATATACCATGGCTAAATCAGAGTGGCGAAACCTAAACTATATCCCGCCCTGATACGCGATGATGGTGGGACCGTCAACAGCTCGCGACTGCGGCCGTTCGATGCCATCAGCCAGGGTATGTTCTATGAGGCTGAAATGTACAGCATATCGTACAGACGATATAGAACGCCATACAGCAGTCTCGCCCGCACACTCACAGCTGCCGGCATACAACAGTCCCGCACGCACACTCACAGCAGCCGACATATAGCAGTCTCGCACGCACACTCACAGCTGCCGGCATACACCAGTCCCGCACGCACACTCACAGCAGCCGACATATAGCAGTCTCGCACGCACACTCACAGCTGCCGGCATACACCAGTCCCGCACACACACTCACAGCGGCCGACATATAGCAGTCTCGCACGCACACTCACAGCTGCCGGCATACAACAGTCCCGCACGCATACTCACAGTGGCCAGCATACAGCAGTCCCGCACGCACATTTACAGCTGCGGGCATACAGCAGTCTCACACGCAGACTCGCAGCTGCCAAGTGATGCATATAATGTAAATGACATATGGCGTGATTTGCACGAGTCATCCCGCCTCTGAATACAAAGGTAAGACTGGATCAGACAAATACAATCTGACGTATTGATCTTGATCGCTAGCTCTATATGTTGTGGGATTAATCCTCTGCAATCGAGTGTATCACCATCGCAATTCTGATTATCGATGGTTATTCAAGTGAATACGCAGAGACATTACATCAGCGTCAAATTTACCTTTCGCGATCACAGAGAATGCTTCGCAGTCATCGTGTGGCTAATTATCATCCCAATCATTTTCCAAGTCCGCCTTGGCATACTTCCTCTATAAAATAGTGTCAGCATCAGGATAAAATCAGGAACATGTGAAAATGTGTGTTTGCCATCAAATATCCTCCTGGAAATAGCTAATGTTCTGGACATATAAGTAAACTGCTACGTTTTGACATGCGAATCAAAAGGCGGTCGCTGTTAGATGTTGCTGATACCCAAAACGTTATTTTCTTTTATTTTCCAATGTGCACAACGGATTTGTGCGTGTCTTACTTAATTTTTCTTTCATTTTGGAAGGCAGAATGGCCAGCAAGCTGACTCCTGCTACTATTGAAAAATTAATTGTTTTAGTAAGAGCCACTTCTGGACTATATAATCGGTTCACTTAATGAATATACTGAACAGAAAAGGACGAGAAACTGCCGGGTAGGTCTATGACCCCAAGATTACATGGACTATTGAATACATGGGGGTTAACTATGGGGAACTAATGATGTAATGTATATGTGCTTTATTCCAGTACAGTAAACTCTCTCATATAAGATCACAGTTGTCCTGTCATCAAAAGCGGAAATATGTTGTATTTTACTTTGCAATTTTCCCTCGGAATTGTTTCTTTTAGCAAGGAAGTTGTCCTGTTATCATAATGTCCTTAGCTTAGAGATTACCTATATTCCATATTTAGGTAAGCATACCATTCTCGTGAAGAACTATGCCTTTAGAGGTATGCATGTGCTGGTACTTTCCATTGTAATTTTGCAAGATGAACATTGTGCCATAGTGAATCAATCAATACTAGTGCATTTAACTCATTTGGTGGAATATTTGAACCCATATTAAGAAACACTCACTAGAATACAGCTGTGAAGCATAGAGGGTATTTATTCACATTAATAACATCATTTTGCTTGTGCCATTTTTCTTCCGAAGTCGTAAATCTTACAAACATCTGGCAAAATCATATACTTTATTTGTGATTATTGTGTATCCGATCTAGTATTATTCTATCCATAAAAGAATTTATGTAAGGTAAATGGTAACAGCAGCATGCATCACAACCTTTCTACAGGACACAGTTTTTAATATTATTACATCTGCTTTAATAGAACATTACTTGTACGTTCGTCTATGCCCAGTTTGCAGATGCCCGTGCAAAACCCAGTGTGGCAACGATTCCGCCTATAAAAATGAAGCAGCAGTCACAGTTATGGTCATTATCATGTACACGTGTGAATTGATTAGCTCATTAATTTTGCCTTAGATTGTCCGCGCATGACAGGCAGCGCAATGCGCTGATCAAACTGTGAAGCTCAGTAACGTATACCACCGAAATGAATGCGCTATTTTCATCTTATTTCTCGTTGCGTATTGATTTCTGTCGAGTTTCCATGAGAACAGGCGGCGAAGATGTATTTGTATCAAATTGGTCGTGTCACGTTTCAGATAAGTGGATCGTGTTTGTGATAGTGACATGTACATTGAAGTGCGTGTGATAAGGTGCATAGTCGATTCTGCAATAAGTAGGTTATGAAAAATGTTGATTAACTTTAGTTTCAGTTTGCATTTTTGAATTACTATTTTATCACAAATATCCCCGTTCGATTGCCTTGCATAGTTGTCTTCATAAATAGGTCTTCATCATCATCATCGTTGTCGTCCACCACAGCCACCACCGTCGCCACCGCCGCAACCACCACCACCACCACCATCATCATCGACATCGCCACAACAACCACCATCACCACCACCGGCGCCGGCGCCGCCGCCGCCGTCGCCGGCGCCTTCACCACCACCAGCAGCACCAGCAGCACCAGCACCACCAGCACCACCAGCACCACCAGCACCACTAGTACCACCAGCACCACCAGCACCAACAGCACCACTAGTACCACCAGCACCACCAGCACCAACAGCACCACCACCACCACCACCACCACCACCACCACCACCACCACCACCACCACCACCACCACCGCCACCACCACCATCACCACCACCACCACCACACACCACCAGCACCGCCGCCACCATACCACCACCACCACCACCACCACCACCACCACCACCACCACCACCACCACCACCACCACCACCACCACCACCACCACCACTGTAATCACAGCCACCACATCACCACCATAATCACGACCACTGTCATCCGCAGTCCATGAACGAAATAGAAGCTGCAATGTGCGCATGCTCCCTCCAAATGTTCCAGTTTCCCATCTGTGTGTGAACAGTCGCAATGTACTTGCTTCAAGAATGCTGTTCAACTTCAGTGGTTCTGGATAATGTAATAGGCCTTCCTACCACATGAATTGCGGAAAACCAGTTTGATATGACGGCTGAGTTCTGCTTTGTATGATTGGGAGTTTCGGATTTAATGCCCTTCATTGAGTTTAAGGAACACGATCCAAGCTAGTTAGATTTCTTCACATTGTTCAATGGTGACACTTGCAAGGTGTTCACTTTGAGCTGTCTGTTGATTGTGTCCATTGTGAGCTGGTTCGCTATGATTGATATAGACATTCGTGGATCGGTTCGATCGGTTCTTAGTTTGCTACTGAGATGCATCACCCACAAGATGTCGCTAATGTTCCAGTACCTTTTATTGTGGCTAAGATAGAATGCCCACTAACTCCTGGGCCTTGAGCTGAAGAGACCCTCCATGCGCTCACGCATGATAATGTTTGATGGGTAACAGCATGTTTGTTAGCGTCGGATATTCGACGAACATCATGTTACTAAGAAATACACTCATTTGTACTAAATCTAATTTACATACATTCAAAATGCCTGTCGTTAAACCAGCCACATACATATTTGCAGATATATCCACGTCTAAGTGGCATTTCTCTGCAAGTTAAAGTTTATTCTAGGTCTATTAAACACGAGGAAAAACCAGTGCGTTACAACTATTAGGGTAGAAATAAATCTCTATATTCAGAAATAAAAATACGTCTCATCTTTCACGTTGTATACTTATTTGCCATATCATTTAGTTAAATGTATTTTCATTTGACACTTTGTGTCAAAACATAATAAACTAAGCACATGTGTATCTTATTGATTTCCTATCACTGTTTCTTATCAGAGTTGCTATCTTCTGATTATCTATCGGCATTATAGTATGTATGTATGATTACTATATTCTGCGGATGTATTAGTAGAAACATCCTACGAGCTGCAATCAGTCGTTCTTCGCTTTTGCCCACCGTGTTTTGTCCTCAGCCGAAATCCTTAGCTTCCTCAGGTCCATTCTTGACTTGAATATTAGTATAGCATCATCCCATATTATGCCCTCCCATCCTCATCACTGTGAGAAATTGATTACAATTTCGAATGCGTTGCTCTAAGCATTTACTACATGGGGATATGGGTGAGATTCTTCGATGTTTGCTATGAGAATGGAGAAGTTGATAAGTTACCTAAGTATAATTTCGCCCACTGAAGCTGAGGAAAATATGAGCCATCGAATCTAGGCATTCTACATTGAGAGGAGAGTTATTCTGTTTCAGTGATTGGATGAGAGCTAAAACACACCAAACATACCCTATATACCGAATTAAAAACTGTACAGTTTTTTCCGAGTTCTCCTTAGCAGACATTTACTCATGCTTTCATGCATACCCCAGGTCAAATGTCGCCACAGTGCAAGATTGTCCAACCTGCCAGCTCGCAACGTCAACATACCTAAGGTACTCTTAAACCAACTTGTGTTCTGTAATAGTGTGTTTGATATCAGGGTAGTAGTCAATGGTGGTAGTCTCAGTTGTAGAAATAAATCCAGTCTAACCTGGTACGTCCTATTTCATGCATGTCCAATCTGAGGAGACAACGTGCCATATTTTGTTATTTTACACGTTTCCCAGACTCATACTAAGCATAAAATAACAAGGGAAAACAGAGTTGAAGTCTAAATATGGAAAATAATGTATAACGCCTGAACGGGCGTATTTTTGTTTTATGAAAGCCAGTGAATTGTTACTACTTTACTAGTTTAACGCAATGAGCTTTCCCGTGATTAATAGACCGAGAAGAAACTTTAAATTGTAGAGAAATTACAATTCACCTTACCAGAGTACCCACCCATCATATGACGTCATAATGAACTGCGTGGTGTGTACAATAACATCATAATGAATGACGTCATGAAGTACGTCACGAACGCATATTTGATGACGGTCTATGGGCTGTTGTACAAATTGTTTGCTTTTACTATTTAATAAATATTCTGTTGAATATTTTGAAACTAATTTGACTGGGCGCTGTTGCTGCCTATGGCAGCAACAGCACCCAGTCTAATTAGTTACAAAATATTCAACAGCTTCCCTGTATAGTTTTCAGGAAATTGAAAGCTAGGGCATTCGGGGATCGATCAATCCAAACACGGCGAGGTGTGGATGGAGCTTAGCTAGTGATGGGCGGGGCATCGCTAAAAATGGAAAGGACCATTGGATGTAAAACATCACCAAAATATGCGTGTTGATACTTTAACCGTGGCCATTTTTGGATTTATGAAAGATATGTATATAGTGCAAATGAGTATGTTTCTTGTGAACGTGATTTTAGTCGAATAGACGACCCGAACAAACATGTTGGCGCCAATAAAACAGTATCAGGCTGGGCGCATGGTGGGCCTCTCCAGTTCCTGGTCTACGCACACACATGCGCACACGCACGCGCGCACACGCGCACGCGCGAACACATACTGACTTTGGATCAGAACCAGTGTTAGCACATTTGTTCTACACTCAGCTGATGCTCAATATTCATCAAGCGAAATGTAGGAATTACTCTCTGGAGCATCATCAACATGTCACCACTCCTGGGGACCATGATGAAAACCATTCTATTTCTATGCATATCATATTATGGATGTGTAATGCTGGGGCATGCTATGGTGATATCTCGAAGTATATATGCATGCACTCACAAAAACACATACGCGTGCTCATACATTTGCACATACGCGTACGCATTTTCTCATTTGCGCACGTATTTTATTTCGTGATGGTGCCACACTGTGAGCTCCCGCAGTTCAACCGAAATATTTAAAAGTCAAATAATTTGTGTCCAACGTCTTTATGTCATCTTGCAACCCTACACAGAACTGGTACCTTCAATACAGTGAACGGATCTGTCAATGGCAAATGGCAAACCGGTGCCTGTCAGTGAAGGGATCTTCGATGGCAAATGGCAACCGGTGCCTGTCTCGCTAAAAAATTATATGATCTTTAATAGTAGTTTTGGAATTCTGGAAATGGATTCCATGTCACGGAATTCTCAAGAGTGGATCAATATTTGGATGTATAGAGGGATACGGGTTACTGAAGGTTATTGATAGTAGCTCGCAAGTTGCTAGTTGCCGAGGACGTCGATATTAGTCTGTCGAATCTGTTGATAGATATAATGAATTAATATTATCTCTGTTCAAATCAATCAAACCCCTAATCGACGTATTGCTCTGTGACAATGCGGGCACATGATGTGTGCTTAACGCGGATAGGCAATAAAGGACTGTATATGTATTCCAATCGTGGCATATATGATAAACGTACATTCATGCCTATTTATAAACACATTAATAAGCGATTTCTCCAAAACATGTCGAGGGTATGATGACATACTAATGCAAACAGTTACCCACTTACTGATGGCGATGTTACAGCTCAGACATCGCCATTATCTGGATGAGTGTTGACTTAATGTGGGTACCCATACACACACGCCCTACCACCGCCAACCTGACCCCGTATGCTCAGCGCCATACTACTATTTATTATCAGAGGAAATACATACACCTAGTCATTCTTCAATTCTGTACTGATTAAATATCCTTTTTCTTATAAGTGCACGAGGGAACGATCCTTGTCAACGGACATTTCAATATTGTGCTTGTACGCAATAGTAGTGGCGCGCTTCCCGAGTATGTAAGTGTGTATAATATACGCACGGACTGTGAGATATTGCGTATTATAAACCAGATATATAATTTTGTTTGACAAATTATAATCATGTTAAAATAATGTAATGTGTGTCTGAATCTGTGGATGTCACCGGTTTTCGCACCAAGGACAACGGTGCCGTCATATTTTGGCATTCGCTGCGAAATCTGTTAGCGTTTCTATTTCATGTAGGCTAGATACATTTATTATGGATTTAGTTGTTTCACATAAACACTGCTACAGATGATCTGATTCCGAATTTGACGTGACACTGCTGGCTGATTATTACTAGTCCTGGGTCCGTATTCGCGAAGCTACATTTCGTCAAAAAGGCATAGGCTAAGTGTTGTGACGTGTAAGTCTAACAACGGTGTAAATCCGTGTATTTAACAGACTGCTGTGCAGAGCATGGTTACTATGCACCTCTGTATTGGCCTGGTATGGGTCCCTGCGTCGTCAGGAAACCGTACGGTAAACCAAACAGCTGTTCTCGATTGCATTAATTTTGTGTAGCCTAGACGTCGAGATAGATCGATGCGATTGAGCTATTAATAAACGCACCAAAATACGAAATTTGAGTTAACTCACTTACTCGCCCGCCCGGCTTCCCGCCAGCCCGCCAACCCGCTCGCTCACTCGCTCGCTCACTCACTCACCCACCCACCCACCCACCCACCCACCCACCCACCCACCCACCCACCCACCCACCCACCCACCCATCACTAGCACTCACCATCACCGTCACCATCACTCATTGTCACAAACACTCACTATTACAATCGCTCAGATTCATTCTTATTGAATATCCATCTGCAGGCCAGAAGATTATTTATGAAAATGTACAACTGGCATGAGTGGCTCTGTAATAGAATCAGTCATTCCCGTGGTATATTTTCACAAATAGTCTTCACTTGACCTACAAATGGGCATTCCTCAAGACCACTACAAAGGCCGGGTGTGGACGGCCCCACCATTAAAGCGGTACACAGAAGCCAAAAATGATCCCTTTCTGAAGAATTTCAACTTCAGTCTATGATGTCCTTAACATGCACCTAAGCAGACTGGACTTATGTTTAATGACTCATCCGGCGGCCAGGGCTGAAGGCACATACTTTGACCCGGGGTGGTTTGGGTGGGGCTAAACTAGGGAGGGGGGATCTGGGGCTATGGAGATACACTATCGAAGAGGAAAAACTGGCGGGGATATCGACCCCATGCCACCCCAGCCCGTTCCATGTCCTACTCTTCTGAAAACTAGTAGATGAAATACAAAAGGTAAAGAAGCCTACTGCTACCTTGGCCAAAAAGTCGCAAAATAGCTTTATACAGCATCGCGAAAAATAAACCGTTTACGAGGTAAACAGTGAACAGCGTAGCATTGAATTCAATAGTTTACTGGTTTAGGATCATGAACACACTTTGAAAAATAACACAAGGAAAGTTTTTCTTAGCACAGAATATCGGTACAAATTCAATATTTAGGCCTACGCAACTGCTCGAGCCAAACACGACCATGTATGTTGACAAGACTATGGAAATCGCAAGTTGTCACGATCTAAAAAAATAAATTTCGAAATGGTTTAGATATTCAAATGCTGCTGTGTATGAGGAACATTTTGACATGAGGACGCACATCGGCGATATTACACTATGCAACAACGAATACGCTAGCCTAGCAAGTCGCTAATAGTATACGATTATACGAAAATAAACCGCAAAACTTTCCCTCGTACATGCCACAGGTCGAGGGTCATGGATAGTGTTGTACCAGCAGATGTCGCTGTTTTATCGAATTTTTGTCGTTGATTAGTTTAATTATTTAAATTATAATATTATTACATTTTAATTAGTAAATGGAGCCTATAAATAATGCCTTATTAACTAGTTTAATAATACCGCTGAGTACCCCTTTAATTGCCTGGTTATACCTCGACCTATCGAGTTAATTATGTGTACGTAATACAGTGCTTTATATCGAGCTAATAAGTAGTAACTCACACCAAAATGGGTTATTGTCCACTTCAACGTCTCATTTACGAGATTATGATATGGCATTTGGGAAATACGACATATAGGGCCTATGTGAATGCACTCCTTCCTATTTTCGATGGGTGACAACCGATAATATTACCAGGTAATATTGTGAGAATCGCATTGGCAATGACTACTTTATTTCTAGCATCAATATAGACACCAACGCATTAACACAGGATTATATTTAATATTGCTGATATTAAGTCAGCAAAATATGGCTCATGGACGATGAGTCTGATTGGGAGTTGCTGTTGTTACTGGCAGCAACGCCTTTCATTTAAATTAGGTTTCTTACTATATTCTTTGACGTTTGACAATATCACATAACGTAGCGTTGGCTTATACATAGAATTTTACTGTTCAAATTGCTGTGAGAGGCGGGGTTTACGGCATGTGTTATGAAGATGTATGGACTATTGGCGGGGCAGCTCTGATGGCGACATAGCGATTGATTCAATACTCTCAGAGCGAGGTGTTTGGTCGTGGAACCGAGGCTGCAGTAACATAAACAAATACGCTCACATGGTTGACCTTCACCAGCCAGAATCTCTGGCGGTTCCGTTAATGTTGTATCCTCAACGCAATGGGGCGCGATCGATCAGCCTAGTTGTCAATGCTGAGGAACAGCGGCGGCGACGACGATGACGACCGAGACGATGACGATGACGACGACGAGGACGACGACGAGGGCGACCACGACGATGACGATGGCTACGGCGACACCGTCTACTGCTGCATGGAGTATGATTGTGGGTACAATTCACTGATGTACTTTTCTATTTTCCATCAGTGTAACTCCCATTCGTCATTCTAGCAGCACACACCCAACGGTGAGATTTACTAACACTAATAAACTAAGGTAATGCATCTTTTTGGACTGCATTACACCGACACTGTGATTGCCAGCTTACTTTACAATATAGTATTTAATAGTTTTTAACAGTTTCATTTGTATAAGCATAGAAAGGAATATGATCTTAAATCTATTAGGTAATGCCAATCAGTGCGGGCTGAGGTGCGTATTACCTATGGAACCACGACAGGTCTTGTCTACTTTGTTGATTGGTGCAGCGTTGTGCGCACTCAAAACAATAACTTGTCTACACGTTGAAGATTTTGGATCTCCGGGTGGTTTCCTAAACGATGATGATTCCTGCTACGCCAACGGTAAGATTATGATGTGTGAACGGTTGCTGCGACAACCTCTTACCGATGAAGAAGCAAAAGGATGATAGTCGGCTCGCCTCGTCGCTGAGATGAACTGCGACGATATTTCTATAAGACTATTGGGCCTATCTGACGATGAAGATTCTCGGCTTCGGGTTGAGTGTTGCTCTCAACGCTAGAGTCCTAATTTCAAATAACAACCGCACTATTATCTTACGTTGGTAAGATGATAAGTTTTAATAACTGATATAATTTAACTGCACAAAACTAATATACCACTTTGATAAAGTTCTGATCTACTACCAATACCTGACTGTATTTAATCAAATATCTACTGCTCATAGCAACTGACGTAGGACCAGCGATATGCTACGTAACCCTGGTGTTGGATTGATTACCTTACTAACTGCAAAGTGCTTCATATATAGTCTTCAGCATCTCTGAGGATCTATACATATTACGATATATAGATATATACATATTGCGATATTTATATCTTGTTCTGATGATTCTTCTAGGTAGGTTATAAGCACAGCTTGATTGGTCCAGATACTCAGTCCACCAATCAACTTCTGCTTATTCCCTCCTAGAAGCTTTTACCTAGTACATGTTGGTCGTTCTGACCAATCAATGATCCCTTCATTTCGACTTTCACTTTGCAACCAATTCTATTTAATTCTCTGCCACAGAGTTTGATCGACGCTCATTGATTGTGACGTCATTCTGACCAATCAAACTCTGCGCTATTCTTCTAGGGGGCTGCTGCCTCACATAGATAAAGCGGTGTTGGCTGGTTCTGATTTGCTGCGATCTGTCAGCTAACTAACAACACTATAGAATGTGTTGTTGTTGCATGCCATTGTATGAGTGACATATAGTTGATATACAAATTTCGATTATGTTATGCATTCCTACAGGACGCTACGATGTCTATGTCCTGTCCATTGCCTATCGTGAATAAGCCTATAGGATACTAGAGTTAATAGGCACATAAGCTGTATGATCTCATTGCCAGCTGGTGTTGTTCTATTCTCGTATGAGAAGCAGAATGCCTATCGTCATCAACTAATGTCTGTTTGTCACGTACGATTCCATCGATTCTTCAGCATTGATTGTTTTCTAAACTAGTACTCTAAACAACTGCTGAATATTATAAAAGTGTGTGCCGTCTGAACAGCAACAACTGTCATCCCAACTATTTCCAGATACCCATCAACTCAGAACCGTAGACCTTATCCTAATCAATTCGACTATTGCACATTTTAGGGATAAAACTTTATCCAACAATCGATCAGCTTTCGTCGAAACTGTACATCATCAGCACTGGCTGATGTCAACTTGTTACCGTATAATAATAATAAACTAAATATAAAGATATGCAGTCAATCTGTCCATTAGCTCACCTGGTATTTTCAAATAAAAATTTCACTTAGGACTTACTCGTAAATATAAGATATCCAGCTGGGTCATGACTTCCCATAAGACAATCCCATATCTGCAATGTGTGCGTGGGTGCAACCCTCCATCACTTCATATCACCAATCGCAGTCAAAGTTAGAGCTTCAATCAGAACTATATGGGTGTGAACACCATTGTTTCAAATCGTACCTCATATGCACTCACCGATGGCATTAAATCTCATTTCTCGCATTATTGCGGGGGTTTTCAGAACACAGCACCATTAATAAAAACGAATTGACAGTAAGAAAATGTGGCTTAAGATGGCTTTAATAGTAGATAACGGCGGATATGGGATTGGGTCCACGTGGTAATATGGGTGAGCCGCAATCAACCCGGCCTGGCGAGATGTCGTTGGTCGTGAGAAGATGCTTACGGTGCTACTTGCTCGTTACTGTGTACCTGGTGACGGCGTGCCTGGAGATGCAATGATGTAGACGTGGAGACGAGGTGGACGCTCTAGAAATATGAAAACTTAGACACGAGAAGCATGGCTGGCGTAACTTTACCTTTGCTGTGGATGCCGTGCCTCTGCTGTGTTCTCCTTTCACCAGCGCTGGATCAATGTTTAGCACTTAAGTATGAAAGGCATTTAGCGCCATGACGACGTGACTGTTAGGTCCGTTAATCCATAAACAGCACCATCTACATCCAACCAATTACTTCAAACCGCAACAGGTTATAATTGTAAGTTCTATCTTTGGCTATTTTGTTTGCAAAAAACAGATTTTAATTTCATATTCCCGTTTCTTATTTATTCAATCATATGTAGTTATTTTAATATTTTTCACATTTATTTGATAAAATTAGTTTTCAGTTTCATCTCTTAATATTTTATATTTCGAATTCTTTTTCATGAGTTCCGTATTTTAGATTTAATTTCAGAGACTGCCCTCCACTCCCATCAAAGAAATAACATATTCCCCTACATTGCACAGCATGCAACACGGACACCCGCCAACAACAGCTTATTAGGCAACAACAGGAAACGCATCCACCCCTAACAATATATTTAATTTTGATTATTTCAGTTTTACTTTTCGTAACCCTTTGGGGGAGCTTGGCAGCCCTTTGCGGAAGCACCTCACAGATAGTCATGGTTCAAATACACCTAGGGCTGAGTGGCCAAGAAAACCAGCTGAACGAACGTATGATCTGTAAAAGTAATCTCATATCGCGAAACTGTATAGGCTAAAGACAATTTCTCGCTGGCTATGTACTCTACAGACTATTTGAAGATATGTACCACAAACTGAGATATCCCAGTCCCTCTCCGAGGTGGGCACTATACTCCCCATCGTGCATGCACTCACCAAATATCACACCGACAGGTCCGGTTAGAAGAAGACGAGTGTCAATGAATTGTTTTAAATATTTACTAATTATATTGCTTCAGGGTTACTTCACGGAGTTAAACTAGGGATTAACGCAGTTCGAAAATAAAACGATGTTAATGAAACTACTGTTCGTGGGATAGATAGTGGAACGTGTGTGAATGGCAATGATAAAGAATGGACCTGTTCACTTTATCTATGCCACGCCCATCTCTAGCTAAGCTCCACCCACACTTTTCCCGGGTTGCGATTGATCGATCTCTGAACTAATTGAGTATAAATTTCCAAAAACTATGCAAAATATTCAACAGCATGTTTATTAAATAGAAAAGAGATACAATTCGTACACGTGCCTAACTATTAAGCATCGCAGACAGGCCATATCGAATCATTCATGACATCATGATTATGACGTCAGCCTACACACCACTTAGTTGATTATTACGCCATGTGATGGACAGATAAACTGGAAAGGCGAACATACAGTGTAACCATCAGTATAATACAAGAATTGGGATGGCATTGGTATACCTTTGTAACTATATCCTGTGATGCACCTGGTGCCTGGGTTGATTAATTAGTTTGGGCAACTGACGTAGGACCAGCGATATGCTACGTAACCCTGGTGTTGGATTGATTACCTTACTAACTGCAAAGTGCTTCATATATAGTCTTCAGCATCTCTGAGGATCTATACATATTACGATATATAGATATATACATATTGCGATATTTATATCTTGTTCTGATGATTCTTCTAGGTAGGTTATAAGCACAGCTTGATTGGTCCAGATACTCAGTCCACCAATCAACTTCTGCTTATTCCCTCCTAGAAGCTTTTACCTAGTACATGTTGGTCGTTCTGACCAATCAATGATCCCTTCATTTCGACTTTCACTTTGCAACCAATTCTATTTAATTCTCTGCCACAGAGTTTGATCGACGCTCATTGATTGTGACGTCATTCTGACCAATCAAACTCTGCGCTATTCTTCTAGGGGGCTGCTGCCTCACATAGATAAAGCGGTGTTGGCTGGTTCTGATTTGCTGCGATCTGTCAGCTAACTAACAACACTATAGAATGTGTTGTTGTTGCATGCCATTGTATGAGTGACATATAGTTGATATACAAATTTCGATTATGTTATGCATTCCTACAGGACGCTACGATGTCTATGTCCTGTCCATTGCCTATCGTGAATAAGCCTATAGGATACTAGAGTTAATAGGCACATAAGCTGTATGATCTCATTGCCAGCTGGTGTTGTTCTATTCTCGTATGAGAAGCAGAATGCCTATCGTCATCAACTAATGTCTGTTTGTCACGTACGATTCCATCGATTCTTCAGCATTGATTGTTTTCTAAACTAGTACTCTAAACAACTGCTGAATATTATAAAAGTGTGTGCCGTCTGAACAGCAACAACTGTCATCCCAACTATTTCCAGATACCCATCAACTCAGAACCGTAGACCTTATCCTAATCAATTCGACTATTGCACATTTTAGGGATAAAACTTTATCCAACAATCGATCAGCTTTCGTCGAAACTGTACATCATCAGCACTGGCTGATGTCAACTTGTTACCGTATAATAATAATAAACTAAATATAAAGATATGCAGTCAATCTGTCCATTAGCTCACCTGGTATTTTCAAATAAAAATTTCACTTAGGACTTACTCGTAAATATAAGATATCCAGCTGGGTCATGACTTCCCATAAGACAATCCCATATCTGCAATGTGTGCGTGGGTGCAACCCTCCATCACTTCATATCACCAATCGCAGTCAAAGTTAGAGCTTCAATCAGAACTATATGGGTGTGAACACCATTGCTTCAAATCGTACCTCATATGCACTCACCGATGGCATTAAATCTCATTTCTCGCATTATTGCGGGGGTTTTCAGAACACAGCACCATTAATAAAAGCGAATTGACAGGAAGAAAATGTGGCTTAAGATGGCTTTAATAGTAGATAACGGCGGATATGGGATTGGGTCCACGTGGTAATATGGGTGAGCCGCAATCAACCCGGCCTGGCGAGATGTCGTTGGTCGTGAGAAGATGCTTACGGTGCTACTTGCTCGTTACTGTGTACCTGGTGACGGCGTGCCTGGAGATGCAATGATGTAGACGTGGAGACGAGGTGGACGCTCTAGAAATATGAAAACTTAGACACGAGAAGCATGGCTGGCGTAACTTTACCTTTGCTGTGGATGCCGTGCCTCTGCTGTGTTCTCCTTTCACCAGCGCTGGATCAACGTTTAGCACTTAAGTATGAAAGGCATTTAGCGCCATGACGACGTGACTGTTAGGTCCGTTAATCCATAAACAGCACCATCTACATCCAACCAATTACTTCAAACCGCAACAGGTTATAATTGTAAGTTCTATCTTTGGCTATTTTGTTTGCAAAAAACAGATTTTAATTTCATATTCCCGTTTCTTATTTATTCAATCATATGTAGTTATTTTAATATTTTTCACATTTATTTGATAAAATTAGTTTTCAGTTTCATCTCTTAATATTTTATATTTCGAATTCTTTTTCATGAGTTCCGTATTTTAGATTTAATTTCAGAGACTGCCCTCCACTCCCATCAAAGAAATAAAATATTCCCCTACCCACCCTCCATTACACAGCATGCAACACGGACACCCGCCAACAACAGCTTATTAGGCAACAACAGGAAACGCATCCACCCCTAACAATATATTTAATTTTGATTATTTCAGTTTTACTTTTCGTAACCCTTTGGGGGAGCTTGGCAGCCCTTTGCGGAAGCACCTCACAGATAGTCATGGTTCAAATACACCTAGGGCTGAGTGGCCAAGAAAACCAGCTGAACGAACGTATGATCTGTAAAAGTAATCTCATATCGCGAAACTGTATAGGCTAAAGACAATTTCTCGCTGGCTATGTACTCTACAGACTATTTGAAGATATGTACCACAAACTGAGATATCCCAGTCCCTCTCCGAGGTGGGCACTATACTCCCCATCGTGCATGCACTCACCAAATATCACACCGACAGGTCCGGTTAGAAGAAGACGAGTGTCAATGAATTGTTTTAAATATTTACTAATTATATTGCTTCAGGGTTACTTCACGGAGTTAAACTAGGGATTAACGCAGTTCGAAAATAAAACGATGTTAATGAAACTACTGTTCGTGGGATAGATAGTGGAACGTGTGTGAAAGGCAATGATAAAGAATGGACCTGTTCACTTTATCTATGCCACGCCCATCTCTAGCTAAGCTCCACCCACACTTTTCCCGGGTTGCGATTGATCGATCTCTGAACTAATTGAGTATAAATTTCCAAAAACTATGCAAAATATTCAACAGCATGTTTATTAAATAGAAAAGAGATACAATTCGTACACGTGCCTAACTATTAAGCATCGCAGACAGGCCATATCGAATCATTCATGACATCATGATTATGACGTCAGCCTACACACCACTTAGTTGATTATTACGCCATGTGATGGACAGATAAACTGGAAAGGCGAACATACAGTGTAACCATCAGTATAATACAAGAATTGGGATGGCATTGGTATACCTTTGTAACTATATCCTGTGATGCACCTGGTGCCTGGGTTGATTAATTAGTTTGGGTAAAAGTGTTCATGCGTTCACTAATGTTCTCTTTAACACTGAATTGCCTATATAATTGTTTCAGAACAAAGCATACAAGACAATGAATCACAGCCTACGTACTAAATTCGATATATTTACGGGACTACGCCCACTCTTATCGAAGCATGTGGCGTGTCTATCTCTTTTAGATTTACATAAACTGACAGCGAGTTCTGAGACTCTAGTGATAGATTGAACATTCCCCATAGGAGCCAGGAATTTACTGAGCTCACTCAGGAGGCCATTATGGCCATGGAATTATCCGATATTTAATCGATATATTGAGTGGTTTTGAGGCAGAGACGAACAAACGCATGAGTTAGCCGGCCGCGTTACTAATAAATACCATTTCCGATGGTTTGGTTTCCACAGATGTCAAGTTCATATATATTAATTGCATTATTAATGCGCCTGTAGTTACACGCGCGTGCTCGATGCTGTCTACAATGTATGGGAAAACACGCCATGGTCTCCTGGCAGCGGGTTGAGAGGGAGGGGTGCTATGCGATGCTTGCAATCAAGAATGTTATACAGTTTCTGTGACATTCTAAGGGCAAGCGTAATATGTTTTGCATTGCACGCCAGCTGATGTTCATTAGTCTTACAGTAATATTGAGATGTGTGCATACGTGCGTTCGTGCGCGCGTGCGTGCGTGCGCACGTGCGTGCGTGCGTGCTTGTACATGTGTAAACCCTGGTCGGGTTTTACCAAGTTTGCGTGCACATTTATAATGTATATATACGATTCTGCTATTTGATAATCAACAGCTGATCAACCATACATAAATAATCGCTGGACAACAACGGGGTCGTAATGGATTATATCATATTCATTAAGGTAAATTAAAAGATGAGTGCTTCCAAATTTCAAATGAATTATGGTAGTGATGTTTGTGTTCTTCTTCTTCTTTTCGATCGCTGGTATCACACTTGGAGAGCCGTTCTCAAGATGAAATCTGTGGTTTTCTGCAGTTCTTCCACAGTCCCATACAGCCTTTCAAGAAAAGAGGTTGACAAAGGCCAGATCTCTTCTCTCAGCAGCTGATACGTACTGCAACATTGAAGTATGTGCTCTGTGGTCTGTTCTGCTTCTCCACAGGGACAAACGGGCGATGTCGTAAGGTGGAACCGCCTGTACATGTGTTGGTTTAGTCTGTTGTGTCCAGTTCTGAGACGAAAAATAGTCACTTGCTCTGGCCTCGAGAGATGATGGTAGGCATCTTCTGATTGAGGTGTTCTATAGAGTGACTTGATGATAGTCTTCATCTATGTATGGGTAACCATGTTTTCTGTCTGATTCTCTTCTGCACCCACCTTTGCCATGTTTGTGTGATTATGATTGTACTGCTATAAAGCAGTAAATTGCAAATAAGACGGCACTAGTAATTACTGTGTAAACACAATGGAATACATAGACTCAAACTCATACAGGTCTCATAATTACTTTGTGACGGCAATATTATGCAATATAACACACAATGAAAATCAATCATTAATCCGGGTCGGCATGGATGGCGATGCATAATGGTAAATCACAATTCAGGTTGACATGGACGGGGACACATGGTAGTTGGAATAATCAGCTAATCCAGGTCGAAATGGATGGCGGCACGCGGCAGTTGAAACAATACGCTAATCAAATTGAATTTGATGTCATCACACACTTGTCTATTACATTCATTTCAGGTTGAAGTGGATGGTATGACATAACAGACTATTACGCTTCGGGTTGATGTGGATGACATCTCATAACAGTGGCGTGGATGGAGCTAAAAACAGTCTATTACATTACAGGTTGAAGTGGGTGACGTTACATAGCAGCTGAAATTACAAGGGGGATATGGATAGTGACACATAGTAGTTTGGATAATCAGGTAAAACGAATGGTGGCATGCGACAGTTGAAATTGCCATCAGTAAATGCAAGCAACACTTATAGCTAGCACACATTTCATAAATCCACGTTCCAAGGTGTTAACATTTTGATTCTTCCAGAGCCTGGATACTCGTGTTCCATGTCCAATCTCTCCTGAGTCTCGTGTTCAACTCCTCTCCCAAAATGCGCGTAAGTTTCAGTAAACAAGTAATCTATCGTGACCATCTGTGAAAGGAAACTACACAGTCGATGATAATTAGATGGACCACTAGTGTTTACTTAAAGCTACTGTGTATCCGATTTAATCAGTGAATGTGGCCTATCGTGATGGCGCCATATGGCGATGCGTGCAGTGATGAAGCGTAGAGCCGCCAGCAGTCAAATCAGCTTACTAGACAAAGTGGCCATGGTTTGCATAGTCAGGCTTTACTGGATACAGATGACACAGAGCTGGTTGACAGGAGTGGATACATAAACTAACCCATCAACTTTTGAATCTAAAACTTCACCCACTAGACTATTATATACACAGGACTACACAAGCTCGACCTTTACCCAGCTACGGGTGGAAGTTGTGCTTAGTGATCTAAGAAGTGTTTCGATTCTGTAAGCAAGGGCGTGTCAAGGTCATCTAAATGGTCAAATGACTATCACTCTAACTATCACACAACGTCCCAATACTCTGTGGTGGTTGCCATGAAAACAAGGGTTGTGTCTGCAATGCGAGGGTGATGAAGTGAACCAAGTGTCTAGATGACTAGTGCACTCGTCGGCGCGTTGAGGTTAATATTGAACGTTCGCCAGACTGGAGACATTTATTTTCCCATATGGGCTATGGTAAAGCCGGAACGGCGTGCCTTAGCATTCATCCCTGTTCCACGCATGTATATGTTTATCATGATCATCGCATAAACTGCTACCATCAACATCGCATGGTATCTAACACACAAATAGAGTTTCACGTGTATTGTATGTGTTTACCAAGTCCTCATGCAACTATATATATACCTCGCAATATCCCTAACATATTCATGCAAAGGCGTTCTATTCTGGCTTTTTATTTGCTGGCTCCCTGTCGATGAAATCCACGGCTCTCTGTGCTGCGCTGTCTGCTAACCTCTTTAGCACATGCCCCAACATGAACCATCTTTGCTGGGTCACTTTTACGGACATTTATTACACATCTAGTATAGTGCATCGTTGAAAATTATTCTGTCTGGCCATAAGCGTCCAGTGAGGGTGTGGAGGTGTTTGTGGCGGCAGGCATCAGGTTTGACAAGAGTTGGATTAGAGAGCTGGCACGCTGATGCAGTTATACAGTATCAAGGATATGCAGGTTGCGTTGTATAAACTGTGTCATGTTAAGGTCTTCTTTCATCTATGAGTTCATAGCTTCCAGAAGTGGCATGGAAGCTCTGTTCCCCATGACGCAGCGCGCATCAATGCCAGCGATACTGCAAAGCTAAAGTTTTTAATTTTCTCCCAGTTCTGAATAGAACGAATATAATATTGATGGATTCTCTTTGGCTCTGTTCAGTGCTTGGTCGTATGAGTGGGATGTTGGACCTTGTTTAGCAAATACTGACCGATTTCCACCTGCGTGGTAGGGCATATGTGTTTAGACAGGTTTAGGCAGAAGAGTATACAACATTATTGGCTGGTTCCTTCCGACATTGTTGTAAGACAATGGGGCCAACATTTATCCCAAGCACATATAAGTGGTTACATTTCCAGTTCTCTGCAATTTTCTTAATAGAAACATGGGCTGATGATTCACAATCCATACCCACTCATGTTTTCTCAGTAATGAGACATCGTGTATGTGCCAGGTCAGAGATCGATCCGTAATGTACTTTGATTAATAAGAAATCCAAGGCTTGCCCATTATAAATTAATAGGACCGACTTAGTCATCGAGCTGTCAAAGTGAAATTAGAATAGAAATTATGCATGTTATTTTCAGCTGATTGTGCCAAAGCAAGATTTGTTATTGAAACCTATCATCAGTCCATCAAACTGATCCTGATAATACCGGAGCAATCCGAATCATAACTGTCCAGATGGAAGAAAATAAGTGGAGATTGATTGAGTCATGTTGACTTAATGTATGCACATGACCAATCAACATCCACGATTCAGAACAATTAGCAGGAATGTCCCAGCGTAGGCTAACCCCAGCTTTGTGTATAAAAGTGTATGTTGCTGCACACGTCATCTCTCGGCAAACAAAAGATCCTAAGATCAGTTGCTTTTGTAAACTCTATCTTAATACGAATTTGTCATAGTAGTTAGAGTATCATAATTAATTCAGTCATTTAAAGAAGTTAATATGTGAATTTTTATCAAGTTATTTCTTCAAGTTATTAAGTTGTATTACAAGTTTCATACATCTATATTCGTTCTTGTTACCAGAAATCTGTACATAGAGAAAGGAACGCTTTCTCCAGATTCTAAGAGTCACCGGGCCAGTGTTGACTAGTCGATCCCAGACTCTGACAGACGTCACACGTAAGCTTAAGAAGTAGTCCAGTTTCTTCAATGTGGACCTTGAGGATATTTCCGGTTTTAGCTATGCCTCGCACATCTCTATCTAAACCCCACCCACACATCGCTCTGTTGGGGTCCATCGATCGCTGAACACCATGACTATCAATTTCCAGAAATCTACACAGGTAAGCTGTTGAATACTGTGAAACTAATGTGACTGGGTGCTGTTGCTGCATAAGGCAGCAGCAACGCCCAGTCAAATTAGTTTCAACATATTCAACAGCATGTTTATTAAATAGCAAACAATTACACAGCCATACAATTCATACAACGTATCGGACTGTTTGAGATTTGATTACGGTCCATATGGAACCCTTTGTGGCGTACTGATTGTGACGTCATCACACACGCGCTGAGCTGATTATGGCGTCATACGAGGATGGACACTCTGGAAAGGTGAATTGTCCACTAACGCACGTTCTTACTCTTGTTAATCGCGACATTACATATATAGTGTATGTCTTATGTCTCTTGGCTAAGTGAGTGTTTCTATCGTTTTCCTTTAATATGTTCGAAATGACCGCCTTTACATATTTAGAGTTACACACTAGGGATACCAGAGATGATGGATGCTACTTGTTATATCCGTCATGCGATTATTAGTGAAGTGCGAGGCGACTCGAATATTTAGCTTTGGCTCTAACCACAGCTTATTATTCTCAATATTCCGCCGTCAGTCCCTCCCATGTGTTTACTCATGGTGTGTATTCCCTACATTCGTTTCTACGGTACATTCAAATGTCTGCATATTCGCACTAGCTGGCGCAACTGGGTCAACACACCCAAGTATTCTACCTTATCAATACCTAGACTCGCTGGCGGATGTTAATCTGCTCACTTGAGCTCACGGCAACTACATCATTAAGCCAGTGTCGTCATCTTGAGGAACAAGTATGTCTCTCTGCAGTGGAGTAATACTTTCTGCTGATGAATGAATAACATGATATTGAGTAATGCTCAGTAGTGCATCACGTGTTGATAATAAGTGAATCAGAACCATGCCACGAGTGAAAATTAGTAAAATGAAAACACTGTACCAGGGAACTTGTACTTAAAATGCAGCTTAACTATGGAAGCCTCGAAGGGGTGTTACATTATATTATGACTTTCTGAAATCGATTCCGCAAATAGCTAAATCGGTTTAGACTTCATATAAAATTTGGTTGTAAAATTATAGTCATGACTACCCGTTTTTTTGTAAGATGAATTCATACCCCATGGACCAACCCCAACATATTTCAATATCACAATGCCCCCCATGACAGGTAAGTCATCACTCGATTTCATAGTCTAGCGAACGCGCCTTGCTCTCAACACTATGACAACGTTCATAATGATATTCGATGCTATAATTATATTAGCTTGTACAAAATAGACTAGACTAGTAATGGGAATCCACTTCATTAGACATTTATTCAATGGTGGGTATTTGTAAATTCCATCTACTTGTCCGTGTGTGAAATTTTAAGAAATTTTTTTTCTGACAAGCTGCCTACAAAACTACTGCTACTCTATATACGTTCTCAGGTCCAATACGGTATACATAATGTAACTATGGAGACGTGAGAGGGTCCCGAGGACTCACTATCCACGGATGACCATCCTGACCTCCAATCGTATTTACAATGACATTTAACCTAACAATCCTGACATTGATTTTTATTACATCATATCAGATTGGAATATTCATTACATCGTCATCACAACAGCAAAGATTTTATATGTCAAGCCTATGCGCGTAGGACTCCCTCAGTAGTGAGTGGTAATTGCCCTTAAGCGCGCAGTTATCATACTTCACAGGGGCATATTAAATGGCAGATATGCCAGAATAGACTTTGTATCTAAACGAGTTTGAACATGCTCGCTGTATTCTGGTAAGATTGTTGCATACACGCAACCAGTTGATAATAAAGTTAATGCCGTTTGATTCAATGTTGTTGTATGCGTGATCAATATTTTGAAAATAATTAGTCTGTGAATCAACATATATATATAAAACAGATGGATAGATGGATGGACAAATACTATACATAATGTATTGCTACTTTAGGTGTATGTATGCTCATTATATAGTTGACTTTGTGGCTGTAGTGTGATTACTGTATTCTGAGGCTGTAGTAGTAGAAACATCCTACAGATGCAATCAGTCCTTATTCGATTTTGCCCACTGTGTCTTGTCCGCAGCCGTAATTCTTTTCAACCCTCTTGACGTGAGTGTACCGAGTCTTGCTTTCTTGAGGTCACCTCGTAGTATGCTTAGCAGATTTATGCAATGATGTCCTCTCCTGGCTTTTTATTTACTGGCTACGAGTAAGGCGAATCCCAAGGATCTATGTGTTGGTGTGGCTTCTGGCATCCACAGCACATGGCCAAACATGGATCATCTTTGCTGAGCGACTTTTACAGACAGTGGCGACATATCACACATCTTGGATAGCGCATCATTGGAACGTATGTTGTCTGGCCATCGGTGTCCAGTGATGGTGCATAGGTGTTTGCGATGGCAGGGACCTGGTTTGTCTAGAGCTGCGTTTGAAGCTTCCCAGCTGTTACGGCTATACAGCATCAAGGATACGCATGTTGCATTGCACAGCTGTAGTCTTTTTATCAAGGGCATCTTTGATCAACGAATCCATAGCTTGCAGAATGACTGGAAAGCTATGTTCCCCATGTCAGCAGTATTTTAATTTTCCTTCATGGTTCACCGCCACGAAGTGGATCGTCATTTTCTTTAGTTGCATGCTTTGTAGATATGTATATGTGGGGGACCTCTGTCTTAAATTCATCCATACAGTGATTCGCAATTGTAAGTTTGCTTGCAGCTACTGGGAGAAGTTCGTACATGGATTTATTTTCCTCGTCTCTGAAGTCCACATCGTCAGCATATCCCATCTCTAGCGGCATACCCAGTGATGACACTGTGGTGTTTGGTCTTGTGGAACCTTCCCGCACAGATTTCAATGCAGCAGCAAGGTAACAGTTGAAAAGTACAGGAGATGGAACTTCTCCCCGCGGGGAGCCGATTGATGTCTCAAACATTACAGACTTCACTGACATGACTCGTACTCTCAGCTTGGTGTCTGCAAGCAGTAGTCTCCCTAGTCGTAGTTCTGTTGTGAATGCTGTGTTGTCGTTGGAACGATGTTACATATGGTAACGGTTTTAACAATATGGCTCGGATGTGAACTAAAATTTTGAATTGCACTGCATTATATTATTTAATGGACTCACGCTGTTAGAACTTATTCCAACGGGTCGCTGCCGCTATCCTGTAAAACAAACACCATCAACACGCACGCAAGCATATGCACCGCTAGAATCACAGTTAGTTATAAATGCGTAAGTGATGCAGCAAATTGTGTGCTTGACAATTTGCCAGAAATATACATTTATCATAGTCATGGAGTACAGAACAACCTGCAATACTTTGATATGCGTTTGAAATCGAGTTTTATTCTAACTGATTTCAGTTTTAAGTTTTCAAATCTCTCCACAATAATAACTTAAATATGAAACTCTGTAAAGCACTGGCGGATTAAATGTAGATGTCATATCCTAAAAAAATAGTTGTTGGCATTTAATGCGGGAGAACATTGTGAAATGAAGCTGTGAAAAAACAGAAACATGATTTGCGCTAGATTCTAGCGGGGTTTATTAATCAGGTTCTGCATATGCCAGAGAATATTCCAGGACAGTTTTCCACACAATGAACCACACTGGGTTTTCTGGCAATGCGGTACATGAATATGATATGTTGGATCTTTGCCCGAGCTAATGTTTGATATGTGAAGCCCATTAATTCCCGAAGACTTAATTGAATGTGTCCCAGCATAAGTGAATCCTAGAAACGTAGGATGAAATCCACAACTGACTTGTCAGGCAACATTGGAATGCAAAACTTGCATGGAATCTACGGTTGATATGAATACAAAAATAATTGTTGTTAATATAGGTTGTCAGAAATCCATCATATTGATCCGGTTGGAATCGTATCCATCCTATACATATTGCGCTGTGGGAAAATCTGCATAAAATTAACGTGGACAGGAATTGTTGGTCGGCCAATCATGATCCAACATTGTATGCGACAGGCCAGTACTACCGCGTGCCTGTGCTTGCTAGCCGTATGCACTCTCATCATACTTTATTTCTAGTTCACTCGACGACCAGATGATCATAACATTCAGTTATCGATCATAAACTCGTTTAACTATTCTTAGTTCTTGCAGATTTAGTCATTTTTAAAAATGGCTAAATCTGCAAGAACTAAGAATGGTTAATCGAGTTTATATATATATATTCGCATTATTTGAAGATTAGTTGGAGACTGTAGCGACTTAAATGTAAATTGTACATACTGATATATAGTACTCTACAGCGCCGTCTTATGTACTCCATCTGTTAATTTATTCAGTTCCTTCTTACAGAGTCTTAGCGTTAATCTATATTGCACTAGTATAGTAGCGACACTAATATAGGATACTGGTTATGCACACACACCCACCCCAATCCCCCCCCCAACCCCCGCTTAGGCTTAATCAGCGAAACGCAAAGTACACCAGCACGCACAGACGCACAGCCCGCTCAGATGGATATAATCAGCATACCACCGACGTGAGTGAATAGTTGCACCGATGATGTTAGTTAGGTATTCTCGCTTGTTAAGGGAATAACTTGCATTCGAGTTTGTCTGTCTGTGCGTGTGTGCGTTCGTGCGCGCGTGTGCTCGCGTGGGTGTCCAACGCTGCATCTAAAAGAGTATTAATACCCTGATTCGCCTTACATTTTAGTACAAGGGATCTTACCGTGAAAGAATATCCTGATCGGGATCCGATTATGGATCTACGCCTATCCCGGAGTCGAGTAAGTTTTAACACAATAGGATTCCTTAACGTCGGACGTGATACGAACAACCTGTCCAAACCGGATAATCTGGAATCGGGAGGGCGAGAGTTTGATCTTAATCGTGTTTCATTTATTTTCGAATGGCCATATCGTATCGCTAAAAATGAAATAATACATGTATATTGTGAATTCGGTGTTGGTGAAATTTTACAAATCAGTGGGGCCTACCGCTATCTATAAGATCCCGCAATATCTCCAAGCAAATATGGTTAAAATGCTAAATGGACACGCTGTTATCGACCATGATTGATGGCGACGCAGTGCTATAAAAATCAAATCTACTGGCAAAGCGAAAATCATATCAAGCTGGGTTCAAATGCTATTAAATACCTTCATTCTATCAATCTAATTATATTTTTTAATGATTTATCAAGGTAAAGAATATGAATTGATGTCTAGAACTGACTGAAGAATGAACTAATGATCTCTCCACCACCTACATTTAGTACATTGCTATACCGTTTGATCAAGTGGCGACTCCGTGATCACAGCATGGATAACTCGACCATAGAATGTCATTTTCAACACCAATCTATGCACGCATCCACACAGATTTACACCAATTATATCGTGCCTTGCTCACTAACACGATTTTCCTTATATTTTCCAGTCTTAGCGGAAATAGGGCACGGTATACATCAATATTCCACGAGGGAATATTGCATCAGCATTGCGCTATTTGCGTGGTTTGCGTACGAAAGCATGTAAATGATACAATTTTGATTAACAATGAATTACTGAAACGGTATAATTTACAAATAAGGACCGAAATTCAATAAGGAGGTGTACACCCCGTGTAGCCTAAACCGTGTGACAAATTGCAAAGTAATTGCAATGGTAGTATTATGGATATGGAGATAACTCCCGAATTGTATTAGTTGAAACCCAGACCAGACATGCTGAAGGGTGCGTGCGGTCTAAATACCGAAGCATGGTCACCCTTCAGAAGTGGGACGCGCTCTTTGATGCCTTATCCACGTAGAATGAATGCCCATAATTTGGCATTTAGGCAACGCTCCTGGCTGGAGAAGTGCCATAGCTCTCAACCAATGAAACGTGTGGGCTATCGCGCTATCTATTCAACTAGCCATGAAATTAGTGTGTTATTTGTTACCAGCTTTAAGCTAAACAAGGTTTAAACCTCCTTATTGAATTCCGGCCTAAAAGTCCACCAATGTCTGTTATGGCTGAACTGATGGCATGTGAGTTTAGCACATGGTAACCTCGATTGTCACGGTTGGAGTTCGAGTAACTATTAGCCGAAATAAAGATTGCTTCATTCGGAGGATCCACCGTTCTTCTTAGCTACTGCCGATGAATAGATCATCGACAAGCTAAATACGGCTATTTTCAGCACTTCGACGTGAGTGTAAGCTTGGAGAATGTACCATGTCGTCTGATCACAATAATTACCAGTGCTGGGTGGAGAAGTTAAAATGACGTGTTGACCATCTCTGGTTAATAATAGTGGTAGTCAAGGGATTTTGGCGCTGTGGTCATAACGGTTCTGATCATGGTCAATGATTTGGTGCCTTGTCCCTAGTTGAGTTGCTCATAAATATGAAATATAACATACGTATATGTATATTCTCAGAGATAATATGCGCCATTATTACTTGTGCAAATGTGTAAAAGATAGCATTTAGATTGATAATGCAGATACCGGATGCGTTATCAGCCGACCAGTTAATGGAATATGATATATATCTGACATTTGCACTATATATCTGACATTTGCACCATATATCTGATATTTGAACTGTATATCTTACACGGGTACTATATAACTGTCAATTGCACTATATAACTGATTATTGTGCTATATAACTGATATTTGTGCTAAATATCTGTCATTTGCACCATATATTTGGTATTTGCACTATGTATCCGATACGTAGCATACCCGGTGGGTAATAACTGTCATGCAATAATTATACATCTGCTTGGAATTTATATTTCATTTTCCCGTACATTGTCCCCTCAAGGATTAATCTTTTTCAGATTTCCATTTATAAATGTGACAAAATGAGATGTATATACCCTGCGCGGTATGCCACCTCTGGGAGACCATGCTGAAGCTATCGCCGCCGCTCTCGCTTTCGCGTTCGCAATTGGTTAAGAATATTAAAGATCAAAAAGACTAAAATGTTCATTTCGCTGGTAATTTAGTAGACACGGTACACGGAACGGTGTTATTAAGCATACCGTAAACACGCGAATCACATCTGAATTAGAATGGCGTCCTTGAGAGATATGCTCTTCATCTCTTGCGATGCCTTACTGAGTTATCAAGCCAAATGACAACTGTGTGATTTTAATCTAACATGACCTCTCCCAGATGCACTGTAGTGTTATCAATAATGCACATCCATGCAGCACTAGATTTTTCCCCTATGTATCAGAGTAATAATCAGCCGTCATAATGTGTGATTTTCTCCATGACCGAGAACCGTGGAGGCACAATATATGTTCACTATCGCGACGAATGGCATCGTTCGATCCTGGACTGAAACCAACACTGACTAATAGCACACGTACTGATATTGGATTTAGTCAAAAGATAATTTAATCTCGGCATGACGGAACCAAATTCACCAACTTTGTTTATTAGAATTTGTTTTGATCGACAGTAAGATAATACTATTAATCCCACTCATTACACAATGCTGCCTTATGGTAAAACGGACAGCCTTCCATCATGATATAGACCACGGCGCTTTGTTGCTCATTACTCTTGTTTTCCACAGATCCCCTTTTTCCTATACGTCGCACGATAGTATTCCTTGGGTGTGCGAAACCCAAATCAGTGAATGTTTGCATTATTGATGAGGTTCATCACCGAATATTTATCTCTATGCTTGCATTCCTGAACAACTACTGTTCGTCTTTCACAGAGGTAGAGACTTCAAGCATTTTCATTAAAATAATTGGCACACCAGTCTGTGTAGCAACTACACATCCCGCCCCATAGTAAACAACATATTCAACCAAGTATTGATGATATTATGCTGTACTCACCCTTTGTGAAATTCACTATGTGATTTGGTCATATGTATACCATTTGTTGGGTATCCATTTCACTAAACTACATGTATCCATATTAACTATTCAATGTTTTGAATTCTCTTATAAGATAGTCAACTCTTACAATGATACTCCGTATCAAACAGTGTTTACAGACATAAAACACACTCCTCCCAGTATAGTTGCATCATTATTTCCGAACGTTTCTTGGAAATGTCTACATTGCTGTGTGTTGGTGTATATATCACGTGCACTCATTTTATCAAGAAATGACACTTATCGGCGATGTCATTTTACATTACATTGCATTCAATACTGTGTTAACAAATAAGGCGCTCACGGTGTGACCAAACTATGGGGGTTTGCAGGTGTTGAGGCATCCGTCATTCTCCAAATGAAGCTAGCTCCGCTCAGGTGTTGCTTACATGCTACCGTACATTGCCATAAACCTCTCCTATGTGCGAGAGCACCCCACAAGACCAAACCCACCATCATCAGCATTGGGCCTCCAATTAAGGATTGAGTACGCAGACGAGGAAAAGAAGCCTCTTGATACGTTTCTCCAAACAGATGCGGAATAGCTCAAGAATGAAGGAAACCAAGACCGGGTGTACTCATATAGATCTATCAGCGAGAGATGAAGTCAGTGACAAAGACATCCCGCTGCGTGACAAGGATAACATGGTTGGAGAGCAACATCCTCGCTTCACTAATGTGCTACTACTCTGCCATCGCTGCATACTGTGTCACGTGATACATTGCCTTAAAATAGCTTTATAGGAGACAATCACATCGGCCAAAAAATAGTTTTTTAAGGTGATAATCACATCGGCCCCAAAATGTTTTTTAAGGTGATAATCATATCAGCCCTAAAATAGCTTTTAAGGGGATAATCACATCAGCCCTAAAATAGCTTCTATGGGGATAATCACATCAACCCTAAATAGCTTTTAAGGGGATAATCACATCAACCCTAAAATAGCTTTTAAGAGGATAATCACATCAGCCCTAAAATAGCTTTTAAGGGGATAATCACATCAACCCTAAAATAGCTTTTAAGGGGATAATCACATCAGCCCTAAAATAGCTTGTTAAGTGAAAATCACATCGGCTCTAAAATAGCTTTTATGGGGATAATCACATCAGCCCTAAACTAGCTTTTAAAGGGATAATCACATCAACCTTAAAATAGCTTTTTAAGGGAAAATCACATCAGCCCTAAAATAGCTTTTCAAGGGCACAATCACGCCAGCCATAAAGTGTCTTTTTAAGGAGACAATCACATCGGCCATAAAATAGCTTTTAAGGGGATAATCACATCAACCCTAAAATAGCTGTTAAGGGGATAATCACATCAACCCTAAAACAGCTTTTAAGGGGATAATCACATCAACCCTAAAATAGCTTTTAAGGGGATAATCACATCAGCCCTAAAATAGCTTTTCAATCAGAAAATGCTGATATAATGATGCGAGACCAGAATTCTGCCACGTGATGACCAATAGCTCGGAAATTAGTATCTGAAGCAAAGGCATGGGTCTCGCCGTGTCAGGCGCCATACGCAGGGCTTACTAGAATTATAATGAAGACATACACAACCACTAACGATCAATACGGTTGGTCTCATAGCCAGAGTCAGACTCTAAGCGGTACACTCAGATACAGGCGGCCGTGTACTTTATCATATTCGAAATGCTGAATGCCAGCAGGCGGTAAACAAGGACACATATCTATGCAGTTAACTAATTAAGTCTAGACATTTCCTTGTTTAAATGCAGTGTACGCTATTCATTAATACTTTAATTCGGTGTGCAATTGTGTTAATATAAAGCATTGTCAAAGATGGCTGCTCCGTACGATATGACCAGGATACTCTTTTAATGGTGTAAAACGTGTGTGCCAAAGTTCATCTTCTGAATGAGGCGGTGTTTTACACCCCTGGCACACTCATTCACTGTGGCCATATGACGCATCCACGGCTATGCCATCGTATCCCTCAGACAACGCATGCTATCGTTTCCGCCGATCATTTGCATAAATAATATGCCCACACACTCATGCGGTGAACGTATGTTACGTACCTGTATGGTGAACTTGCCCGCTCGGCCCTTGAGCACGGACTCACTACAAGGCAGATAACCTCAGTCTAAAGTCAGTACCACCTTGTCACCAGTGGCGTTGTAAGGGCACCACTGTGTTTCGGCCATTACACCATACGTTTGGTGCAGTGAGTCTTAATGTGGCCTCATTATTTTGTGTCGTCTCTCTTGCATTTCATAATACACCATAATGGTTGTGACGTCGGCCTACGTGTGGCGTAAACAATTATGACGTCATGTTGTTGAGTGTGCAGATCCGATCCCTCAATTAGAAATTCCGATTTTTTTCGTGTAGAGACCCGACTATGTATTCTACGTACAAAATACACAAATTTATCAAGCGACTCTTTTCACATTTTGTTATTTACTGTTTGCATGTTGTATTGCGTTCTATCAGATGCGGGTTAGCAAGAATTTATATCCGTTGAATCACATACGACCTTTAAAGACATGCCTCATTTTATGGTGATCGAGTACCGCGATTCAAGATTTTGAACAATATTGCGCGGCAAGCTGAGACTATGAAAGCTGTGCAGGTTATCATTCGTATCATAGCCGACTACTGGTAAGCCTACAGACAGTTTCATGCCCCTCGCTGTTCAATATGTGACACGTGCTACGCACGCAATAAAGAAAGGACTATTTGAACAAAATGATGGTCTTTTGGGAACCATCAGTAACATCCAGAAGCGTGTTTACTTTATGTTGCTAGCGGAGACGGGCGGCTTTACAAACATGTGAATAGCTCATTCTGAGAGGTAGATGGAAATGGGGTGGGGGGTGGTGTTCTTCCTTCACACCACTGCTCGCATTATATGTCAATACTGATATAATATATGATTATTCAGTAGAAATGATATAAATGACATGCATTTCCAGGCCACCGAGATCCTGCTATTTATTCATTATGCCATGATTTATGGAAGCCTTTTCTTAATTGTTTTTTCATCCATATATGGCTGTCAATATTACGCAGCGTTTATTGCCAGTGCTTCGAAATGGGATGTTCGTAGTGCATGCAGGTGTTCCCCTAGCGTGTGTGTGCGCTGCCGTACGTGTGTGCTGGTGTACGCGTGCGCGTTTGTGTGCGCCGCGTGCTTGCATACGTGCGTGCGCGCGTAAGTGCCTCAATCTAAATCTCAGAAACTGCTGATCGGTGAAATAGAGAACGGGGCATTAGCTCAGTAGAATTGTCCAATAAATAAACAAACACATTTCTTTTTAACATCTAAACTATCGCACATTTATTCCTGTATACACATGTTGTCACGAACACTGACCAAGACGACGACTCGACCACAGGGTCGGTCACTCTGTCATTAGTAAACCATATGCGATGGTCGGTTTCCCCTTGACCATTGCCATTTCCAACAATGACTTAACGCATATAAACATAACATTTTATATAAACTATCAAACAACTTTTCAGTGTGCTCTGATGAAAATTCTGGGTCAAGCGTACAACATGATGTGAAATTATTATAAGCTTTATCATGCACAGCATCAGAAATCATATCAGCGCGTGCAATACTATTATCATTATTACTATTACTAGTATAATTGCTTAATTGTACATGTGCGCATGGCAACGGAATCAGGTCAACAGTATTTTCACACACGGTGAATGTGGCCAGAACGTTCTCCTTCTTCACAAAAACAGTTTGGCTAATAGGGTTGAGTATCATAACAGAAACAGTGTTTGTGCGTTCGCACTTGGCCACTGCCCTGGCAACAAGCACACCCTTGCGTGCCAAACCCGCATCCCCAGTGCAGATACTTTGCATAAATAATTGCAATGTTTTGGATAATTTACCTGAACGCATATACTCTGAATTAGGCATAATATTAAATGACTTAGCACATTTTACCTTTGCCTTTCGCTGTACAGTGTATGCCCGTGAATTATCTCTAACATCCAACACAATAGTATGCGACCGCACATAATCCACACCAGGAATCAATGGATGAGATGTCTCATTTTACCAGTTGATGTACCCGACGCACAAACTGTCTGATTATTGGCCACTACTGCACGACTTGAATTAGTTTGAAGTGTATGAATATAATATGTCGGGAGCGAATCAAAAAAATCTTTAGAAATAATATTTATACTACTTCCAGAGTCAAGAAGCGCGGTTATCGGTGTGTCGCCAACACGAACCTGTAAGTACATAAAATTGGAATCATGGACTGATTTTGCACTGTCAGTGTTATTTCGCATGATTAAGTCATCGTGCGCACACTAATCAGTAATGTCAGCAACACAATTATTTACTGGGCCTTGTGGGTGCGCGTAGCCTCCAGGTCACGGCCGTTTAAATGTGGACATGATGGGGCAGTGTGATTTGAGCTGTAACAAAGTTTGCATCTACTGGGTCACCTATTAACTGGCGCATGGTAGAATCTATTACAATCCTTTGCAAGGTAGCCGTTCTGATTGCACATTTGACATACATTCCAGGGCTGCTTCGGACTAACACCATTCCAGTTACATACACGCTGGACGTGAATAGGCCCATCGCATTATAGCATATAACCTGCCGGCGATGTGTTGCCATCTCGAGGGCACGCCTATCTTTGAGCTGCATTGGTGTTTGTTACTGGCCTTACCTCCAATGCTGCGAGCCGTCGGGATATCGCCTTCAATTGCGCACTAATAGAATCATCTTGGTGTACCGCACTGATTGCTGCCTCTGGAACACCACAATATGTATCAACCACTGTCTCATGAGTACCGGAATAGCCATGGGCTTCGCCCATTTTAGACAAGTGCAAAGCTTCTCTTAATGTCTGTGCTTTGGCCGTGCGAAGAAAGAATGCCAATTGATGAGGGAGCCCATCTATCAATTTATGCGTAATGTCTTTGTCATGTTTTCCAATACTCTTTCCTTTTCAAGCACGGTTGTATGGACTTCCTCAATTGGCGTCGATCCATATAAAATTCAGTTATTACAAGTGCACATATTGATACAAGGCATCAATGGTAAATAGCCTGCCCGGAGGTTATTATAATTCTGAGAATAAACTCAACTGTTTCATGAAAAAGTGAAGTTATATAAAGACATACAAGCCACTCATGACAAAAATATAGGCGGAAAATACCATAAAGGAAGGAATATGTCTTGCAAAAAGATATGGGCAGTATTAGCTATGGGTTAGGAAAAGCAGCTTATATTTTGGGTCAGTTCATCAATATTTTCATCCATCCTTTTTCTCCCGGCGAAACTCCTTAACAGAGAGAGGAACAGACAGAATTAAGAGCAGCCAGTGCTGAGAAAATTGCACTACTGCATCAACAGAGAGTAACAGATCAAATTTGGGTCATTAGATATCAACAACTTGTAAAGATAAAGAAATCAACAGACCTCGCAACCCAGTCAGTAGAAAATCGGCGCAAGAAGCAGTACATACCCTGACACCCATTCAAACATATTAAAGAAGACTGTAAAGACTATTTTAAACCTAAATCTTGATACCTTCTTAAACAGACGAGAAGAGATTATTACCCGGAAATATATTGGTAAAATATACACTGCAATGCTAGTGAAATGCACAAGACAAGTATATTTTTGATGCAATACAGGACACCGTTCTGTACCGACAGATAACCTTTTCAACAGATAGAACCAATACCGTGAACCTAGTTTTCTCCAACGAAAATGATATAGTGGAATACATTCTGACTGAAGACCCAGTGGGAAACAGCCACGACATCGTGATCTGTTTAATTTAACTATCGAATCTATGTCACCTATTAAACGATATCTTTACTGGAAACAGTGACAAACTATTAAAATCAAATAGTTTTGCTCGACAAAAAGGCCAAAATCGGCCTCAACCGTTCTAATGATGCCGATCCTGTTGACCATATGTACATATGGTAGGATATTAGCCTGGTAAGTCAGATTCTACCAGTACACGTGGCTAATAATCTGGGATATATAGAAATAATTTCACAATACGATAATAAATATTTGGTGGTAGAATTATTACAATATTTCGCACAGCACGAGAACATAGTGAGTTCTACATGGCCTTATGTTCGAAAACTGGCTACAAGGCATGTAGAGATATTCTGGTACCGAATATAGTACATTATTGGAATTTGACAATGGTGTGCCACTACTAAATTGCATATGACGAAATAACTGTATAGTAAAAATGAATTAAACCTTTGATACTTTATTAGCATCTTCATATACGTATCTAACCATATGGGTGAACTTCTGGGGTCAAACATATTGCAAACAGTGTGGTACAGAAATCGTTGATCTGACAGACTTTGCGCCAATTTTCGGCATGGAATTGTGTACTATGAAATTACGTTCCTGTATAATTTTTTTTAATTCGGAGTACAACTAGCATATTTCCTATACCTATTTGTGTGTGAAATTCTGGGGGTGAACGTATTACAATGAAAACCATGAATTAGCCTAAGTTTGACCTTATTTACGTTACTAAATTTTTAAATCTCAATACTTCGTAAGCTTATGCCTATACCTATCTAAACATATGGGTGATATTCTGGGCCGAACCCATTATGAGCGATATGTCAGGCCATATCGACACCTATCTGAATGTGGTGAATGTCAACCAACCATATTACAATGGGGCCATATGGCGAATATGTAACTACATATTACCAAATTAATTGATGGTATAATCGTGCAAAAGCAGTAGTACATATTCAGTTATATACAGATGTATGTAAAAAAATGTTTACAAACCGAGAACTGAGATTCTAATACTGAATATAGCAAATTGTTGGCATTTTACAACTGTCCGTGGCTACTAAATTGAACATTACGGAATTACTATGTGGTAGAAATATCAAGATTCATTAGTGTATTCATATCCCAATCTAACCATATGGGTGAAATTATGTAGCCACACGTATTGCAGACGGTAGGGTATTGAACACCGCAGATCTGCCAACATTGGAACACATTTATGCGATGAAATCGCATACTACGAAAATACTTCACATTCGAATCCTTTAAATTCCCAATGTAACTAGCATATTCAAACTCATATACGTCTATGTGAGCGAAGTTCTGGAACCGACCATATTACGGGAAGTAAGGCATCGAAAACCACGAATACACCATAATTTAAGTTAAATTTTGCGTATTGAAATTACTTCATCTAGAATTTGTTAGATTCGGAATATAACTAGCATATTAAAGGTCAAGTCTATGTGGGGTACATTATGGGGCTGAACATATTACAGACAATAGGGTACAGAAAACTGTGAATCACCAGAGATTTAAGCACATTTTCGGTATAAAAGTGTGCACTACGAAACTACTTCATGGTAGAAATTTTGTACCTCAATCCATTACTTCACAAGCATATTTATATACCTATCTAACTATTTAGTTGACATTCTGTGGCCAAATTTACTGAATAACTTCTTGACTTAGCAGAAGCATGAACCTACACTATCGGTAGATTCCTGTATTCAACAATCTGCTACAATATTATTGACAGTCGTTTTGACTGGAAATTTGGAACGTTATTAGTCCATCAATGCTGCTGCATGATTGCATTGGCCCAACATGGATGTGTTCCCACTAATGGACCAAATAAAGCAAGAGGATACTACTGATAATCACACATCCATTATTTTTAGTGAACTTTATCTACTTTTTCGCACTCTACAATGCTTTTCTTTTGAAATTCACCACACACATAGTACGCCGCTCGTAGAAGACGTACACCATGTTAACAGATTTGCGTCGACACCCTCTAGGACGCTACGTCTGTAATAGTTGCCCTATCTCGAATGCGACACATGCGAATCTGCATGTTCAGCCTAGTGTATGATACTCTAATCCAATACGGGAACGGCTAAATAGATATGGTACATGGTATACTCGTCATCGTCGTCCTTATAAGTTATTAACCCTGCAATACCTAAATTGTGTCAAGAATATGAAAATATTTGCTTCTTGAATGCCTATTTGCAGGCCAAGAGACGACTGTTTCTGAAGATTTACCATTGAAATGACTGGCACCGTGATCTTCTCTTGACCTGCAAACTGACATTCCTCAAGATCACTGTAGAGGCCGGTTTGGCGCCCTCCTCATGAAAGGGTTAAACTACAATAAGAGAAGATGATATCGTAGTCGTTGCAATACTACATGTCTATGATAGCAACAAGTAGGTGGGGTGGGGTGGAGTGGGCTACCGGTCAAAGTATTAAAAAAATATTCCTATAGTTGTCTTTATCTGGGATATTGAAATTTCGGTGTTAAACATTCCAAAGGATCTTGTTAGAAAAACACACAATTGTGCCCAAGTAAGTCACATATTGGTGGCGGTTGCGTGAAACGGCTGGTATAGGCCTAACATTACTCAATCTGTCTCTGAATATGGGTGGTTTATTAATACAATGAACCTTTCCAGTTTAGCTATGCCCCGCCCATCTCTAGCTAAACTCCACCCATACCACTCTCGAGTTGGGATCGATGGATTTCTGAACTACTAGACGATAAATTTCAAGAAAACTATACACGTAAGCCGTGGAATATTTTGACACTAAATTGTGTCAGATTATTAAGCATTTAAGATGGACTAAATCGAGGCAGTCATGATGTCATTATTATGGCGTTATCCTACGTGTCACTTAATTAATTACGACGTCATACGACGTAATATGATGGATAGACAACCTGAAAAGGCCCATGAGCAAGTGGTATTAATTACCCTCGCACCATCATAGGATGAGTGTATTGTATTCGGGTCTACGTGCGTTCGGGAAGCAAGGGTCTACAATCTATGAGTGGCCTTGTTAAAATATGTAACCTATAAATACGGGTGCTCTCTTAATACAAGTGGTTCATATTGTGTAGACCACGCATTAACAAGTGGTATTAGCCCTGTAATGCTCAATTTGCTCATGCCAATTTCAATAGAGGGATCCATTTCTAGGTATGCCACGCCTATTTCTAGCTAAGCTCCACCCACCCCTTTTGCGTGTTGATATCGTTTTATATACGCTGAATACTGCATTTCAAGAATCCCAATTTCACTATAACTATATAGGTAAGCTGCTGAATCTTTTAAAAACAATTTGACCGGTTACTTTAAAACGTTTGCTGCCTTTGACCACAAGATGCCAGGTCAAATTACTTTCAAAATATTCAACAGGATGTTGAATAAAGAGTAAAGGCATAGAATTCGTGTACTTGGCGGAATATTCAATGGTCATGATGGAGCTTGAATACATCTTTCAGTACACATTTTGTTTGTGGCGTCAGTCTGCATATGGCGTAATTGATTATAACGTCATATAATTGAGCGACAGAGCGAATCCAGCCATTATCATAGAAAATACTGGTGACGATCTTGTTGACCATATGTGCACATTTTAGGGTACTAGCCTGATATGTCAGGTTCTACCAGTACACGGAGCTAATAATATGGGATATATAGAGAGATGTTCACATTATTATAATAAATATTTTGTGGTGGAATTGTGCAATATTTCGCACAAAGCGCGAGAACATAGTGAGTTCTACATGGCCTTGTGGTCCAACACTGACTACAAAGCGAGTACATAGATCGTGGTACCGAATATAGTAAATTATTGGAATTTGACAACTGTCGGTGGGTCGCTACTAAATTTCATATAACGAAATTACTGTAGAGTACAATTTTTAAAACCGTTGATAGTTTATTAGCGTATTCATATAAGTATATAACCGTATGGGTCAAATTCTGAGGCCTGACCTAGTGCAGACAGTATGGTACAGATCTGCCATAATTTGAGCCAATTTTCGGTATGGAATTGTGTACTATTACTTCACGGTAGAATTTGTTTAAATTCTGAATATCACTCGCATATTCAAACTCCTATTAGTTTTTGGCGGTAAAACTCTCGGGGTGACCATATTACAACGAAAACCGTGAATCGGCCTAAATTTGAGCCAAAATTATTTCATGGTAGATAGTTTTAAATCTCACTACTCCGTAAACGTATGCCTATACCTATCTAAACATATAGGTGACATTCTGGGGCAGAACCCATTATGAGCGATATGCCAGGACACACCGACACCTATTTGAATGTGGTGAATGTGAACCAACCATATTACAATGGGGCCATACGGCGAATATGTAACTACCTACGATGAGGTTACTTGATGGTAGAATTGTGCATTTAAGCACTAGCCCATATTGAGTTATATACATCCATATATAAAAGAAATTATTACAAATCGAGAACAGACATTCTGATACCGAATATAGTAAATTGTTGGCATTTGACAACTGTCCGTGGCTACTAAATTGTATATTACGAAATTACTACGTGGTAGAAAACTCAAGATTCATTGGCGTGTTCATATCGCTATCTAAATTAACATCCTCAAGATCACTGTTGAGGCCTGTTTCGGCGGCCTCCTCATGAAAGGGTTAACATACAAGAAGGGAAGACGATAGGCCTGCATGCGCAGTCGTTGTCGTTGCAATACTTAATACATGGCTATGATAGCAACAAGTAGGTGGGTAGGGTGGGATGTGCTACCAGTCAAAGTATTAAAAGGATATTCGTATAGTTGTTTATCTGAGATATTAAAATTTCGGTGTTAAACATTCTAATGGTTTTTGTTAGAAAAACACACAATTGTGCCTAAGTAAGTCACATCTTGGTAGCGGTTGCTTGAAATGACTTCCATAGGCCTAACGTTAGTCAATCGGTCACTGAATCCGGATGGTTTATTAATACATTAATACCGCGCTCGTGTTGGTATCGATGTATCTCTGAGCTTCTTGACTATCAATTTCCAGAAAACTATGTAGGTAAAGCAGTGGCAGTAACATCGCCCAGTCAAATTCGTTTCAAAATATTCATCAGCATGTTTTGTAAATAGCAAAGACATACAATTCGTACAACGTGTCGGACTATTAAGCATTTAAGACGGACTAAATCGAGTCAGTCATGCCGTCATGATTATGACGTCATCCTATCATTCAATAGAGAGATTCATTTCTAGGTATGCCACGCCTATTTCTAGCTAAGCCCCACCTCTTTTTTGCGTGTTGGAATCGATGTATATATATACGCTGAATAATGAATTCCCAGACCTCCAATTTCAAGGTAACTATACAGGTAAGCTGATGACTATTTTGAAACTAATTTGACTGGGTGCTTTTAAGGGTTTGCTGCCTCTGGCCGCAACAACGCCAGGTCAAATTAGTTTCAAAATATTCAACACGATGTTGATTAAACAGTAAAGACATACAATTCGTACACTTGCCGGACTATTCAATGTTCATGACTGAGCTCGATACGCCATTCATTTACACATTTTGGATTGTGACGTCAGCCTGTATATGAAGTAATTGATTATGACGTCATATCCTTCAGTTACAGATCGAACCCAGCCATTATCATAGAAAATGACTGTTGAATAAATAGCAAAGACATACGATTCGAATAGCGTCTAGTCAAATTAGTTTCAAAATATTCAACAGCATGTTGATTACATAGTAAAGACGTGCAATTCGCATACTTGACTGGCTATTCAAGGTTCCTGGTGGAGCTAGATATGTCATTCATTGCACATTTTGATTGTGACGTCCAGCTACGCCTGCCCCCAATAATTATGACGGCATATACTGCAGAAACAGATCAGAAAAATCCATTATCATAGAAAATGTCGTATGTCTAATTGCCGTCCAAAAGACTATTGTGGCTTTTTCTTGTGCAATTTACTACTGGAATTATAGGATCGGTTATCCAACCAGTCATTCCAGTGGTAAATTTTCAAAACAAGTTCTCCGGCGAGTAGCTAACGCAAATAGACATTTTTCACGATCACCGCAAGAAGCCATTTGTGGTCAGTTTGATAGAGCGCTAAAGTGGACATATAAGAACCGCCTCGCGTGGGCGTGTACTTAAGTACTTTCATCACAGAAGGAATGATAAACATGTTTTGTACGCAGTCCTCCAGCAAAATAAGAGTACTTATTTAGAGTAGTTATTTGGAGTTCCATTGGCTGTTTATTAAAATAATTAAGCAGTCGTCGCCGCGCAAACTCTATTACAGTCGGACCAGAACAAATAATAGAACTCAGCATGAATCACGCGCATGAAGGTAATAATTATGAGATATCCAGCAATCTAAAAATAGAGCCGTGTCTTCGCGCGCCGAGAATTGTTAGATCTCGTATCAATGGAGATCTCGCGAGGCACAGCCCCACAATCCCCTGCGCGAAATGGCCGCGCCTATAGGCAATTCTAGACAGCAATTAATGGCATAATAACAGCGGATGGATTAAAGACAGTAGCGGGATCTATTGCCGTGAAGCGGGAACGCAAAAAGCTGCTTTCTCAGCAACAAGCACAGGATGATTAGGAATGCCTCAGAACACCCGAATAAAGACATCCTTTAATATTGCCCATGGCAAGTATTCTGCATCTGATAAGGAATTAAACCATACGAGTGCCGGACTTAGCAGATGTAACTGCAAGGCTTCTACCGCTTTAGGTAATGTAGCCTCAATTCCACTCAGCAACATATGTGAACCAAATTCACACACGAATATCGAGGCATCTTCATGCATACAACCAGAAAAGCATCAGATTGTTTTTTCTGTAATAGATGGCTCAGTTTTTACAATCATTGTAGGTGGCAATCGTACCAGTCAATATATAACTACATAAATACATCAATAACTAAATAAATATATGCTTCACTTTCCATTATCGCTTTAGATCCTCCACCATGAAATAGATAACGGGGTATGCATTAGCTCAGTAGAATTTTCCAATAAATAAACAAGCAAATTTCTGTATAACATCTAAACTATCTCACATGTATTCTTGTATACACATGTTGTCACGAACGCTGACAAAGACGACGACTCCCGGCTTTGTCGCGCCAGCTGCTTTTGTACCTTCGCGGCTAGCCGCTCGACCACAGGGCAGGCCACTCTGTCATTAGTAAACCCATATATGATGGTCGGTTACCCCCTTGACCATTGCCAATTCCAGCAATGACTTAACACATACAAACATAACATCGGATGCGACTCAAACTTAAACACAACACAGGTCGTTGTTGGTGCAAAAGATGATTTCCAATCGGTGGCCGAGGTCTGGATTTATAACACGGATCAAATACATGATCTATTGATATATCGGAGATTTTTCTGATTTTGCTAAAATTGTAACACAAGAAATGTTGCTACGCTACACTATTATTTCCAAATGGCTGCCTTAATAATAAAAAAGAAATACAAACAGTGCGCGTGTGTATTATGAAGCCATACCGTTAAACGCTGACTTGCACGTTTGAACATTTTCACAACTTGCATTGAGAAAATGTTAAAACTAAGCTATATCGTAAAATATATTAATTTGTAGATGCGAATGTACTACTTACATGGACATTGTTTTAAGGCGGCGACATTCATACATCGATTTGCTACCAGTTCATATGAATGTGTTAAACTGACTAATTTAACACCTCCGCCACTGATACAGTAGAATTTAGTCAATAGCATACATATGCAAAGCTAATCAAGTGTTTGCTCATATGTACTGCGTTAGAGACCCGTCAGAAGAACAATAAAAATAGCATTGCATCGTATCGTGTGCATGTCTCCTTTCGAGCTAGGAAGTCCCAAGGTTAAGGGACTTATAATTAACGTACATCATCAGTACATTCACTCATGCGTAAAATCACCTCGATGCCACTGTAGTCAAATTAGTTTCAACGTATTGAACAGCTTACCTTTATAGTTACCTTCAAATTGGACGCCGGGAATTCATCACGCGGAGGAAGTAGGCGGAGGGTGGATCTAAATGGGCAGGGCATGGCTAGAAATAGATCCCGCTACTGTCTTTAATCCATCCGCTGTTATTGCCATAAATGTATGTATGGCCCCTTTTTTCTTGGCATATGATGGTTCTCAGAATTCCACCTGAATGCTCTTTTCCTAATCGCTTTGCTCATTATTTATTCAGAGTAACAAGAAAGGACCTCATGTGCTCGGCGCTTGTGGGTGTTTCGTGGTTTCGTAAGGAGGGGCATTGTGTAACGGGGCAGCGGCGGGTCTTTCCACGTTATGACACGGAGGCATCCCCAAAGGCAAAAAAACACTTGTGAATTTTGGACGGTGATGTGGGTGAGTAGGGGGTGGGGGTTATGTGTGGGTGGGGTGGGGGTGCCGTAAAATGTGTCTAGAAAACGACAATCCTGGGAAATGAATTTTGTGTACAATCGGGTGTGGGCTTTATAGGATGGTTGGTGTTACGTAAAAGTAGGCAGTCCGGAAAACTTTGAAAATTAAACTCTCTGAGATGCCATTTCAGACAATAGTTCTGAAAAACTTGACAACTATTGCATGTGAGTGGGATAGCTGTGTTTGGATCTGACGCCTTTGTTTGTGGCGGGTGATCCACCCTGGATTGGGATAATGCATCTCCTACCCATATCGTAAACACTCCTGAAGTAGCTACACATTGTTTTAATTTAATCTCTCTCTCTCTCTCCCTCTCTCCCTCCCTCCATCCCTCTCTCACTCACTCCCTCACCGTCTCTCTCTCTCTCTCTCTCCCTCCCTCCATCCCTCTCTCATTCCCTCCCTCACCGTCTCTCTCTCTCTCTCTCTCTCTCTCTCTCTCTCTCCCTCCCTCCCTCCCTCCCCACTCTCTTTCTCTCTCTCCCTCTCCCTCTCAACCATTCCATCTACAAGTATTTCAACCCCCTCATGCTTAGATCAATTAGCCCATGTCGTTCGTGATTGTTTTGTTTAGTGGACAAGATGAAATCATGGATGTCTACTAATTCAAGTAATCAATTACATGTCTTGTTTACAAATCCGAACATTACACCCACACGCTCACACTCTGTCACTCACTGTCTCCGTAAAGACACCCTTTGATTTAATTGACCACGTGCGACGGCAATAACAGGCATACATAGACATAGAGACATATTGATGGAATTCTAAGATGCATATCGACCAGATCATGCTACTAAGCATTTTGCATGTCCTAAATTTGGTACAGCCATATTGTATTGCAATTGATCCCATGACAGTTGCTAGCAACAGCAGGAGCATCTATTTAATTCAATATATCATCATATGGATTCAAATATTGCATGCCCTTTTTATCACGCTGCTACGTTAGTCGATCA